>OZ018351.1:5000-530000 GCA_963969515.1 Yponomeuta evonymella | reverse complement strand
TATCGATGACGTCACGGGTCCTCCAGAACCCTCCAGTGGCTCGAACCTTCGCTGGGTCGAGTGCCTGATTGCCCTGACGCTGATCTAATGAGACAGAAGCTCTCACCGACTTACAGCAATGCAGCCTGTGTACGTCTCACCGCAAGGCACAGCCTTCTGTCAGAGCGTATTTTGTCTACTTCGTCTGTTTTTTGGCCCTTCTTCGTCTATTTTAACTGGACTAGACTGGCAAAGGGCAGAGCCCTGTTTCATAGAACTACAATTCAATGTTTACTATGACAACTCTATGTACATTGCATAGCCGTAACCACAACCCACAGATTAACAAGTAGGAAGACTGCTACACATACACCGCAGATAGTATGGGCATCTATGTATGAGTCTGTGAACACCTCATGATGTTAGGTTTCACTAAAGAAAACTTTTTCATGGATCTAATCAACAAGTCCTGACCTGTTGCAGGGCAGCTGCCTGCAGCTGCTGGGCACCCTCTTTCTAAAAAAAGATGAATGAATGAAATTCGATAACGTGGTAAATAAAAATGTACGGACAACGACTTGAGAACTATCTCCTTCTTGTGAAGTCTGTTGAAAAGATTATTTTAAGGTTCTCAAAATGTGTCAAATAACTATCAAAGCTTGCGTTTCGTTCGTTTTGACAGCTCACACCAATCACTTCGCACTCCTTAATCTGAGCTTCGCTCGTAGCCAATAGGCTTCTGTCAGTAATGTTTCCGGGCGGGGTGAGGGAGACGAGTGAGAGGTCGCGGGGGGA
This sequence comes from Yponomeuta evonymella, assembly GCA_963969515.1. Taxonomy (NCBI): domain Eukaryota; kingdom Metazoa; phylum Arthropoda; class Insecta; order Lepidoptera; family Yponomeutidae; genus Yponomeuta; species Yponomeuta evonymella. The sequence goes on along the minus strand of OZ018351.1, from coordinate 529,226 downwards.
GGTGGTACTTCAAAGTCGAGTTGTAATACCTCCGTAAGTAAGTGCTGTCATCGGGGATCGAGGGCTTTGTGCAGCGAAACTACGAGCACCGCCCTCTGAAGTGAAAAATGTGCCGTGGAAATGTCTGTTTTATAGGGCCACATTTAAGGTCACGAGAGCGACTAGAGAGATCAGAGATTAGAGAGAGAGAGAGATTAGACTGCAATATCGGTAGAACGCTGGCTTCTTATTCGGGAGGTCCTAGGTTCAATACCGGCATGGACCAATGACTAAGAAAAAAGTCTAAGCTTGGAGTTTTTTGTCCAATTTTCTCCAAAATGATGCACATTTTGTAATGGACACAGTTTAACTTGTAACATTCATGAAGTCGCAACTTTGAATAAAGAAAATTTGGTTGATTTGATTTGACTTTGTTATCTAAATTCCATTTGCCGTGAAGGAAAACATCGTGAGAAACCTGAGTACTTGAGTACCTAAGGTGTTCACAACCTCAGCGCCTGAAATTGTCGATCCCCAGTGGGTACCTACGCCTGGTGATTAAGCCTGTACTCTCAGTCTCTCTCTCTCTCTCTCTCTGACAAAAGGCCTGTCTTCCTCGTGGTACCAGGTTTTCCATTATTTCAATAATGGAAATGTATACACTGCCTGTTTGAGAGTCACGAGTTATCGCTAAAATATATAGTAAAACTACTTACTCTATATCGTTCAACTTCAAAGAACAGGTTTTCTTTCAGAGATAATATGGGATTAATTACCTTGTATGTCCCGGTTTTATAGAGGATTGCTGATTTCAACATTTGAGGCGTGCGAACAGCATATACGTTCAGGTTTCCTCATAATGTTTACTGTAATATTTACCGCCGACGGGGCCAAACTGAGTCCCTTACATTTTGAACCTCTATAGGTGAGATCTCCCGTGTCACTTCTTGTAGGTAACATAATTTGGTCCCAGACGCTACGCATGTGAAGCGACCAGTCGCGTAGCGTTTGGGTGCAAAGGTACTGCAAGGATAACATAATATACGTGACATAACATGTATATAATGTAATTATTGATACGCCATCTACCGACATTTGTATGCGATATGTGTGAACTATTGAATTGTAATCTTTTAAGAACTTATTGTACTATGTTTGCCTACAAATAAATTTTATTTTATTTATTTTAGCACTACCTTTGCTTCCAGTTGTCTTATTTTATAAAGACTTACAACATTATTTACAAGAACAAACAGTTTACTTGAAACACATCTTTGCGATTCACAGGACAGAAGTCCTGAGAGAAGGCCTGTGCCCTACAGCGGGACGTATATAGGCTGCTTATGAGGCGATAAATACTCGTATAATAACAGTTACGTACTTCTCAGTCAGTGACCCGAAGCGGGTCTTGGCCTCCGACACAAGAAGTCTGTCTGCCCTGCGCGGCGCGTTTCATAAAACTCAGAATACTCGTAATTCATAGTTTAATGTGACAATTCGATGTACCTTCCGTAGCCAAGTCTTCCTTCTTGTTAATCCGTGGGTTAATGGCCATTGTCCTAAATACTGACATTAGTAACAAATGATACTTACTTCATTTAAAAGGTGTACGGTCATCAAATATAATGCTAAAATTATAAATTAATAATATTCACTGATTTCTTGTATTTTGTCTCAGAGCATGATATCTGTGTATTTAGCCTTGGTTTCACACTTGAATGAAAGTAGGTTCCAGATTTTGAATAAAAAACGTCCTTAAAAAAACCCGAAAAAAAAAACAAATTTTATATCTAGTAAAAAACAAGTTTAATAAATCTGTTAGCGCCGAAAATGGAAAGCCCTAATTATAGATATTACTTATATTTATAACAAATTAATAATAAAAAGGAGAATAAAATAGATATCGATCCAGGCAATTGCCCCGTTGCTATGTAAGTGTTATAACATTCTCACACAGCAACGGGGTTGCCAGATCTGTCGCCAACAAAATCAAAAACTATATCTCTTTTACGTTAGGAGATTAGGAGTATTTTTATTTAAAGAGTTCTTGTATCTAATCATGGTATCACTAGAAACTGACAGCTCGTAGGATGTCAGTTGATGACGTACTTCCGTGCATGACGTACTTCCGGTGTCGTAGACTCTGGTTCTTCTTTTCCGCTTTGAAAATGAATTAACATTTGACCAATTTTCTCAAAAAATAAATAAATATAAAAACAGAACTTAATTTTTTTTAGGACAATGCCCATTGGCTATGCAATGTACATCGAATTGCCATAGTAAGTCATGAATTGTAGTTCTATAAATAAAATAGAGCCCTGCCGGTCGCCCCAGTCGCCTGCCGATAACAATTAGAGGTAGTTTAAAATAGAAAAACATCACAAAATACTCAACATCCGTTACTTTGTTATAGAACAGTAACTACGCAGTAACATAATCTAATATCTGGATTTCGACAGAGAAAAGTTCGCTTGTGTTGACAGCTTCAAAGCGGGAGGAATTTTAATTAAATGGCCGAGTCAATTTCACCGCTCCGGCCGAGACTCAAACCCGGGACCATAAGTAGATGGACACAGAAATATCACTCATCCTTGCGTGAATGAACTTTACCTAACCCAACATAACATAAACTCACGCCTGTATCTCAGAGGGGTAGGCAGAGACCAGGGACTGTCACTTGCTACGATCCTACTGTGAAATAAAATCTTTGAAAGCGGTCATTACTGGCCACAAAGACAAATTTTCCTGGATATAAACAACAAAATAGTTCACAAACATTGTCAATATACGAAAAGATATGAGGTTTATCTACAGCATAATTTTGAAATCGTTAGCAATATTTTAAGGGAATGATTTAACAGTATAATATATTATTATGTAAATCGTGATTTCCGACCTTTGATGCGAATCCAATTACAAAGTGGTAGGATATGAAGCCTTGAAAATATGAGCAATTGAGTTGGCCGGCGCCGACCATAAATCGCTTAAGCCATAACTTTTTTTGAATTTGTATTACTTTTCGTCCTTTCCGTCTTCCTGAGATTCCAACCGCATACTGCGATCGCCAACCCGCCTGCCAAGCGTGGCGATTATGGCAAAACCCCTCATGGTTATGAAAACCACGAAGGAGGCCTATGTCCTGCAGTGGACGTCAAATGGCTGATGATGATGATTGTTTGTTTATTAAATTTTAAAATTAAAATAATTTTTTTTACATTTAATGCAATTAATTACGCAATAGTTTTAACTGTAATGTAATTATTTTTCTTGCAATAATAAATAAATAAATAAATTTACGCAGGAAACTAAAACACATTTTCGCGTCCAAAATACCCCACTGTCTCAAGACAAAGGTGTATTGAATAACTAATGTGTGTTGGCAGTGATCACTTATGGATTCAGACCAGGTCTCTGACTATGGGCCTCATAAGAAGGCTACGGTCTACGGTCGGACTACGGAACCCTAAAAAGTAAAAGGTATCCGACACCGGCGCGGGCGCAAGCAGCGACTAATTAATGTTATGAAGCGAAAGAAGTCTGTCAGGATCGTAGCAAGTGGCAAACCCTAGTCTGTGCCTACCCCTCCGGGATACAGGCGTGAGTTTATTTAGTTTAATGTAGTATACTATTTTTTTTCTCGACCATAATCGTGAGATCGTAACTCGAGTACTTCAATATTACTCAAATCGCGATACGTTTTCAACAATACTATTTTATGCACTGGTCCTAAATTGGTACCTACTAGTATCCTTTGCCGATTGCGGTCGCTGATGACAATGTGAGTTTCATGTTCCTGTGACCTTGAATGAAGCGAGCCTTCCGCAGCCGGTCGGGGCGGCGCCCGCCCTGTTGGGCGGAACACGCTACGTTTTATAGCGGAAATTTTATGCGCTCCACCGCCGGAGCCTCTGATTGACTTTTTTTGGACCGAATATTGAAATGTTTTGGACTAAGCAAGTTGGTCGAGGATGGCCCATAAATTGATTCAGCATTCCGCTGACTTAAAGTCGGTTTTTGTGCACTCAACACGAAATAGCCGAATGTTATGTAATTATGAAAATGAATGAAAATTACTATTAAGTGATAATCACATGTGCCAATGAAGTATCAAATCTTTCGTTCACAAAAGTGGTGGTAGCCTAGTGGGTAGGACATTGGACTTGGAAGCGAGAGACCCAGTTTCGATTTCCAGTGCGGGCATGTAACTGTGAAGGAAAACATCGTGAGGAAACCTGAGTGTCTGGGCTATTCACATACCACAACGCTTGAAATGGCCAATCCGCGGTGGGCACGTGTGGTTAAGCCCTCTCTTCCTGAGAGAAAGCCTGTGCCCTACAGTGGGATGTATATAGGTTGCTTATGGTATGTACATGTGCCAATAACAGTCCAAAGTAGATCAAAATGTTAAAGTTAGAAGCAGAGAATATGATATTAGAACTAAGGAAGTAGTCGCAATCAATAAAGAATGATATGAGGAGGGTTGGAAAAGCAACACATAGCAACCGAAGCTTACTGCGAAAGCTTACTGCTTCAACTGCGAAAAATATTAGTATTGTTCACGGTTGTAACACACCGCGGTCTGTGACGCTCACGGTGTAGCTCCTGGCACTGACTGAAAATCAGCGCTGATGGCTTGACCCTCAGCATACTGCTGAGTCAGCTGCCATTTATAGAAGCAGTGGCACGCCGTGACGTTTCTTTTACCTTTCTTTTTATAAAATTTATTTAACCGACTTCAAAAAGGAGGACGTTATCAATTCGACGCATATATTTTTTTTGGCTATGTTTTTGCATAGCTCCGTCCAATATTAACCGATTTCGACAGTTCTTTTTTTGTTTACATATATATAATGTTCTATGGACCAATATTTTAATTTATCGAAGATCTGATGAAGAGTTTCAGAGATGGAGCATGGAACTCTTCAGTGGAAAGCAGTAAATAAGGCCTAATGGAGCCCATCCTTTAGTAATATCCGTATCTTTCATAAAATAGCGTAAAATTAGTCCCAAGGTACGTCAATTTCTTAGTAGGTACAATGTTAGACTTTTTACAATTTTGCTAATTCTCAATAACAGATTGAAACTCACTGCGAATAATAGCTAAACCTGATCGATCTCTTTCGATAACAATTTTGAAATTAAGTTAATAATGAAACTAAAACGGAAGGCAAAAAATGCCTTTACTGAAAGTTCAACCATTTGCAATTCATGGTAATATCACAGAGGAAGTAATATCTAGAAAATGATAACGGTCGTAAGACACGAAAGAATTATCTTTTACTATGTTCACTAATGTAAATCTATTAATTGGAACCTCTAGGCGAATTAGGACAAGCCTGTTTTGATAATTTACCGGGCTATAAACCTAATCAGGCACGTGGAACACGAATAGTTTGAGACATCGCGACGTTCCAAGAACGTCATCCAATTACTTCTAAAAATCAAGGGACGCCAGTGCCTCTTCTATTTGTTGCTAATGAGTTAGTCGGAGTTTATAATTAGTGCTACGTCACGTGTCCACACACAACTCGGCTATCCGAGGGTAGGCAGGAGTGTGGGGTGCGCGAGACATGAAATTGAATGTCTTAGAACAGTAGGACTGCTTTGACATACCTTGACAAAGGTACCCTTCAATTAAGTCATGAAATATAAAGTTTGCTGATTCGATATTGATTCCGTCGCAGGTCTGATAGGCGTGATCTTAAACCATGTGGCGCCGGATTAAGAATAGCGTCACTCCATTTCCTTCCGTGGATGTCGTAGAAGGCGACTAAGGAAATTAATTACCAGGAGACGGGCAGCAGCGTTTTCCTGAGATTCCCACCGCATGCTGCGATCGCCAACCCGCCTGCCAAGCGTGGCGATTATGGCAAAACCCCTCATGGTTAGGAAAACCATGAGGGAGGCCTATTTTCTGCAGTGTGCGTCAAATGGCTGATGATAATGATGATGATAATGAAGTCTGATAGTACATTATGTAACAGAACCTCACGCCTGTAACCCGGAGGGGTTTCCCACTTTTAAAGAAAAATGGTTTTAAAAACCAAGTAGAAATGCATTTGGAACTTATATCCTGAAATTACCTCGATGTATGGCGACATCCCAGTAGTAGAAGCCGCGCCATGCTAGTCCCTAGTATTCCTTAATCGGCTATGCACTGTACATGTACAGCGAATTGTCACAGTAAACCATTAATTAGTTGTAGTTCTATGAAATGGGACCAGAGCTTGTAGCGTGACTTTGTTTATTTCTGATCTAGCGGGTGACTATAAACTGGAATGACATTTTGTGAATATTAACACATTTTGACAGATGCATGCTATACAACGCATGATAACGAAGACACGCGCTTCGAGTAGCATGCTTAAATATTAATAACTAGCTTTTGCCCGCCACTTCGTCTGCATGGAATGATTAATTTGGCTCGTATATCCTTCCCCTGGGCTCAAACTATCTACCAAATTTATTTTTTTAATTTCTGCGATGAAAAGTATCCTATGTCCTTCCCCGGGACTCAAATTATCTCCATAACAAATTTCATCTAAATCAGTTCAGCGGTTTAAGCGTGAAGAAATAACAAATAGACAGACAGACACACTTTCGAATTTATAATATTATAGTATGGATAGTATGAATAATTTTTTGTGTTTTAAGATTAGAGATGCTGAGATGGGGTTCTTCTATCACGTGGCGCTAATGGCTCCTGCTAATGACGACGATGTTTTGCTCCGACACTATTCACACCTTTTCACTTGCGCCCGGCCAGGAGATGTCAAGCTAAAACTCACCTAAAAGCTACCACCTAGAGTCCAGCTTTGCTAGTTAAACGAGCCCTGAACCGTTATGCGCTGGGCCGTGCGAAATAATAAAGGTATGCTGTGAATTTGTGATAAAGTTATTATTACAATATTTGCACAGGTGCGGAATAGTGCTTTATTAATATTTGCGTTGGTATGTGTTTTACCCTAATTTGCGAAGTTGCTTGCTCGGACTGTAAGGACGAGTAGAGCAAGGAGAGTTTGAAAATTTTACTCAGCAGGATGCAGGGCGTGGGTCCCTTAACATTTCTATTGTTCGTAAAGTAACACTACCAAAATTCTATCGTTTAATTATTCATAGTTAATTCCGTGTGGTGCCAGATTACGAATAGCGAATAATAGTGAAATGGAGTGACCATTTCATTCCGTGGATGTCGTAGAAGGCGACTCAGGAAATAAATTACCAGGAGACGGGCAGCAGCGTCTTTCTGAGATTCCAACCGCATACTGCGATCGCCAACCCGCCTGCCAAGCGTGGCGATTATGGCAAAATCCTTTATGGTTAGGGAAAACCACGAGGGAGGCCTATGTCCTGCAGTGGGCGTAAAAATGGGTGATGATGATGATGAATTAGCGCGATGCTTTTGTAATATGGTGTAAGTTGAAGGGGTGCAAGTGATGCACGGGCGGAGAGACGTTGTAACAAGCTAATAACTAGTCATTTACTTATGCTACCATACTGCACTTTTCTGTTCCAATGGTTTGAAAATATATTTTATAGTACATATGGTGCTACATTACCGCACTAGTGCGATAATGAGCACTTTACGTGCCTATGTCGAAACTTCAAAGGGCCATATGTACTATAAAACGTTGTACGATACACGTGCGAATAGGTAATTCGTAACTCGTGTCGATATAAAACACTCCCTTCGGTCGTGTTTTAATTTATCGCCACTCGTTGCGAATTTCCTACTTTTCGCACTAGTATCGTAATGTACTATTACTTCTGTAAAAATGTCAACCTTTTCTTTCAAAGTTTGGTCTGAAAACCAGCGCCGAAGCGCACGCCCATGCCCTGCTTTGGGATCATGCTGAGACTGACCCATTTTTGCAGCTTTGTATTTCTATGTTTCAGGTACTTGCTAAAATGTGTTAAGTATGTATTATTGATATTAATTTATTATTAATACATATTATTAATTTAATTGATTGAATGTTGTCCAATAAAGTTTATTCTTATACAATAACAGTAAACTATTTATTGCAGATATTAAACCTTAACCAAACGCAATAATTGAAAGGCAACATTAATTGTACCGACGCCCTGCGGAGACTGAGGAAGAGGAAAGAAAAAGACAATGATCATCCTTAGGAAAAACATCTCCCCGAGCAGCCAGCCAATTTCCGCTCAAAGGAGAAAAACCGATTCTCTAAGGTACGAAAGTAATTTGGGATCAGAAAGACGATTTTACTTACCAGATGATTTCTGGTCCCAGAATCGTAGAGGGTAAATTATAATTCAATTTTACTAGTTACCTACATGATAGATTTAAGGTTTGATCTAAAGGTAGATATCGCGACGTACCAGGCTGCGTCGGCAAGAGCCTAAATGTTAAATTATTACAAAATAAGAAAAAAATATTAGTTACTATTATTTATTGTTAATCGTAATAAGCGGAACTACACTATAATGACACCATGTTGACACTTTTGAATGGAATACCTACTACGGTTTAAGGGATAAAGCCCTATAAAAGTCACACAAGTAGTCAGAGAGATGTCTTATTAATAGGGCCCCGTTGGTACCCTTCGGGAATCCCAAAAAAATATTTTTCTCTATTTTTGGCTACGTTGAATTATCTAGATTTTGAAATGGACATCTAGTTTAACGTTTTACGACCAATAAGTCGCAGTTTCTGTGTTATTTTGAGTAAAAACACTTTGATTTTTCTAAACTAGCGGTGACCAGATGAGGATGGCTGAGGACAGAAAAGAGTTGTGTGCTTGGGAGATGCCTTAATAAATACTTTATTTCATCCATCCGTGAAAGAATGTAGGCCGACTGATTCATTGCATTCTCTTGAAAACTGAAGAGGACTGAGCTATGACGTAATCAAACCATAGAAAGGGCGTGTTTGGGAACACTTCCCGTTAATAGGCAAAAACTATCGCGAAACGGTCGTTAAACGGGCGTTAGCGTTTTACGACAAGTCCTCGAGAGGCACGAGGCGGGACCACAAATGAATCGTGTGATTTTAAAACGACACATGTCCTTTCATTACAACTTTGCAGGAAATAGAAAAAACTGTTTTATTCAAATACTAATATCTACAACAGCAATATTTTAGCATATTATATTGATTTCTGTATGAATAAACTACAATTTTTTTTCTAATGTAAATCAATAGGTAGGTGTAAATAATTTAATAAAAAAAAAATGGGCAAGTGTTATTTTAAAAACACATGAGAAAAAAATAACAAAACAATAAACTACGTAATTTATAAACTAATTCATATATATTTTTGCACTTGTCCATTAGCTCAGTTGGGAGAGCGCTGGCACGGTTAGCCAGAGGTCGCGGTATCAAGTCCCGACATGGGTGGAATTTTTAGCCTCTAAATAGGTCTTTAATTTATATAAAGTAATACTAATAAGTACCTATAATTTCAAATTAAGTATACATATTTACAGGTAAAAAACTTGTCCCAGGTCGGTGTCCCGCGGCAGGAAGCCCAGAACGCTGGCAACATTCCCCATTTGGTTGGCCAGACTTAATCTCTGGCTGAGGTATGCGCCAGCCCTCCGGTCTCCCATGGCGTCGATGAGGCGCATCGACAGCTCTGTAAAGACCGAACGCGCCTCGGGGCCCCACGGTCCTAGTGTCTCGACCCCAAACGGGGAGAATAATGTATTGGTTACCCAATGTTGCATATTTCCGCTGTTTGAGGCTCTCCGCTGCGCTGGCCGCCGAGCCAGCCGCCCTTCCACTCTGAGAAACATGGGAAGGCGCCAGCATGTCGACGCGGGTTGAGTTCCATACTAGCGGCCTCCAAACATTCCCGGGTATTGAAGTCATTCCTTCGAGCCTCTTTCCATCACGGCGGAATATTCCCGGAGGTTCCAGCATTGCTGAAACGCTGCTGCGTGTCTCGGTAAGCGGCCAGCACTCCGTTGACAGGATAGCCCGTGGTGACCTTAACGTCAGCGACGTGGTCGACGTCAGCGCCGCAGGGTCACCCATGGGGCAGTGACAGCGCAACCCGGACTCAGTCCTACAACAGTGCTGAAAGAGATATTGTCCATCAGTGTGATAATTGCCTGTAACCAATAACCTGACACGCGCTCTGAGACAGCAAGGGGTCAGAGCGGTGGGTCGGGTCGGTCGGATTCGGGGGGTCAGTGGACGTGCAAGCTAGTCTCCATGCTTATACAATGCCTCGATGCTGTGGGCGGAAGACAAGAAGGTAGGCAATGCCATGCTTGTCACTTTTCTGACTCCAAGGCCTCCTATATAACCTAATTGAGAGGGAGGCCTGGAGCCAGGCGCGTTCAGTTGTAAGGATAAACGGTTGATTGCAGAAACATGAAAAATTCAGGGCAGTCTTACATAGTTAGTTAGTTAAACCTGAGATTTCTGCACTTAGCCTCATGTTTGGGTCATTGTACGTAGCAAAGCTGTGAGTTTACTCCAGCCAGCCTATCTCTTTCCAGAAGGCTAGCAGTGCTCTGATGTCACTGCCGGCCTCCCGAAGGGATCCCAGCTTCCCAATGATGGCGGTCCGTTACTTTTCCACGCCTTCACAGTGAATGGTCACGTGGGCGGGTGTCTCCTCTTCTTTGAGGCATCCCCGGCGAAGCGGGCTGTCGGCAATATTACATATAATGAACTTAAAAGGAAAACTACCACTAAGCTATCGGCTAAGTAGGCTTTACAAGTTAACGAGTAAAAGGCTACCAACTTGTAAAAGGAAAACTTCGTACGAATTCTATCGAAAATTACTTTGACGAAGTTGTTACTTCTGCAAAGCAGGTGAAAATCCCGTCCTTTTACGAAACCCTACACGGGCGCGTAGCCCGATACGCACTTGGTCGGTTTTGTGTTCGCTTAATAGTTGAGTTGATTTGTGTTTATAGTGTATTCAGTATCATACCGTTAAATGAATCTCTATCTATCTATCACTGGTATCTGTATGTAATAGGCAATTTACTTTTGAGACGGCGCTTATGGATAGAACTAAAATGGGTTTCACCGAGGCATGGTTTTGCCTTTATACAGTGGCAAGTCCAGGCTGGACTGGACACACGAATTGACCTCAAATGCGCTGTAGTGGCTCTGCCATTTTTTTTAATAGAGACCTATACGACCCTCTCACATTACAGGAAAGGCAATGATCATAATTATGTGTGGAGCAAACTAAGTCGCGGGTTTCTTCACGATATTTTTGTACACAGCTGGCAAGTAGTATTTCTACTACAAATAAAAATGTTAAAACAGCCTTGTGCTTCTATTGAAGAGAGCTGCTTACTCACGGCTCGGTCGCTCGGCAATCATTAACCAATATAACACAATAAAAGCGGCCACAAAGGGCCAATCATTTATTTAGTGAATCAATAAAGGGCGAGTGTTCCGCGCCGACATTAGAGAATTAAATGCGTCACGCGGTTGCCCCCTACTCTCTATACGCAAGAATATTATTGAAGTTTGGCTGCTTCGTTGGTCTAGCAGTATCACGTCACGTCTGATTAACATGCCGGAGGTCGTGGGTTTGATTCCCACTAGGCGCCGCCGTAACATGGTTCAAATGGCCTCACTCTGGGTGTATTTTCATTTTTGTGGTGTTCTTGCCTGTTTACCATAGGACAGCTCATCCTAGTATGGAACCAGGATGAGTGATTGTGTTGTGTAGATGTTAATATTATAAGTGCCCAACAGTCATGGGCATCACGGTCACGACAAACGCTGGCCCCGAGCCAATCTCGTCCATTGCCCTCTGTTGCCTACTAAATGTCATGGAGCCGTCGGGTAGGAGGCCTACCTAACAAATAACGACCAGATGCCTATGCGTACCAAATCCTGTCGGAATCCTGATAGCTGTTATAGCGGCAACATAAATACATCATCTGTGAAAATTTCAACTGCCTAGCTATCACGGTTCATGAGATACAGCCTGGTGATAGACAGACAGACCGACAGTGAATAGGATCCCGTTTGGCACCCTTCGGGTACGGAACCCTAAAGATGATCCCAGATTTTCAGCATGGTTTTATGAGAGGTAAAGGAACCGGCACGCAAATCTTACGTACCCGAAAATGGATATGTGACGCACTTGAACAAAATCACAGTGTCGCTATGATCTCAACCGACCTATGAAAGGCTTTCGACTCTATCAATCTATTAACAAGCGGCTAATTTTTTTGAAGTCAGTTAAAACCAATTTACTTGCCATCGAAAGACAGAATCGGATGGCTTTAAAAACAGCAGCAGGATTCCCTCGGGACTTTCCCACTTCTGATCTATGGAAAATGCTGGACGAGAACCCCTGTCATCTCAGAGTTAACGACTTGCATTATTATATTCTGTCAAAGCTGGATAGTGCGGGTCTTGACGGCCTGGATAAAGCTGGTCCAGCATATACGAGGTATGGACAAAATAATCCCATGCTGCGCAGTCTAAGGATAGGCGAAATGGACTATGTGAAGAGAGGTGCAAACCGAGCCACAAGAGATCGATTACACCTCGTCAACCTCGACTACAAAGGGATTAAGCTGTGACCCACCCCATTTTTTTGTATAAACAGATGTACTAATATTAACTTCAATTAGCGAATTAGTAAGTAATACTAATCTAAAATGTAGAGTTAGGCAACATCGCTCTTACTCGCTATGTAGAGCAAGATAATACTACTATATCACTTTTGATATGGTTTACAAGCCACAATCCTTAGTTTTTGACAGGTTATTTGATTTGATTTGAAAATGCTTCATTGCACAAGAGATACATTATCTGCACAAAGGCGAGCTTAATACTTAAAAATTATTGACTAAACCACTGCCAAAATCTGTGATTGGCAGTATCAAAGCTCAAGTGTACTTTCCTAAAGACGTTTTTGGGTCTTTCAAGTGGAGGCACTTTCACGGCCACCCCGTATAAAGCTGGAGCTTGAACGGGCCGCATGGATCACTGGGAAGTCCTTTGTTACATTAGATTACACTCTATAAAAAGTACCCGAAACCGGCGAGCGTGCATGAAACGACTAATGAATGTTGGGGAAGCGAAAGTGATCTGTCAGGTTCGTGGCAAGTGGCACTCCCTGTTCTCTGCCTACCCCTCTGGGATACAGGCGTGAGTTTATGTATGTATGTATTACTCTTTATATTTTTATCGACTCTTTATTATACACAACACAGAAAATAAAACACATTAAAAGCCTTAAATATCTAAGTTTTGCCATATAAAATTGGCGGTGGCATTTATCCGTATCTATTCAGGGTTTCCAAGTACTTCTTTAGTACCGAAACTCGTAAATATCGTCGTATTATAGTCTAAATGCCTCTAGGTACACGAACATTATAATAACTGGTAGGCTTGACGCTAAAGTTCATACTTACAATAGTTTAATGTCGCGGGAACAAAAGAGGACCCAAATTACTACAAAATCTAGTTAGAGACGTTTATAATGCCTTTGTACTCGCTTTGTTGACTAAAAAATTATGAGCGAAATAGGCCCCTTTATATAGTGACTTAACATTTACGAACACTGAGTCGGTTTCATAGAATAAAAACGGCACTGGAATTTAAGTACATAAACTAGCAAATGTAAAATGTAGCGTCACGCAACATTGCTCTTACTCGCAATGTAAAGCAAAATAACACTACCTACTATATATATTTTTTATGTAGTTTATGAACAACCATCTTTTGTTTATGACAAATTATCTTACTTGTTGCGATAAAAAGTACCCGAAACCGGCGTGCGTGCTTGCAACGACTAATGAATGTTGAGGAAGCGAAAGTGATCTGTCAGGATCGTAGCAAGTGGCACTCCCTGGTCTCTGCCTACCCCTCTGGGATACAGGCGTGAGTTTATGTTATGTTATGTTATGTTGTTGCGTTAGTTTGTACATATGGAGATGATGAAAAAAGAAAGTTTGACGAAAGAAATATAGCGAGCGAATGTGGGTTAAATGGTAGGTAAGGGACGTCCCAGGCGGACGTACTTCGATCAAATAGGGGATATAATTATTAGGAAAGAGCAAGATAAAACGCACTCGAAACCGGGGTGCGTGCATGCAACGGCTAATGAATGTTGATGAAGCTAAAGAGGCCCGTCAGGATTGTGGAACTGGCAAACCCTGGTGTGTGGCAAACTTGGCAAACCCTGGTGAGTGGCAAACTTCTTAATTATGCATTTGTGAGTTTATGTTATGTGTTATCTTTTATTAAATTGTCAATATTTTTTCTATGATCTTACAATAGTTGAAGACAAAATGAAAAATACAACTGTGGGTTACAAGGAAGGTTGTGGGACCAGGTGTTATGTTACGACGATTTTTTGAGAAAGAAATATAGACGGGAAAAGAAAGAAAGACTATATATTTAGGCAAAAAGGCTAGTTTTACGAGGTACTTTTGACGCCACCATAACATCTTAATTGACACCAACATCATGCTAATCAATAAGCCCTACAATTTTACATGACTGTTGAGTATGAAGGAATCTTAGGTTCAAATATATTTTGTAAAATTTTATTTTTTCTTCAGCGTGACGCTTGAAAATTGTACTTATCAAACACGAAGGCTTTACAATGGATTCTTTATATAGTTTTGATTATTTATCTATTTCATTAATTAGTCCAAAAACACTAGAATTCACAAAACATTATATTTACATTACATTTTACAAAAATCACTGGTCTGGTCACCTCTCGAATAAACGATATTCGATGGGGTACAAAGGTTCTCGAGTGGAGACCAAGAACCCGCAAATGCAGCGCAGGACGCCCACCAGCTCGCTGGATCGCAGATCGCTGGTAGCAGATGGATGAGGATGTCCGAGGACAGAAAGCATATTGGATTGTATCTTAAAATTTAGGCCAATTTTGTTTCTTGAGAGGGCATTCTGTATCATTTTATTTAGCGCTCCGCCTTCTCGCGGAAACGGCAGCGGGAGATTTAACATTGTTTCCTTTTTCTTTTCATTTTCTTGTAGTTTATTACAGCGCAGTGTTGTTTGAACAAATCCGAGTTACTAAAATTTAAAGCCTTTCAATCTCGGACAGTCACTGTTGAACCGTGGATGTAGGGACTATGGCAAAGCCATACATGATTTTGCATCGCTGTCTACCCTAGCAGATAGCTGAGTTGGCTACAAATAATTTCAATTCCAGTTGCAATTAGGCGATTCTCCCATTGGCAACGCGTCCCGCCCCCCGCGGTGCGCGGAGCGGCCGACCACGCGCGCGGCGACGAAGGTGGAAATCTGCGTCACCTAGGGGTTTGATCTACTTCCCCGCGCGGAGTGGCAGAGTATGACGACCCCCCGTCAAATATTCGCTTCGCAGTCGACCGTCATGAACTTATTCACGATGCTGCAGTTATATTATCGATTTGGTTTTGGTATTCTCGAATTCGGCGCCGGTTTCAGTGTGGCGCCGGATTAAGAATAGTGTCACGCCATTTCCTTCCGTGGAGTTCGTAGAAGGTAACTAAGGAAATTACTTACGTAGTACTGGTAAATAATTGCAGTACTACTACACTTAATTTAAGTCT
Organism: Yponomeuta evonymella; assembly: GCA_963969515.1. NCBI lineage: Eukaryota > Metazoa > Arthropoda > Insecta > Lepidoptera > Yponomeutidae > Yponomeuta > Yponomeuta evonymella. The sequence continues at coordinate 513,716 of OZ018351.1, read as the reverse complement.
AGTGGACGTTGGTCAAACGTACGTAGAAGAAGAAGAATCTCGCACCAAACGTAGTAGAACAAGGTATTAAATTTTATATTTAGGTATAAATCAGTTTTTTTTATGTCAAACTTAGCTTAGGTTTAATTCACTTTTAGTATACAATATGGTACATAAATTATATACACTCACCGAGAATAGTCTGTAAACTACCCACGTTATACAAAATAGGACGATGGGCAGTTAGGTCTTAATAAGTACCGAGAAGCTCTGCGGGTGGATAGGTTCATTCCTGCCTTTCAGCCGCCTTTATTGTAAATTCTTTTGTTGCCAAAGGGCCTTAGCACAAAGCAGAAGACGCTCTTCGCTATAAATAACCAGCTTTGTCGCTACACTTCCAATACAACGTGGGTAATGAAAAAGAAATACCACTGAGGTGAAAAGCGCTCGCAACACTTGTTCTATTTTATTTTACTCAGAGTAGTCATAGACGGAGATAACGATTTCTAACGTCCCGTACACAAAAGTGCGATGCGACGTCGCATCGTAAAAATCTGCGAGCTCGCGCGACGCATCGCAAGAATGCATACTAATGAATGGATGAACCCAAAATCGTCTTTATTTCTTTTTCCTGTATCTTCTTAGCAATAACAGAAGCTAGCTCTTCTTTTTAGGATCTATGTCCTGACCTAGTTTGTAAAATACGTTCAGTACGGTTGACGGTCGTCGAAAGAATGGTCACTCGAATTGTGGAAGGGCCTTGCCGCAAGAAATCGCGTCGCAGCAATGCGTGTTGCAGTTTTCTGAGTTGCGAATTCGCATCGCGCCGATTTGCAGTTTTGTGTACGAAGCCTAAACAGTATAGTGTGTTAAAAAATCCCGTTATAGTACTTTCTGTGCGGATTTTGTTTAGTACAAATTCTTGTCGTCAATGCAAACAACTTTTGAAAACGTGAAAACAATATCTGTTCAATACTAAAGAACCATCTCATACTTCATCATCTTAAGTCTTAAGTCTTGGCGAGTTTTTTTGGTCAAACCTTGTATAGTTTAAGGCTTAGTAAAAAAACCCACAAAGCTGTGGTAGCCTAGTGGGTAGAACATTGGATTCGGAAGCGGGAGACCCAGGTTTGATTCCCAGTGCGGGCATGTACCTATGACTTTGTTCTCTAAGTTATGTACATTTTTGAAGTTATAGTAGCAATACCACTCGCTAACGGTGAAGGAAAACATCGTGAGGAAACCTGAGTGACTGAGCTATTTACATACCTCAGCGCTTGAAATCGCCAATCCGCGGTGGGCACGCGTGGTGATTAAGTCCATACTCTCTCTCCGAGAGAAGGCCTGTGCCCTATAGTGGGACGTATATAGGCTGCTTATGATTATGATGAAAAAAACCTACCTCCTCCAAGCAAACTTTCTGCCCCTCTACACCCAGTTAGTGATCCACCGAACGCAATAACCGCGGGCGCCGGCCTCCATTGTCCAAATTACTTCACTTGGCCCAATCTTGGTGGGATCGAGAGAAGACTCGCGGCCCTGATTGCTCCCGAGTAAACACGATGAATTTGGGAACTTGGGCTACTAACGGGCTACTCCTTAATAATTAGTTTGGCGCAGCTATTTGCAAAACTAGTAGAGTTTAAGGGAAGGTAGGTCCGATTTGCAGCCTTAAAAAGGGTTATTATTTAAATGCCTGAAAGAATAAGTTATGTTTACCAACAATTTTTTCGTTCTATGAGTTTTTCTTAGATATTTTTCAAAATACTAGGGTGTAAGTACAAAGTCCAATACTCGTAATACTATTATCACCGCCTCTGTTAAATTCCTTCTCTTCATAAATTAACGTTGTTTTGTGTAACACAAATGGTTTTGCATGTTTTATCAAAGACCGCCACTACTAAGCATGGACCTATAAAAATGGGAATGCATTGTACATAGAACGAATGCAAAACTACACGAGCCATCCCATTTATTAACAATCTGATATTTCCCGGAACCCAATGTATTCATGCTGATCTAACGTCTGTTCTACACGTGAGCTAACTCGATGACCATAATTCAGTGCGTTGTGTTTTTGCCCGTCAGCCTCTGGTAAGACACACCGAATGAGTAGGCTCGAGCTGGCGAAAGTTTACGCACCGATAGCCAATCAATCCCGGCCGAGCCTCGAGAGTCTCGTTGATTTTCAATCGCTTGACCTCGACATCACCCCTGCGTCATTGAAAACACCTCCCGTGTACGTACACGCATTTCTAGGTGCAGGTGTAGCTGCGTATGTGTGGGATATCTGCGCATGTTGTGCTGGGGCCGCGTACATACGGAGCCTATGGAGTTTGGACAGTTCTTTGCTGAGCGGGCGTAGAGTTGAATTCAGCCTGTGTAGAGATAACTGTGTTATACAGTACTAGAAGTAACCTAGGGCAGGTGAGCGGGTTGGGCGCGGGGGCGGGCGCGGCCCGACATTGACCCATGCGCAGCTTCCCGACCGCCCGCCCCGCGCCTCTGCGCGCCGCCCGCCCTCTTGCGACAGCGGGACACGTAGCGCCACCTAGCGAAGGGCGGACACTGCGGCTGCAAGGGGAAACTTCGTATTTACAATGGCACAGTTTTTTGGTCGACGATCACGTTTGTGGCTCCCAAATCAAAGTCTAAAGTAGAGAACCAGAAAAGGCATACCCATTAGGGTTATCCATCGCACAGCTTCGAGTAATCTTTATTAAACTCTAACAAGGAAATGGAGCGCTGTTGGCGGAGCGGTAGAACGCCGGCCTCTCATTCGGGAGGTCGTGGGTTAAAATCCCGGCATGTACCAATGATTTTGATTTCTATGCTACGTACATTTGTGAAGTTATAGTAGCAATACCACTCGCTAACTGTGACGGAAAATATCGTGAGGAAACCTGAGTGTCTGAGGTGTTCACATATCTCAACGCTTGAAACTGCCAATCCGCGGTGGGCGCGCGTAGTCATTAAGCCCATACTCTTCCTCTCTGAGAGAAGGCTTGTGCCCTGCAGTGGGACGTATATATAGCCTACATAAAAAAACCCCGACAAAGTGTGAGTCGGACTCGCCCACCGAGGGTTCTGTACAAATTTGCAGGTACTTACATACTATAAATAGTTCAGGAATCGAGTCTCGTAGTTTTTTCCGAGCTTTTTCCGAGCTTTTTCCGAACTTCAAAGACAATTTATTTTATTATTTAATTACAAATGTATAGTTTTCGGACTTTTTCCTATACTTGTAATACAAGACGATATTACTTGCCAAATTTAATAGTCCTGGGTCAACGGAAAGTACCCTATAAATTTGGATTCCCTTGAGTGTTTTTTGCGGCATAAACGGCCGTTTTATTTTGTTTACGTTAACTCAGAAGTTTAATTTTCTTACAGCTTCAAAGAACTGTAGACTTAAATACGAGTATATAATGATTTTAATTTCAACTCGATACCTCCACGAGTTCCCGAGATAAAGGGTCTTGACAGACAGACGGACGGACGGACGGACGGACGGACGGACGGACGGACGGACGGACGGACGGACAACAAAGTGATCCTATAAGGGTTCCCTTTTTTCCTTTTAAGGTACGGAACCTAACAAAAGTAAATGGAAGCATGTGTGTCATAAATAAATGTACCAATCTATTTACAGAACATATAAGAAACTAATCGTTTACATAAAAAAAATATTGCCTTGCGTTGCGTATTTAATCTGAAAATTCTTTGTTTTATTTTACTTTATTGGTGTATAAAACAGATAATAAACAATCAATAACATACAGAACAGGTTTAACAGTGCATATCTAGAATGTCACCCAAAGCATACACACACGTAAGATCAGGAAAATGTAAACTGTACGAAACAAGACGATTATTATTATATTACGACGACTATTATATTATTATTTTATTGCACGAGAAAACAGACTGCTTAGAGGCAAGCTTTGTACTCATAAGTATTATATACTAGATAACTTAGGTAATGTGCATGCGTACCGCTCCCGTATGAATCCTCACAAATCGGCTGTCCCAAAAATAAACACACGAAGAGACATTTTTATTGAAAACTGAGAATTTTTTTATTTTTTATTTATTTTATTTTATTTATTAGGATTCCAAACAGTTGAACAACGACTTAAATATCGTGTCCACGATATATATCGTTTATTGTATATATAATTATAAATAGATAGCAAGGGTTGGTATTTGCCAATATTTATGTCTAAGCACTATTAAACGTTTACAATGCCATTCGTGCGTTGACACGCCTCGGGACAACTTAGCACTACTCGAAGTTAATTCACATCAGCCGAAACCCACAAGCTAGCCGGTTTATAGTTCAAGATAAGATAAGAATATTAAAACAGCAATGACAAAAGAAAAGATACAATTGGCGGCCTTATTGCTAATAGCAATTTCTTCCAGGCAACCTCATATTGGAGAATTTGCCGAAGGAGAAATAGTCGGTGCAAATACGAATATTAGTAGACATACATATACGTTCAACCCACCAATCCACCGCCACAAATTTTAAGTGCAGTCGACAGCAGGCCGTATTTCATACAATTACCTACATCCTACAGCTCCCTGCAACAATCGGCTGCACATTGCGTACCCTTTAAGTACAATTAGTCTTACTACTTTTTAATTTGAGGGCAATTCCACGAAATACGGCCCGGAGACTTCAAAACATTCCTTATCAAACTAATAGTGGAAATATCTCGGTTTTGAAAAGAAATGTCCCTTACTGTGTTTATTTTTACGGCAGCCGATTTGTATAAGGGTACATACACGCACCTTATGTTCTTACCTCACAGTTGTAACACCTACCAGTAGACCCATCGTTTCACTATGACAATTCGATGTACAATTGTACATATTGTACATTACATAGACGATTAATCCACAGATTAAACAGTAGGAAGGCTTATTCATTGGCTTATTCAATCTACATAGATTTGTCATAACAAAATATGAATAGTACTTTTATGAAACGCGACTCTGTGCGCTCAAATCTGGCTATTACCAAGGACTAGGTACCTATGTCTTTTAATACTCCTTGCTATTAACTCAATTTGTAGTTTACTAAACCTGTCCAGCAGAGCCCAAGGATCGGTAGAGATTTGCGAGAGTTTTTGGTTTGTAGCCTATATACGTCCCATTGGCACAGGACTTCTCTCAGACAGAGAAAGAGAGAGAGAGAGGGTATGGGCTTAATTAGTACTGGTACGCACCGCGGATTGGCAATTTCAAGCGCAGAGGTATGCGAAAACCTCACACACTTAGCGGGAGAGTCTGTCGCATTATTAGTATTAGTATGTGTGTGCGAATAATAATACCAAAAACATTGCAGGCACGCAAACTTCGCTTTCGAGGGTGATACATAAATAATGAAGAGAACTCCACTCCAAATTTATAAAAAGCCATTTACTTACAAAAGAAACGCTAAAGTTGTCCCAGAAATAAAACGTGCGCTGGGGCGGCACGCACACGCGCCGTCCAACTTCGCACAAAAAGCGAATTACCGAAGAAACGTCGGTAGATAAGTATAAAAAGTTTTACAACTGTTATTTTACGAGTCGAGTCAGGCGATAAAAATGGAGCTTCATAATAACATGCCACGCTGTCGCTGTAGGTGCCTGCCTAGGGTGCCTAAGTTGCCTCCACAGCCACCTTGTGCTTATAACTGCTAGGGAACAACTTTTGTGGCCTGTTTTCAGTAACATACTCACAACGTGTTTGTTAATAGCTGAGGGAAAGTAACGGAAAACGGATAAAATGTGGAAGGTTTAATAGGGAAAATGCAGAAATGTTGGGCAACCAGAATAATGAGTAACATGAACCAAATGTTGACTGCCTCGTTCGACTAGCCGTTGAGGCGCTTACTACCAAGACAGAGGTCGTGGGTTTGATTCCCACTGGGGACCGTACATTTGTATAATTAATTATTTATTTGCCTCGAACAACACGATTCATATTTGGTTAGTACATTTCAAAACTTATAAATAAATAAAGAAATGGCCTCAGTCTGGGTGTATTTCCATGTTTGTGATATCCTTGCCTGGTTACCAGAGCACAGGGCTTCCTAGTTTGGGACCATGTCAAGTGATTGTATTGTGTGCAAGTTATTTGATAAAATATCATAGAGTATTATACAAAAAAAAGAGGTAAAACTCTTTACAACAGTGTTATTGTAATAAATAACGCAAAACCTGAAAACCTTCAACATTGAATTTAATTCAATGCCTTCCATAAGGAAAGTTTAAGATTCTCAATTTTATTTTTTTACAATTTCACATAGACACAGTATAACATAGATGAGCCCTCTCAAGCGGACATAAGGTAGGTACGTCGACCAAATACGGGATGTATTAGTGAAGGGCAAAATGAAAAGTACCTACCTTCAGCCGTTCAGCAGGAGCCTTCAACCTCCACGTTTTGGTTGCAAAGTCACCAGCAACGTAAGTGAGCCTACGAATAAAAACCGGCAAAAAAATCACGTTTGTTGTATGGGAGCCCCCCTTAAATATTTATTTAATTCTGTTTTAGTATTGGTTGTTATAGCAGTAACAGAAATATATCATCTGTGAAAATTTCAACTGTCTAACTATCATGGTTCATGAGATATAGCCTTGTGACAGATGGACGGACGGACAGCGGAGTCTTCGCAATAGGGTCCCGTTTGGCACCCTTCGGGTACGGAACCCTAAAAACCCTAGAAGTATTTCTTCCCACAAAATGCACACTTTAAAACGGCCCCAGTCCTCTTGATTAGTCTTTACCAATTAAGTGAGTGCAAGATATGCTGCAGAGTAAACCACTCTGTGATTGGTTCATTGTATGCGCCATGCGCGACGTGAACGTTGATTGGGCGGCAGTACGCGTACGCGTAACTGATTGTTGGTTTTATAGAAAAACGTCAAACCAATGACTTCATTAATGTATAAGCCGTAGAAATATCTAGGTACCTCACAATGTGGCGGTCTGACGGTGGCAAGCGCATAAATATTTTGCTTAATTCAATTGACAAGCCCCGCCCGCCAGCCCACAATTGAATGTGGGGTCATTTTTAGCGCCAGTTAAACATGTTTTTAACTACTTGTATCAGTGAAGTGAGTAGAGTGCGCGCATTTAGAGATGGATGAATATGACTGTAAACTTCGTTTACGTAGGCAATTAAAGCGCTACAGGCCTTCAGCAATAAGGCCAACAAATAACGGTAAAATTTGCTCAAATTTGCAAAATTCCAGACAGCCATTGACAGAAAAAATGAAAGTAGCTGAAAGACAAGACGAGAATAGTGAAGGCCACTTAGAAACAAAATTCCCCGTATAATTTTCTATGAACATTTTCTCTATGATTATTACCATAATGAACGAATCCTGGACAACAATAATCCTGCATGACTGGTGCCATTCGTTCTAGGAATGTGACCTACGGTGACCTATTTTGAACTTCAAATCGATAACTGACACGTTACGAGCCATCCTAAAAATGTTCAAATTGTTAGACGTCACCCGCACCCTATAAAAGTAAAAGAATCTTAAATGAAGGTAATATTTAGGTAATATTAAGGTAATAATGGAAGGTAATAAATAAACAGGGAAGTGTGAATAAAAGTTAATAATAAAAGGCCATATTGTCCTGGTGTTAAAATAAAACCGGCCAACTGCTTGTCAGGCCACGCGCAATGTAGGGTTCCGTAGAAAGAGGGTTTTTTATTTGCTTTACAGAACTAACAACTTCATCAAAGTCATTTTCAATGGATTTTGTAAGAAATTATACTTTTATAAGTTGGGTGCCTATTACTCGGTAACTAGTAAAGCCTACTTAGCCGTGATAATTTTCCTTTTAAGTTCAATATATGTGCTAATACCCTGAGTTTTTTCATGTTTCTACAATCAACCGTTTAGCCAGGAAAGGGGGGGGGGGATACATCCTACTCGGACAAAAATTGGGCTTTAAAACTTAATATTTCGCAAGCCCTAAATAAAAAATCGTATTTGTACACAAATAATATTTTACAACGACCAACCTAACGATGCCCCACATGACGGGGTAGACGATAAAAAAAAGCCCTCCCCACTTTTCATGTTAGGGGAGGCACAGTAAAAAAGATTTTTTTTCTAACATGTTGTTCTTTAAATTTGCCAAATTACAGCTTTCTAGTAACACCGGTTTTTGCGCAAGGCCGCGGACGAACAGACAGACAGACAGACGGACATGGCGAAACCTTAAGGGTTCCTTGTCGGACTACCGAACCCTAAAAAATTTGCATCTGCCTGGCGAGACGCGGACCCTTGCCTTTGCGGAGCGGTGCAGCGCTGCAAGGCCGCCCGCGCCGGCCGCAGTGCACCCACCCGCCCCGGGGCTGTTGCTGGCTCTGCATGACCCCTACTAGCATTGACATTTAATAATAAATAACGTGATGAAAGAGCGGGACCCACCAGATACAGGCTTAATAGGTAGTTTGTGGGTTTCTGCACCACATGATGTAACTTTATTGGACTGAATAAATAACTATTGTACTTATCTTTTATTTTTATTTTGTATAAATCCCACTCCAGGGCATATGCTTTCTCTGAGAGAGAGAGAGAGAATGGATATACCTAGGCACAAACAAGAAAGGGGTTGGGAGAGTTTTCTCGCATGACGAGACTTTTTAAATTGACAAAAAAAGACATCTTTTTTTCAATTAATTCCGCTCTGTTATTCATTTACCTATCTATGTATGTAACAGATTTTACTGTAAATTACTTCGATAAAGATAATTCTGACTTTATCGTAAGTAATTCGCATTAATCGTCTTGGAATTATTTCAGTCAGCCTGAGGGCCTGGGAAGAAGGGTCTGCTACTTCTAGGAAAACTTAATTCCTAACGTTTCGGCAACGTAGTGATGAGGTACCGTGGTCACGGGTAGACCTCCAAATTTATGCTAAACCTGTAGGAGAGATAAATGACAAGTGTCTTTAAACGATGGACCAACATCATGTTACCATGTTGTCCGATTCCCGCAGCTGTAGGTATTACAGCTGGGGTAATCGATAGAATGGCCTCGTACATTACATTACATAAACTCACGCCTGGATTCATTATTCGCTGCATGCACACCCGTCGGGTACTTTTTATTGAGCCCTTCTAGAATGGTTTCAGTCTGGGCAAATTTTCATGTTTGTGCATAGATAGGTACCTGTGCAATTGTGCGTAGATGATCTGCGAAATCTAACTTTATAGGTAAGAAAAAAGTAAAACCCAACTTACCACCTTAATGCTTATTCAATGCAAGGTCGGCACGTTGGCACGTTGTCACATGAAAACCTAGTACACATGTAAGTGCATTTCCTTAATCCCTATTTCACGGTGCAACGAGCTAGAAGGTTAATGGCTAGACCAGCTTCATCAGCAGTTTTATCGCCTTCTTATGCCATTACCAGACCTGCATTACCTCCTCGGCTGTCTACCCGCTGAACAAATTAGAAAGAAACAGGAGGTCACCAGTGTCATGCCCAGACTCAGCTAAGTCTTACCTAAGTCCAAGGTCCGACCTTGCAGGCAGTGTCACCGACAGCTCCGCGACCTATTAATAGCGAATAGCGAAACACACGCTAGCTAGAGCGCTGTAGATCTTGTTACCTTGGCATTAGGTTCTAGTTTACGTCTTGACGGTGGTTTACGCCAGTGCCTGGAAGAGACGTCGCTGCCATGCGCGGTTTTACTTTCATTCGTCGCTTCATTTGCTAGATCCTCTGATAATGGACGGGTGATTAATTTTATTGAGCCAAATTTGAGCTAATTTGTGCAGGATAAGGTTTATGTTTGCATTGATCGTCACGCTCGGTCCAAATGGTAAACGGCTGTCGTTAGGTTCAAGCAATCGTATATCGGGTTGAGTTGTAATGGAAAAAAGACAGCGTTAAAAGAAGTCCGACCATCCTTGCTCAAATCATATTAACCCTTAATTTGGATCCGTGAAAAATACTGGACATAGTATTTGAAAAAATCTGGACCTATTACAAAAAAGATTACGTGTTTGAAAATTATAACATGACATCTATACATAATATATTATTTCGACGAAATAACAACAAGACCGTGCGCTTACTTAATAAAGCGTCAGTGACCGGCAAGATGTCAAGGAGGGAGGACACGTCGCGCGGCTACTCGGTAAGTCTATTTTTTATTAATTTTTTGTTAGAGAACCACAACTAATGATTGATGAATGGTATTTATAACAAATGTGTGATACTGTTTTTGTAAATGTAATGCCAATTGGGCTATTTGTTTAGGGGCATTTTTTGTGAAAATTGGTATGTTCAGTATTCTTCCCATTTCTCATTACAAAGAGATTTTACGTTCTTTCCCAACGTCCCGTATTCTTCCCATTTCAAAATTTATAAAGTTTTTACTTTAGTATTCTGAGCATTCATGTTTTCTCAAATCAAGACAAAAATAATGTTTTATTTACCAAACTTCAATATAATACTGAGGTTTATTTCTCTATTAGTTTAAGATTTGTTATTTATAAATCCATTTTTTAAATATTTTACCTATGTACAGAACATTTGTGAAGTTATAGTAGCAATACCACTCGCTAACGGTGAAAGAAATTATCGCGAGGAACCCTGAGTGTCTGAGCTATTCACATGCCTACCTCAGCGCTTGTAGTCGTCAATCTACGGTGGGCACGCGTGGTGATTAAGTCCATACTCTCTCCCTGAGAGAAGGTCTGTGCCTACAGTGGGACGTATATAGGCTGCTTATGTATATTTTACTTTTAGTAGTTGATTTGGATTTAAGGCCGCCAATTGTACTGCATTTTTGTAAACATTTCATGTTTGTGTTTTTCCTGGTACAATAAAGAATATTCTTATCTTATCTTATCTTTAACCTCCTAAGTCCTGACCTTAAAAACAACAATAGAAAATCATTGTTATTTTTAAGGTCAGGACTTAGGAGGCTAAATACTTTTATCAATTGACTTAAAAGTTTTTGCTCAGATGCTGGACATTTGCATCAACAATGCCTGGATACTCTACCGCAGGAAATGCAGTCGGGAAGCTGCAAAATACAGCCTCAAGAAGTTCCGAAACAAGCACAAGAACTGCAGCTGTGTACGAGATCTCGGAAGACTCAGATAGTTCCTGCAACCGGCAATGCCATTCAAATTACTTAAGCTCCTGTGAAACCCCGACCTCATCAATCTGTGCGATATGATGGTGTTGATCACTGGCAAGACTTCACTCCATTTCCTTCCGTGGATGTCATAGAAGGCGACTAAGGAAATAAATTACCAGGAGACGGGCAGCAGCGTCTTCCTGAGATTCCAACTGCATACTGCGATCGCCAACCCGCCTGCCAAGCGTGGCGATTATGACAAAACCCCTCATGGTTATGAAAACCACGAGGGGGGCCTATGCCCCGCAGTGGGCGTCAAGTGGCTGATGATGAACACTTCACTACCAGCGGTCGTGCAAGAACAATAAAACATAAGTTTATTGTACGAAATGTGAGCAGGGACTTTTCTTTGTAAGTACGAGAAAGAAATTAAGTTTTCACACCTCCTGCTCGACAATGCCTTATTACGTACCGTCAAATATCATCGTAAAGCATGGCCTTGTCTCTCGAGGGCAATAATAATGAAGAATTTCCCTAGGGAATAAAGTGATTTGAATTTAGAATGTCAAAATTCGCATGAAAACTATGGAGAAGCCCCGCATTGCAATTCGAAATTCGAATTGTTGTTCGAAACTCACCTCTTTTTTTTCTTTTTTTTCTGAAATACTGTGTCCTGTGACCGCGCGAAACACCAACAAAAAAAAGAAAAAAAGGCGCGAATTGCAAATACGAATTTAAAAGTTATATTCAATTTAAGTTGCTAAGCCGTAAAAGAGTGTGGACTTTATATTTAATTTCAGGTTTTAATACATATTTTCAACTTATGCAGCCCTGTCTTTTTATTGTCTCCCAGATGGTGTGAAAAGTAGAGTATTCACCTCTGGAATAAAACATGTCTTAGTCTCGGGCGGTATGAACCCCTCGCTTCACTCAGGACTCTACATAACTCCCTCGCTTCGCTCAGGAGTTAAAATTTAACTCCCTCGCTGCGCTCGCGAGTTAACTCGGAGTCCTTCGCTCCGCTCAGGGTTCAATATGCCGCCCATGACATAATACATGGTTTTATTCCCTTAGTACATAATCTACTATTATTGTACGAAATGTGAGCAGGGACTTTTCTTTGTAAGTACGAGAAAGAAATTGTTTTTTTGAATTTCATAAAAAATAATATCTCAAGATATTCATATCATTCATATTCATATTACTTATTGCTAAATAATAAGACACGAATAATAAGAAAAAATCAATTTCTGTAGAGTGCTAAATGTAATATTGTTTTGTGTATTGCTATGAAAATGTTCCCTATGAAAATTTTCTGAAAATTAGCTATAAGGAATATGGATGTGACTACATAATACAATGATGAATTTTATAATTCTAATAAAGTTGATTTGAGAACCTTGTATTTATTCGGTAATTAATTGTAATATTTTGCTTAGGGCTGATTTTTCTATACTTGGTTAAACATTCAGATAGGTCATTCGATTAGTAAGGTCATAAAAACTTTTCTTTTTTCAAATATATTTGACAGTTACAAAATCACTCCCAAGTAAAATATAAAAACTTCAATGCACACCTTTTTGGAAATGTCCAGTATACTGCACGTTCTAACTGATCATTACTTTTACGCAAAGTGGGAAATGTCCAGTATACTTGACATATGTTTTTTCAAAAAGTAGTAAATGTAGATTTTTTTTTCTATTTTTCCCGTCTTTATTTATCACCTAAGATCAATAAAATCAACAGCATTTACAAAAATTCGACAAAAATAGACCTTGCCAAATTAAGGGTTAACTTTATCATAGGGTTTTTAGGTAGATACGAGTACCTAAGTCACAATATCCATGAGTGCAATCAGCAACATCCTAATAAACATTAGTCTATTGTTACAAAAGTAGGAAAACACCAATACTGCGGCCAGACAGACGGACAGTCCTTTCGCAGCCATAACTAGCTGCAGTACCTACCTCATAGGTATGTATCGAGCGATGCAAGATTTCGGATCGCTCGAAACTTGCACTTCGCCACACGCGAACTTTGTGATACAGACATTATTTTCTCTGTGATACAGACGGATGTCAGCAGAGCTGCTGCCGATCAATCATTAAAATAGTTTTTTGGTCTGAGCAGAGTGCACGCGTGCAAAGGTTGATGAGCTGTTGTCCACAATTCATAGTTTATTTTTGACAATACTATGTAGGTAAGTACCTACCTATATTGCGAGGGGATTTTTACAATAATTATTACCTACTTACGGCTTTATTTATAAAAAAACGATTCCTCTAAAGCACTCCTCAGAGGCAGTTTATTTAATCTGTGGTTGCATCTTTTCCTTGAAAAATCGCCACCACAGACTATTTTAATCGGCGTTTATCGAGTGTTCGTGTTTTTATAAATGAGACCGTAAGACTTCTTTTTAATCTGTGGGTTACTTGGCTATCCAATGTAGTACCTACATCGAAATGTACATCGAAATAGAATAGAGTATGTCACGGTAAGGGTAAGAGGACTAAACCTACCTACAAACTAACAATAAGTAAATGTCAAGCCTACGGTGGTATTTCTAATATTCAAGGTCTTATTCAACCTGGCTCAATCTATAGGAAACATAGTGTCAATACGTGCGAAGAAAACTAGGCTGCGCAGTGTTCGTAGCGGGTGTCTTCACGATGTTTTCTTTCACCGATAGCGAGTGGCAGGTTACTACAAATGAACAAATGTACCTACCCACTTAACTTAATAAACCCAAGCCTTAGGTAGTAACATGCCGGGATTCGAACCCAGGACCTCGCTTCTGAGGCAAGGGTCCGAGCGCGATGCTACCACCGCTACATCAATCGGCCGCATTATAAATTTCCCTGTAGTCCCGGGCTTAGAATAGGGCTACGGTGTCTCCTGCCTGTCGTAAGGGGCGACTAAAAGGGGGCATCGCAGTCGAGTTCGAGTGGGGGCTCGAACCACCGTTACAAGCGACTCCGTGGAGGCAGCGGTGTATGGTGGCCGCACACTGCCGTTCTATGGTTCTTCAGGTGCGAGCCTATAGAGAGGACGGGTGCTTCAGTGCACAGTGCACAGGGGTTCCGGAGTGATCAGTGAGATCTCGGAGCCCCCCCCCAAACGCACGGAGAGGGCCACCGGGGGGTTTTAGTGGGTAAAAATCCCACATAACCCGGCTTTCCCCCCAGAAAGTCGGTATCTTTGGAAGATGTCCCCATCGACAACAAAAAAAAAGCCTTAAGGGCCTACCTTGGTTCCTACCTACATTGAATTCTACCTTTTACATACGGGCCGGCCCCATGAATATTGTCGATATCTACGCATCAAACATTTTTAGATATTTTTCAGAATTTTTTAGTTTGCATCAAAATTATTTCCTTGAAACGGAACGCAGCAGTTGCGTTTCGTTCGACGCAAAACGAAATTTTCGTACCTACTATTGCAGGAGCAATGGCTTTGCTGCTTTTTAGTCTGAAAATATGCAAAACTTGTAAATAACTAACAGATTCTTTGTTGAAGATAATAAAATGCAAATTTATTTGGGCAAAAACCGCTCCTTGAACTTTGCCCGTGCAGTCGACGAAACGCCAAAGTGATGTTGTCATCTGTCAGATTGGGACCGATTTTGCAAGGGTTTCATCGGGATTTCCAAATAATTTCGCAATGCTCGAGTGAGGCCTCGAGCCAGGGTCCGTGTGCATGGTGTGAAAGGCTAGGTATACCGGGACGTCATGACGTCACGCGGCAAGAACGCCGTCCGGAGCTATGAAACGGAGATTGAGAAGTGCCGCGAGGAATCTAACTGGAAGAAGGCGGTGGAACTCGCCCAGCAGCTGAAAACACGCTCACCGCAGCACGGTGAGTATTCTACTACCTTCTAACATCAAACTACCACTGAGATGAATCCCCAGCTAAACCTATCCACTTCAGAAATCGTCTCGAAAGTCATTCAAGGTTTCCTTATCTCTCGAGGGCTTAACTTGAGAATCCAATTGTTTTGTTTAGCTTAGAAAGATGTACTCGTTACTTGAATATTATTTATTTCATTCAGTATGACATGAGTGAGTCATGGGCGAGGTGGCAGAGCATGGTAGGTAACTTTTCCTTGAAAGATCTATATCTACATTTTGGCTTGAGAACTTACCCTATTTTGTCGTTATTATTGACTGTTTACTATAGATAGTGTGTACCACATACCACTAAACAAACCAAAAATGTGATAATAAAATTATACTACATGACTAATCCTTTATCAGTGACACAGTCCAGACTAATACTAGAGTGTGAAATTCTTTAATCCTTCATTCTTAATCTACATCCTATCTAATTTCACAGAGAGCCTAGCCCACTTTCTGATTGGCGAAGGCAAGTTGGAGGCACACCTGGAAGAATGGCCGCCCATCAAGGAGAACATAGAGCGAGCGCAGCGGGAGCTGTCGGAGGCACGCGGCTACCTGACACTGGCCACCGATGCAGCTGGCAAGAAGGCCGGGGTGGCTTTGGATGCTCACCTGCTGCTCGGAAAGTTGAATTACGCATGTGGGGCATACGATGATGCATTGAAGAATTATAAGCTGGCAGAGCTGGATACGTTGACAGAAAAGGAACTGCCTATGTAAGTCCCTTAATTTTCTTCGTCAGATATCATCATCATCAACCCATTATGTCCCCACCGCGGGGCACGGGTCTCTTCCCTGAGGAAGATATATTTACATACAATTCAAGATGAAAAATATAATAAGATAAAATAAGAGAAGAATATTCTTAATATTAAAACCATAATAATAGGGGTTAAAGTATGAAATTGCCGTTTTATTGCAATAGGTTCTTTGAATTGACATAGAATCTTCATGGTTTGAGGTTTTCGAATGAAACTTTTTTCAAATGGTTTCTATGATGTTCTTTTTTAAAAAATGTGAAACATTTGAATATCGACTTTCAATTGTTTTTGTTATTCAATTTAGACAAGAAAGATGGATACTGCGAAAATTCGAAAATAACACAGGTGAATAACGACGAATTAAGAGAGATAGTGGAAGCCGACCCTAGTCAAACTACCCAGGAATTAGCGGCATGGTTTAACGTTACCTTACCCACAATATTGACTCACTTGCATCAAATCAATAAAATAAAAAAATACGAAAAATGGGTGCCTCATAATCACTCGAATTTTCGCAGTATCCATCTTTCTTGTCTAAATTGAATAACAAAAACAATTGTGTCACCGGAAAAGCTTACCAAATATTCGACTCGTACCTGACAAACAGACAACAAAAAGTGAAGATAGAAAACTCTGAAAGTGATCCTCAAAACATTATTTGTGGTGTCCCTCAAAGATCAATACTAGGGCCACTCCTCTTCCTAATCTATGTTAACAATATCTCTGAGGTGGAACTCCATGGCTCAATCACATTGTACGCAGACGATACGTGTCTATTTTACTATGGTCAAAATATCAACAAACTGATTAAGGAAGCACAAGCCGATCTAAATAAACTATCACAATGGTTTAAAAGCAATCTTCTGACAATTAACTCATCCAAAACCTCCTATATGATTTTTTCAGCCAAAAACAAGAAAATTCCTGATCATGAACCGTTGTTGATAGATGGTGACGTCTTAGGCAAATCGAATCAGGAGAAATATCTTGGTTTGCTCTTGGACTCTAAACTCACGTGGAAGGCGCAGATTGAGAGAATTATACTAAAACTCAAATCATTCTGCGGCTTGCTCCGTGGTGTAACTGGTTGCTTACCAACTCGCGTCCGCTATACCATCTATAATTCCCTGGTGAAACCCCATATTGAGTATCTAATAGAGATATGGGGCTCAGCGGCAAGCACACATATACATGATTTACAAATAGCTCAAAATAAACTTATTAAGGTACTTTTCTGTTACGATTTTCTTACACCTACACGAACAATATACCCAGAAACAAAACTTATAAACATTAAGCAATTGTATATCTCTCAAACATGTCTCCTTATTTATAAAATTACACACAAACTTATCAAATCTAATATAGAGTTCAAGGCAAAGCACCACAGATATCAGACTCGCACTAAAAATCACTTACAACTACTCGCACCACGAACCCAATATGGAAAAAGGTCAATACTGTTTAAAGGAGCACAATTGTTTAACAAACTACCGAAAGATATAAAAAATTCTGATTCACTTCCAAAATTTAAGTTCCGATTAAGATGCCACATCAAAGATAAATATAAAATTTAGAATTTAAGCAGTTGTTACAATCTAATAAGTGAAATTGGTATGAGGTGTTGCATGTTCACGTTTATATTTCATTAGATTATAGTCCTGGTTTTCTTATTTTAAGTGAGTGAAATGTAATTCGTTCTTATGGGAAATAAATACTCAAAACCTAAACCTAACTTCACAAAGTAAGAAATGCTAATACTGGTACGCTAGGGGGGCCAGAGGCCAGGGTTCAATTCCCAGTTTGGTCTAGAATGTTTCTTACTTTGGAAAGTTTGTTTATCAATGTCACAGAGTTATTGTATGATTATGATAATTTACCTACTCAAAATGTTAACTTCTTTTGATACATAAAGTACTTATTTCTTAACATTCTCTTTGCAATCTGTAAACAAACATGCTCACAATAATGAGATCATAGACACCTTTATGACTTCATTTGTAACATGAACACTTATAGAGCATGCATGAGTCATCTGGTCAGACTGTTACTGTTTGTGCAGCCTTATGCTTTGCCATGTATGGACAGCTGTACACACTATTGCGGATTCACCGATTTTGGACCATTTTATTCTTAAGAGATAGGTACCGGTGCGAAAGTGAGAATCTAATCGCGCGGATTACGCCCTGAGCATAATTTGATGGTTTTCATTAATTTTAAAAAAGTGTTACCTGAAACAAATAAACAATCTTGTCAAGTTCAGTTAATGTTAATTGCTGATTCAGAGAAAAACAACCGGCGAAGTGGTCTGTGGTTCCATCGAAGGAGGGTTTTTTTTTAAATTTATATTAGCATTTTATTTAAATTAACTACCTGCTTTATAGAACAACTTTATCAAATTATATTGTTTTTGTTGCGTGCTAATGGCAATTTTAAAAACCTATTTAGAGGCTAAAAATTCCACCCATGCCGAGACTTGAACGCGTGACCTCTGGCTAACCGTGCCAGCGCTCTCCCAACTGAGCTAATGGGCAAGTGCAGGCATCGGCGAAATTTCGAACCTCTTTACAAACTTCTCTGTATTACGTACAGGCAGCGACATCCTAAAATTGTCCTCAGCACGGATTAGTGCAACAAGAAGAATATAATAGTTTGCTGTGTTTTGTTGTGAATTTGTTTATAGTTTTTTGTTTTCGGTGCCCTAACAGGGCTCGTGTACCTACTGAACTGTATTTAATGAAACACCAAATGTATAAACCACATGATCCCAATTAATTAAATATCAAATATGTATCTTTTGCAGCCGGAGCTTGCGGATAGTGGCAGAGTCATATGCGATCAAGGGGCTATGCCTGGAGCAGTCGCCGGCCGGTGCTAGCAGCAAGTACAAGCAGGCCGAGCGAGAGGCCGACACGGTCAGATAACTGCTTCTATCTACAATGCAATAACAAAAAAAAAAGTTGCCATAAAAGTGTACATAGATAGTTCCAGGTGCCCAAACTAAAATATGGGTAACCAGACTCGCTTAAAGTGACAGTGTTTTTATTATAACATTCTAATATTGTACATTGACATTAAAAAACAGATTATATCTATCCAGCTCATGGATAGAGCCCATTGCTGGGGATATCTGTTCTCTGTCACGCCAACCTTCCCGGCCCCTCTCCACTACCAATGTAGTCCATTGTTGTATTAGCTTAATTCCGGATTCACTTACTTGAATAGCCTCTTACTGATGGAGCTACGTCTCTACCCACCACGATTAAGTTCTGCGAATCAGAGCGAAACCTGTTCGGACTCTTCTGACAAAGAATCAAGAAATCGAATCTGGAATTAAGCTAATAATGTGTAGTGCTTACGAAAGTTTTAGTTCAAAAATAGTCCATTGCTTTCCGGTAGCTTTAGTAATGTCATCGACCCACCGGGTCACCGGTCTGTCTGACTCATCCCCGGTCTCTCGTATATTAACAATCAGTAAATGTACTTTTCCTTAACCGACAGCTAGCAGTAGAAAACAGTTGTTAGTGTACGAGGAACCGGGGAGCATTGGGACACGAAGCAGGAAACGACTTTTACGAATTTTCGATACTACTCAAAGAATCGTTACACAACAGATTCGAAAAAATAATTTTTTCGTCGACAGATCCGCAGCTTCGAGGTATCGTCGGAGCTAACGCTGCTGTACCTGCAGCGGACCAACGCGCCGGCCGTGCGCGCCGGGCCCACGCTGGAGGCCGCACTGCAGCGCGCGCCGCTGCTGCTGCTGCGGCAGCACCGGGCCGCGCGCGCTATACACAGGTGGGTGCGGCGCGCTATACAACATACAAGGTATATTTGTACATAGACTAATTTTATACCCTGTATACCCTGTAGACGACGGCCCTCTAAAGGATGTGTCTCCGGCAGATACCGCGAGATGTTCCGCGCTGTGGAGTGCCAGTGGACGCAGGCGCTGCGGCTGACGGTGGCGCGCCAGTTGGGGGAGGCGCTGCTCCGGAAGGTGCACGGACAGGTCACTCTCGCTCGCCCAACTCTTCTAAATTATGTTTTTGTGTGTCAACAACTTTGTCGAAACGCCAGCATAACATCACAGACACGTTTCAGGAATACATGTTACGGTATTTGACATGACACGATCAACAATAATTTATTTCATATGCTCGATCAAGACAAAAATTACAAAATATCTCGGAAATGTATCACTTTTAGTCAATTACTAGTTATTACAATTTTTAAATAGATTAAACATAAGAAGAGTGCTCTAAAATGTGACGTCATTAGCCAGTATTTTCATACAAAATTCCGTTTTAAAAGTAACTTATTTGATATTTTGTCAAATACCCAATTGCGCATTTTAAAAATAATACTACGTAGGCAGCGTATAAGAAGAGGTGTGTGGTCCCCCGCAGCCGTACTCCCCGCCGGCGGCGCGGGCGGCGCGGGCGGTCGGCGTGGCGGCGGGGGCGGCGGCGGGGGCGGTGGCGGCGGGGGCGGCCGGCTCGCTGCCGCGCCGGGACGACGGCGGCGACGGGCCCTGGAAGCCGCGGAAGTACGCCGGCATCAACCAGGTACCGACGGTTTCAGGTTTTTCTGTATATCGTAGAAGTAATTTAACTTTTAATATAATTATTGAGTTTTTGTCGACCGCAACTCTTTTCCGACCGACACGTTGCGCCCACAGTTCGTGCCGGATAACGAGTTCGAGGAGGTGTTCCTGGTGTTGGCGGTGGGCGAGGCCATGGCGGCGCGCGACGCCGTGCTGTCGCAGAGCGCCGAGTTCGCCGCGGCGCGCGCGCACGCGCTCGGACACGCCGTCGCGCTCGGGGACCTGCTGGCGCCGCGAGCGGCGCGCTGGCGGCAGCTGCCGCTGCTGGCCGAGGTGGGTGTAGCTCGGGGACCTGCTGGCGCCGCGAGCGGCGCGCTGGCGGCAGCTGCCGCTGCTGGCCGAGGTGGGTGTAGCTCGGGGACCTGCCGGCGCCGGCGGCGGCCTTCACTGCCGGCGGAAGTTGTCGTGGTTCGGCGACCCGCTACTGTCGTTGTCGGCGGGGCGGGGGCGGTTAATGTCGCCGCCGGTGCCGGTGGGTATCGTAGCTAGTGGTGTCGTCGGCGGAGGTAAGTGTGGATAGTGTCTGCGGCTCTCGGTGCCGGCGGAGGTCGTCATCGGTCTCTATCGGTTCTATTTTTAAATTAATTGTGATCTAATTTTGTTTTATGAATTTTCTTATTTCACAAAAAAATTAAAACGAATCCACTTAAATCGATACATATTTTATTTACGTATTTACGTGTCGGCCGTACGACTCGGCTCCCTCCTTCGCAGTCGCTGGAGCGCGCGATGAAGTTCTCGTTCGGGTGCGCGCACATCTGGCGCGCGCGCGCACTGTGCGCGGCGGCCGGCGCGCGGCCGGCGGGGGGGCGGCTGGGGGCGGCGGGGGCGGCGGGGGGGCGGCTGGGGGCGGCGGCGCGTGCGCGGGCCGTGCTGAGCCGCGCGCGCCAGCTGTCGCCCGACGACGCGGCGCTGCGGCTCGTCGGCGCACAGACCTGCTACACTGTGGGAGAGGTGAGCTTTTGGTTTTTTTTTTAAATATTATTTATTATCTATGGAAAACCGACAGCCGATAAACTATATATGTGACTTATATAACTAGTTAGTGAGCCGATTACAGGTCATCATCTTTATTCATATTCATTTATTAGCGTTCATAGTGGTACATAAAACGATGTTAACGTGTTCGAGTCTCACATTGTTGGCCCGGTCAGAGCATCACTAAAGTGCACTTACTTATTTATAGATAAGATAAAATTTTAGTCCTCGCAAACATTAACATCAGCAACGGAGTGCTAGATTTCTAAAAGGATAAAAATATTTAGAGGTAATATTACACGGAGCATGCATCGTATGTACGACGGAACTCGTTTGGCGGCCACCTCATCGTTGTCGTTGTCGTTGGCTTCCAACGAGATCTGCTGCAGTATGGGAGAGGTGACGTTTTTGTCGACTGTCGGATCTATAGTTTCCCCCTAGCAGAGAACATAACGTGTTAGCGTGAGTGAGTGAGTCGATTAGTGACTGACGAAGTAAATTTTATATGAGTTAACAAATAAGTGAGTAAATTATTGAGTGACTGAGTTAATAAATGAGTGAGTGGGTCAGTCAATGAGTGAGTCCCTTTGAGAAAATGTTATCTGCCAAAAAAAAGATTTAAGCAAACTAAAGATGAAAGGTGAAGATTTTTCGTGCACTTTTATAATGTTTAGTGTGCAATAAAGAGGTTTAATCTAATCTAATCTAGAAACATCACAATATCAGAACATTCACATGAAGCTTCGTCGCGGCACAACACAAAAACTTCAGCGTAGAACTAGAACTAAAAAAAATATGTCCAAAAGTACTGCTCCGAAACATACCAAACCCGAAGGATCTCATAACGCTAGCACCGCCAGGGAAATCCTTTGTATCAGATATAGCCCAGAACGATTGAACGAGTTAGGGAGTGAGTTAATGAATGAATAAATAAATGAGCGCATAAACTTTTGACTCAGATTGAAACAAATTTATTTTTGGCGGCTTGAATTATTTTTCTTGAGCATTTTGTCACTTCTTTATAGTTTGAAGTTTGTTGCCCTCAGAATGATCTCAACTAACTTCATCAGCCAGTAGCGAATAATGAACTCACTCGCTGTCCCGACAGATCGAGGAGGGCATCGCTCTGGCGGAAGAAGCGCTGGCGATAGAGGAGCGGCGGCCCGGCGCGCTGCTGGCGCGGGCCTGCCTCGGCGCGGGGACCGGCTACCAGCTGAAGGCCGAGGTCAGTTTACGTCCTAAATCTTGACCTTCAAAATGTCAATCGGCAAACCATCGTTATTTTCAAGTTCAGGACTGAAGAGGTTGTAACTATATTTAATTTCATTCAGCTTTGGTGTACGTGTATACAAACCGATTATAAAAATCGTTGAAATGCGGGAAAGCAACATACTCGTAATATTCATTAAGTTGTTTCCGAGCTCTAGGTCGCTCGTTCATCTCACTGAAGCGATAGACATCGACCCGTATCATTTCTTGACTTTCATTGTATCTCAAAAGATACAGTAGGTATCCACACCAAACTAAAAGATGGTTGAAATAAAATACATTGTGTATTTTTCAACAATCGAACACGGAGGAGGTTAAATGACGACGTGCTACGTAGTCGCGTCGACGGAGCGTGGATGCGAACGGCGAGAGACCGCGAAAGATGGGGCGACGACTAGAAGGCCGCTACCCGGCAGCGGACAGAGGTGGGCCGATGACGATGACGATAGTTTTAAATCGTACGTCTGTCGTGTCGCCGGTAGCGCACCGCGTGCCGGCTGGAGAAGGAAGCCGCCAACGCCAGCAGCACGCGCCTGCTGCAGCGCGCCGTGCAGCTCGACAACAACGACCACCTCGCCTTCCACCGCCTGGCGCTGCAGCACGCGCGGCTCGGCCAGCTCAACGACGCCGTGGTGAGTGCTGCGGCTCGCGGCCCGACTGCTCAACGACGCCGCGGTGAGTGCTGCGGCTCGCGGCCGGACTGCTCGCCGATGCCGTGATGTGTGTCGCCGCAGCAAGTACGGCTCGGTCGTACATTAATTACTGGTCATAGAAAGATGTTCAGTTATTTTCAGAATTAGTTTTTTATCGAGAATCACTCTTTCGTCAACTTACACGCCGGCGCAAATTACGATTAAAACTTGAGATTTTTCTCGTAAACCAATTGAAACCGTACCTCTTCGATTCGGCGGAAGCGACGGCACAGTCGCCCCTCGCCCCCTCAATCGGTCCCGCGCCGGTCCGGCAGGAGGCGGCGCGCGCGTGCCTGTGCGCGTGCGGCACGTCGCTGCGCGGGCTGCGGCTGCTGGCGGCGCTGTGGGCGCGCGCCCCGCCCGCGCTGGCCGCCGCGCGCCTCGCCGCCGCGCTGCACCCGCGCTCGCCCGCCGCGCTGCACGCGCTCGCCGCCGCCGCGGCCGCCGCCGACCCCGAGGTGAGTGTCGCCGCCGCCGACCCCGAGGTGAGTGTCGTCGCCGCGGACGTCGGACTGAGTGTTGCCCCTACACATTTTGTAACCGTTTTACAATTAAGTTTAATTAATTTTATTTCATTTTCATTTACACGGTCTGCGTGCACCCGCCGCGCTGTACGCGTATCAGGATTACAAATCACAATAAAAATCTCTACTTAAGCTTAATGTCGTGGCTCATTCCTTGGACTCGCACAAACTTCAGGCAACATTTTTAATCCATCAGAGCTATGCGATGTTTCATAGTTTTCTTTTAATCGAAAATGAAGGCGTTAATGTATTTTCCGTTCGCAAACTAATAACTTCAATGTTCTGTTAATCGGTATAGAATTTGTTGCCGATGCAACTTATTATCATGGTGTGTCCTATTCCTTCTTTTATTTTTCCATGTAATCGTTAACTCCGGTGTTTCGTGTGTTGTTTTTATTTAATTTACACTAATTATCTAACTAAACTATGGCTGTCTGTGAAAACTTCTGGCTGGCTTTCTGGCCTTTAGCTGGATACAAGTAACACGCACGTACACAAAGTTTCACATATTAAATCACAAATTAACAGCACACAGTAAACATAGACAAGATGGAAGCATAAATATCTAATAGAAGTACCTATTGGAGAACTAAAAATAAGTGATAAAATGTTGGGTTTTCCAAAATAAAATAAACAAATACATTGTCAGGGAGCGCTAGCGACGGGCAAGGAGCTTCTGGCGGTGTTGCACGAGTCAGACTCGGACAGTTCTGACTCGGAGCCGGAGCGGTCGGCAGCGGTGGGCGTGGGCGTGGGCGGGGGCGCGGGGTCGGCGGCCGGCTCCCCCACGCCGACCCGCTCGCGGTCGGCGCGGCACAGCGACCCGCCCAGCGACGCCGACCCGGCGCGCCCGCGCCGCCGCCGCGACAAGGCCGCCGCCTGGCTGTTGCTCGCCGAACTCTGCCTTAGGTAAATCTTATCATTTTAGTTATATAAATTTATTTAATAAATAATCGCGATTAGACCCCTTTAATATATACCTATCTATAATGAGATGAGCATCGCAAGTTATAAAAAAATACGAATAATTTTATTTATCGTCGTCATCGGCCCACATTTATCCTCGACTAGACATCTAATCGCCGCCGGCGATGTGCCTTAGTTTATCGGTCGAGCAAGCTGATAAGTTATATTTGAGAGTTTTTGTATTTGATTTTTCCGTGATCGTAAATTTTAAGCTAGGTGAGCATGCATTGGAGTACCTGTTGAAGGTCAAACTGTTCTGAGCCCTCTGCTTTTCATTGTAGTTATACGTTACGTATTGGTACTGTTAAAAATAGTACCTAATACCAAACAGGACTTTTCTAGTCTAATTTCCAGGCTAATTACTTAAAAAACGCTGCATAAATCATCTGCAATAGTTGCAAAGAATTTTGATGATGATGTTAAGAATATTGTTTAATAAATGGAAACATTTCTACATTAGTTTTATTCCTAGTTTGTGAGTTGTATTTATAGGTTTTCGGAGGATGTGTTGCCGTATATAGTATTTAATTTCATTCAGTGGTTTCCTCGTCCTAGATAATTAATCTCGTTAATTCAAGATATATCAACCCGTATTATCAATTCACGTCCCTTCTGTGCGGCAAGGGCCTTAAAACACTGGATCGACGTCGATTTAAATAATCTGTGGTGGAGATTTTACAAGGAGAAGACGTAACCATAGATTAAATAAACTAAACTGATTTTTTACATTGTTTGATTTTTGATTTCCGAAGTGTGCTTTAGAGGCCTAAGAAATCGTGTCTTTATAAATAAGGCCGTTTGTTTTTATGGTGCGTAAAATTTTCGAGTTTTTTTTGTAATGTTTGATATGTCCCGTGCGGCAGGCTGGGCCGCGCCGGCGCGGCGGCGGGCTGCGCGGCCGAGGCGGCGGCGCTGGCGCCCGGCTCGCACCTCGTGCTCTACACGGTCAGTGGTCATCTGCGGCGAAAATATATATATATATATGGCATTACATTCCTGCCCCGCTAGCGTTCTTTTGTTTTTTAGCAGAGAACATAAAAAAAATACAAACGTCAAATCTCAAAAAGGTTTGTGTCAAAAAATTTCAAATAATTCGAAAAAAGAGGTAGGACTTTTTTTGTGTTTGATTTTTAATGAAAGAAGACTGGCAACCTTTTTCTGCACTACGAAAAAAAAAACAAGCACGGCAATTTGTTTTGTTTCGTTAAATTTTGTGTTATTAAATTGATAATTTAACCGTACGGTTTATTTATTCTAAATAAATTTATTTTCCTCGTAGGTGTAGTATCACTCGGAACAAAGTTCTATTTCCGTTCTCAACTTTCCTTTAAGCCCTCGATATACAAGTAGTACTCTATTATTTCACGACACGCTACGCAACAAACGAAAAATAAAAAATATTTTTTTTTATAAAAGTAAACACTGAGCTGTCGCTTGCCTGATACGTATAATAAACTTTTTTAAAATTTAGATATTTTCCATTTGTCTGAGTCAGATTTTAAGTGTTCACTTCTACGTTCCCTTGAGGAAGAAAAATGAGTTCTGGTTCACACAAACAAACACTCACACTGAACAAGACAGGTTCAAAATCCCAGGACCCTAGGAGCCTACGCAATAAAACGCATTAACTCCAGAGCGAAGAGGTATTTAATTAATAAAGCCCAAATTATATACAACACAGTGAAGCCAAACCATACCGGGATGTAGGATACCAGTAGAGCCGTCTATTGGACGAAACTAAAACTAATGGCATTTTGAAAACAATATAATATACAACTTGAACATTCCGCCCACCAAGACATAATGTCTTTAAAGATAACAAAAGCTTGAATTTAAAAACCTAACCAAACACATGAAACTCGAACAGTAAAACAACCAAATCTTATCGTAGAGCCGCCCACCATGAAACATTTCTAATAGAATGAGCTCTACAAGTAACAATTGAAGTTAATCCTATAAGTAAATAAAGCTACGTGAAATAAACAGTCTTTCTTTCTTTAAATAACGTACAACAATTCCGTGTAACATAGTAAACATCATGTATAGAGTGACGAAATAACAGCAAAAAAAAACAATAATTCTTTAGCTTGAACAAGAGCTAGGCAAAAAACACAGTTTTGAGGTAGGACGTTTGAGAACAGATGTCTTTGAACGTAATGTTACAACTCTCGTGATTCCGTCACTACCTGGATGCAAATCCGTTACTATACCGTACAACCACTTGGCCGGAGGTAGGTTATCCTCCTTGACTAAAACCATATCACCAACCTTTGGCTGTACTAATTGTTGGGACCATTTGTACCGCTGGAAAAATCCCGTTAAATATTCTTGAGACCATCGTTTCCAGAAACTTTGTACCATTCTTTGCGTAAGTTGCCACCTACGAAGGCCACCTTCTCGATCATTTTCGTAGTTGTAATCTGGTGGGAGAATAATCTGTTCACCTACTAAGAAATGGCCGGGTGTCAACGGTGCTGTATCATTAGGGTCGTCGCTTATATGGCAAAGAGGCCTTGAATTTAGACAAGCCTCTACCTGAGATAGCACTGTCGACATCTCCTCGAATGTAAGCGTGGAGTCTCCTATAACGCGTTTCAGATGATGTTTTGTGCTCTTGATTCCTGCCTCCCACAGCCCTCCGAAATTCGGAGCGTGCGGAGGAATAAAATGCCATTCTGTGCCGTTGTTAGCAAGTATCTCGGCAACCTCACTTGACATTGAAGAGCGCTCATCTGAAAATAAGATCTTCAACTCCTTCGAAGCTCCTATGAAATTTGAGCCATTGTCGCTCCAGAGGTGACTACAACGTCCACGTCGGGCGACAAAGCGCTTGAAAGCAGCCAGGAATCCTTGAGAGGTGAGGTCTGAAACAGCTTCTATATGTACAGCGCGGGTGGCCATACATACGAAGAGACAAATATAGCCCTTATAAGACTTATTACCTCTCCCCTTTGACACTCTGATATTCACTGGACCGGCATAATCGACGCCAGAGACTGAAAATGGCTTGCTTGGAACAACTCTACAGGAGGGCAGCTGACCCATGAGTTGGTTTTTTACCACCCCCGCATACCGGATGCATCGAACACAATCCCTTATGTATGATTTCACTAAATTCTTACCCCTGACGATCCAGTAGTTGCCACGGATTACATTCAAAGTGAGCTGTGTTCCACCGTGCATCGATTTAACATGAGCATCTGCTATGATGAGCCTAGCCAATGGAGAATCATGAGGAATGATAATCGGATGCTTCCTGGATTCTTCGATGTCAGCATTTTGGATTCGCCCACCAACTCTCATTACCCCTGCTGGATCTAGAAAAGGATTTAAAGACATCAAGCCGCTCTTCCTTCCCACAGACTTATTCTGCTTGATTGCGCTTATCTCCACACTAAACCAACGATTCTGACAAAGTCGAATGCAGGCTTGCAGAGAATCGCTTATCTCTGAAGCCGTTAAATATGGCTGTATTGAACGCATATTTTTTGGCAATTTGAGCTGTAAAAACCTCCTACAATAGGCTAGAACTCTGATAAGTTTTCTAAGTGACGAAAACTTTGATTCCATATCAGAGAACCAGTCCTCGGCATCATTAACCGCCGCTGCATGGACCTTTACTGATTTTTCCTCTAAGGACGTAAGTGTCGGCTCTCTTTTGTACTCTATAGGCTCTTGACACAACCACGCGGGCCCCTGTTTCCACAATTGATCATCCAGCAACATGGTTGCTGACTCTCCCCGCGAAGCGCAATCTGCAGGATTATCACCAGATGGAACATGGCACCACTGCTCAACCCGAAGTGACCTGAGTATCTCAGATGTGCGGTTAGCAACAAACGTTTTCCAGCGACCTGGATAAGAGTTTAACCAGGCCAAAACTACCGAAGAATCTGTCCAAGCATGCAAGTTTGCTTTGGGCACACTCAGCAGCCCTGCAACTTCAACCAAAAGTCTCGTGAGCAAAACCGCACCGCACAACTCAAGACGCGGGATCGAGATTTGCTTCAAAGGCGCTACCTTCGTCTTCGCCGTAACCAACTGGGAATGAACTTCTCCTTCTGCGTTCACAACACGCATGTAAACCACTGCGGCAAAAGCAACTGTGGACGCGTCACAAAACCCGTGTAACTCTACCACATTATCGTCATCTCTACATTGTAGCCAACGAGGAATATTAAATTTAATGAGTTTCCCCAAATCCGTTCTGTACGACTGCCACTCGTTGCGCAGGTGATGAGGCAGCTCGTCATCCCAATCAAGCCCAACAAGCCACAATTTCTGGATAAAAACCTTTGCAGTGACAATGCATGGAGCTATCCACCCTAAAGGATCATACAGGCGTGAAATCTCAGAAATTACCTTCCTTTTAGTATCAGGTTGGGTTTCTGATACCAATTTCACTGTATACTGAAACTCATCTGTACTCCGATTCCAATTAAGCCCCAAGATTTTTGTGACATCATCTGATTTGATTTCCAGATTCCCTTCAGAACCTTGAACAAGACAGGTTCAAAATCCCAGGACCCTAGGAGCCTACGCAATAAAACGCATTAACTCCAGAGCGAAGAGGTATTTAATTAATAAAGCCCAAATTATATACAACACAGTGAAGCCAAACCATACCGGGATGTAGGATACCAGTAGAGCCGTCTATTGGACGAAACTAAAACTAATGGCATTTTGAAAACAATATAATATACAACTTGAACATTCCGCCCACCAAGACATAATGTCTTTAAAGATAACAAAAGCTTGAATTTAAAAACCTAACCAAACACATGAAACTCGAACAGTAAAACAACCAAATCTTATCGTAGAGCCGCCCACCATGAAACATTTCTAATAGAATGAGCTCTACAAGTAACAATTGAAGTTAATCCTATAAGTAAATAAAGCTACGTGAAATAAACAGTCTTTCTTTCTTTAAATAACGTACAACAATTCCGTGTAACATAGTAAACATCATGTATAGAGTGACGAAATAACAGCAAAAAAAAACAATAATTCTTTAGCTTGAACAAGAGCTAGGCAAAAAACACAGTTTTGAGGTAGGACGTTTGAGAACAGATGTCTTTGAACGTAATGTTACAACTCTCGTGATTCCGTCACTACCTGGATGCAAATCCGTTACTATACCGTACAACCACTTGGCCGGAGGTAGGTTATCCTCCTTGACTAAAACCATATCACCAACCTTTGGCTGTACTAATTGTTGGGACCATTTGTACCGCTGGAAAAATCCCGTTAAATATTCTTGAGACCATCGTTTCCAGAAACTTTGTACCATTCTTTGCGTAAGTTGCCACCTACGAAGGCCACCTTCTCGATCATTTTCGTAGTTGTAATCTGGTGGGAGAATAATCTGTTCACCTACTAAGAAATGGCCGGGTGTCAACGGTGCTGTATCATTAGGGTCGTCGCTTATATGGCAAAGAGGCCTTGAATTTAGACAAGCCTCTACCTGAGATAGCACTGTCGACATCTCCTCGAATGTAAGCGTGGAGTCTCCTATAACGCGTTTCAGATGATGTTTTGTGCTCTTGATTCCTGCCTCCCACAGCCCTCCGAAATTCGGAGCGTGCGGAGGAATAAAATGCCATTCTGTGCCGTTGTTAGCAAGTATCTCGGCAACCTCACTTGACATTGAAGAGCGCTCATCTGAAAATAAGATCTTCAACTCCTTCGAAGCTCCTATGAAATTTGAGCCATTGTCGCTCCAGAGGTGACTACAACGTCCACGTCGGGCGACAAAGCGCTTGAAAGCAGCCAGGAATCCTTGAGAGGTGAGGTCTGAAACAGCTTCTATATGTACAGCGCGGGTGGCCATACATACGAAGAGACAAATATAGCCCTTATAAGACTTATTACCTCTCCCCTTTGACACTCTGATATTCACTGGACCGGCATAATCGACGCCAGAGACTGAAAATGGCTTGCTTGGAACAACTCTACAGGAGGGCAGCTGACCCATGAGTTGGTTTTTTACCACCCCCGCATACCGGATGCATCGAACACAATCCCTTATGTATGATTTCACTAAATTCTTACCCCTGACGATCCAGTAGTTGCCACGGATTACATTCAAAGTGAGCTGTGTTCCACCGTGCATCGATTTAACATGAGCATCTGCTATGATGAGCCTAGCCAATGGAGAATCATGAGGAATGATAATCGGATGCTTCCTGGATTCTTCGATGTCAGCATTTTGGATTCGCCCACCAACTCTCATTACCCCTGCTGGATCTAGAAAAGGATTTAAAGACATCAAGCCGCTCTTCCTTCCCACAGACTTATTCTGCTTGATTGCGCTTATCTCCACACTAAACCAACGATTCTGACAAAGTCGAATGCAGGCTTGCAGAGAATCGCTTATCTCTGAAGCCGTTAAATATGGCTGTATTGAACGCATATTTTTTGGCAATTTGAGCTGTAAAAACCTCCTACAATAGGCTAGAACTCTGATAAGTTTTCTAAGTGACGAAAACTTTGATTCCATATCAGAGAACCAGTCCTCGGCATCATTAACCGCCGCTGCATGGACCTTTACTGATTTTTCCTCTAAGGACGTAAGTGTCGGCTCTCTTTTGTACTCTATAGGCTCTTGACACAACCACGCGGGCCCCTGTTTCCACAATTGATCATCCAGCAACATGGTTGCTGACTCTCCCCGCGAAGCGCAATCTGCAGGATTATCACCAGATGGAACATGGCACCACTGCTCAACCCGAAGTGACCTGAGTATCTCAGATGTGCGGTTAGCAACAAACGTTTTCCAGCGACCTGGATAAGAGTTTAACCAGGCCAAAACTACCGAAGAATCTGTCCAAGCATGCAAGTTTGCTTTGGGCACACTCAGCAGCCCTGCAACTTCAACCAAAAGTCTCGTGAGCAAAACCGCACCGCACAACTCAAGACGCGGGATCGAGATTTGCTTCAAAGGCGCTACCTTCGTCTTCGCCGTAACCAACTGGGAATGAACTTCTCCTTCTGCGTTCACAACACGCATGTAAACCACTGCGGCAAAAGCAACTGTGGACGCGTCACAAAACCCGTGTAACTCTACCACATTATCGTCATCTCTACATTGTAGCCAACGAGGAATATTAAATTTAATGAGTTTCCCCAAATCCGTTCTGTACGACTGCCACTCGTTGCGCAGGTGATGAGGCAGCTCGTCATCCCAATCAAGCCCAACAAGCCACAATTTCTGGATAAAAACCTTTGCAGTGACAATGCATGGAGCTATCCACCCTAAAGGATCATACAGGCGTGAAATCTCAGAAATTACCTTCCTTTTAGTATCAGGTTGGGTTTCTGATACCAATTTCACTGTATACTGAAACTCATCTGTACTCCGATTCCAATTAAGCCCCAAGATTTTTGTGACATCATCTGATTTGATTTCCAGATTCCCTTCAGAACCGTTTCGAATAACGTCGAGAACCGCATCCTCGTTTGACGTCCATTTTTGTAATTCGAATCCTCCTCTACCCAAGAGATCATTTAACTGATGGTGAAGCTCTATGGCTTCCGACTCTACCTGACAACCTGTCATGAGATCGTCCATGTAAAAATCCGATAAGACCTTCTCAGCTGCCAATGGATAACCCTGGCCTTCGTCACAAGCAGTTTGTTGTAACGCTTTGACAGCTAAGTACGGAGCACACGATGTTCCAAAGGTGACTCGTAAAAGACGAAAATGCTCTATGTCCTTTGAAGCATCGTCTCTCCACACGATTCGTTGAAAATCCGTCTCAGCGACCTTGATTTGACGATACATCTTAACAATGTCTGCCCCCAGACATACAGGGTGTTGCCTCCATCGTATAACAACATGGCGCAGATCCGGTTGTAGAGTCGGTCCTACCATCAAGGTCTCGTTCAAAGACACGCCATTGGTACCCTTTGATGATGCGTCAAACACGACTCTGACCTTTGTTGTCGTCTTATCCTCCCTGATGACTGCATGATGAGGCAGATACACCGCATCAGGTTGATTGATATCCTCCTCCTCCGAGATCTTCTCCATGTGACCTAGCGTCAAATATTCGGTTATGACGTCTGAATACCGCTTTTTAAGTGACGGATCTTTGGAAAGCTTTCGCTCAAGACCGTGCAACCTCTTGATGGCTATTTCCCTAGAGTTGCCGTACTTGCAGAGTGGGTCCTCCTCGCGAAAGGGAAGGCTCACAATGTAGCGACCAGTGGCATCTCTTTCGGTGGTGGCCGAGAAATGGTCCTCACAGGCTTGCTCTTCGGGTGATAACAAACGTTTTGCTGATACAGGTTCTGCTTCCAATTCCCAAAAACGCCTTAACAACTCCGTATCATCACTCTGTGCGGTGTGCAAGCTAACGATGACATTGTGACATTTGACTGATGGCACCTGAACCTGACCCGATAGCACCCAACCCAGATGTGTTTCTTGGGCTATTGGTGACCCGCTCGGACCTTTGAGCAACCCTTCTTTTAAAACATGGCCATAGATCTCGGCCCCCAATAAAATATCAATTTTATTTGGTGATGAAAACCCAGGATCGGCCAAACGAACCTTGTAAATGTCTGGCCAATCTACCAAATTGAAATTTCTTTCAGGCAAGACGGTAGTGAGCGTACCCAATACGTGTGCCTTGACCTGTATGATGAAGGCGGGATCATGCAGCGATTGAATATTCACTAAAACCGTGTGTCTTGACATGACACCTTGATCCCCTCCCACACCTGAAACCAAACTGCTTGATGAAATTTTCTTTAATCTCAGCAGTTGAACGGCAGACTCCGATATAAACGAAGCCTGCGAACCCTGGTCCAACAGTGCTCGTAAAACCTGCGTGTGCCCATTTGATTCAACCCTTACTAGCGCGGTGGCTAGTAAGACTTGTGTAACTTCATCCCTCATCAAATGGGCTGAAATGTTAAGCACTCCTTCGCTCCCTGATGCGCTTGCAGGTGGATGCTTTTTCTCCATTTTTGGAGCCTCTGAAAATCCGACTGTATTACCTGCAGCGTTTTTCCTGGGATGTAAAAGTGAATGATGTTTGCGGTTACAAACGCGACAATTGGTGGAAACTCGACAATACTTAACGGCATGACCTCCCAAACAGTTGAAGCACAGACCAAGTGATTGTACGATAGCGTGACGCTTATCAGGATCTTCCTTTATAAACACCTTGCAATAGCAAAGTTTGTGATCCTCTTTACACATTGGACATGCATGGTTGGCTGTTGCATTGTCGTTGAGAGAGGTTGACGCTACATGCATAACCTTTGGATTGTGTGAAGAAGCAGGCTTTGACCTATTCGGTTCAATAAATTCTAACGCACGGAATCTGGTCTCAAGAAACTGTTTGAATTCGGTAAAGGTGGGCAAAGTCTCGGATGTCTGACAAACCTGCAATTCCCACTGCTTCCGAGACTCAGCATCCAACTTGGAACTAATGACAAACAGGATGATGATATCCCAGGTCTCTACTCTAATACCCAAATTTGTCAATTCATTGAGACATTCCGAAGTAGTGTCCAACAAATCTTTGAGCGCGTGTGATGACTCCGAATTTATGTTTTTCTGACCAAACAAACGTTTCATAATATTGTTCGACATGAACCTGACATTATTGTACCTTTTATTCAAAGCATTCCAGCACACTGCATAATTTGCATCTGTGATGGGAACATGTCTAACAAGCTGCTCTGCTTCTCCAGACAATTGCGTCTTTAAAAAATGCAATCGTTGGACATCATCCAAAGTCGTGTTCTTGTGAACAAGTGAAGTGAAAAGATCCCTAAATGACGGCCAATCGCTATATTTGCCGTTGAACATTGGCAATTGAATTTTAGGTAACTTTACCAGTGATCCACCTTTGGATGAGCCCGACGATGCCTCACCTACCGTTACTGTTGAATTTATCGACAACATGTTCTGTAAATCCACCTTATAGTCTATATAAAAATCCAAAACTTGCTGAAACTCGTCCTTCTCGGTATACTCCTCCAAAGCCTCCTCGTCGTATTTGCTGATCAGCTCGGCGTGTTTCGTAGTGTACGATTCATACATCCGTTCTAGATTTTCCAATCTCACTTTGAGATGTGTTGCAGTACGTCTATCTTTCGGCAGTTTTTTAAAGTTGATGTGGTCCTTTTCCATCCGTGACTTCAAGTCATTCAAAATCCTTAGATGCTCCATGATGACAACTTGAGATGTTTACTCGAAATCGGAACTTAGAAAAATTGCAACAAAATCTCTCAAAATTTTTCTAAGTGTTTGACCAGTTTGCACTTCGGTCAAAAATCGGGCATAGGTTCCCCGTCTGTCACGAATTTCTTCAACTATTCTAAGTCCTAGCTGTCATCTAAATTTCGGCTATGTTCATGTAAATTACTTCTTCCTAGCTCGATAATAACTTCAAAGTACTCACAGTATAAGGTCCACTTTACCACAACACTGATACACCGCGTAGCGCTTTTCAGCTTCAGCGTAGTCGCGTAGCACCAGTTTCAGGATCTCCAGGTTGCCGCATAGCCAGTTTTGCCGACGTTAGTATAGGTGGCACTTGGGGTTCAAGTTTCAGCAATGAGACTATAGGGGGCGTACTATATTACTTTTGCCATGTCGATTTTCCACTCAAAAATCGCTCTTCGGTTCGAAGGACCTTGAACAAGACAGGTTCAAAATCCCAGGACCCTAGGAGCCTACGCAATAAAACGCATTAACTCCAGAGCGAAGAGGTATTTAATTAATAAAGCCCAAATTATATACAACACAGTGAAGCCAAACCATACCGGGATGTAGGATACCAGTAGAGCCGTCTATTGGACGAAACTAAAACTAATGGCATTTTGAAAACAATATAATATACAACTTGAACACACACGGTACACACAAACACACCCTCACACGCACGCACACACTATGCAATCATGTAATTTAGTAGCACTCTGTCCATAGTTATATACAAATAAGTCTTAAAATACGTAAGCCCATTGCCTGTTTTTCTTCTTTTCCACTGTAAAATTTGTTTTTATAATTTAAACTTAAATTATATAACTTTACTTCCTGTCCAATACTGTGTTCCTGTCTACTAGTTAAGTCAACATAATGCCCTTAATTGGCCTATGGTTGGATATATTTAACATAACTATACTTTAGAAGTTAACTTGTGCTGGGGGTTTTGTATTAAAATAAAATAAAAATAATAAATAAAATAGACTATTTAATAGACTACACTTAAAAAACATGGAATGAAAAAAAAACCGGCCTAGTGTGAGGGTTCCGCAGAAAGAGGGCGTTTTATCTGCTTTACAGAACTAACAACTTCATCAAAGTAATTTTCAATGGATTTTATACGAGATTTTCTTTTTATAAGTTTGTCGCCTATTTCTGGTTGACATGTAAAGCCTACTTAACCTTGAGATTTACCTTTTAAGTTCAGTAGCACATAGCTACTGCACTAAATTTTTTCACGTTTCTATTATCAACCGTTTAGCCAGGAGAGGGGGGGGGACGCGTTACTCGGACAAAAATTTGAACTTATTCTTGTTTATTATCCGTATTTTGTAAGCGGAACCTTAAAAAAAAATTAAGGTTTTACTCCACAGTTTTTTCGGTGTGATTAATCTATGCAAAATTTCAGCTTTCTACTAGGTCTCTAGTCGTCTCTGAGCTAGGCCGCGGACATACAGATGGACGACATGGCGAAACTATAAGGGTTCCTTATAATAATAATAATAACTTTCACACAACACAACTATTCTCCCAAACTAGGATACCCTGTGCTATGGTAACCAGGCAAGGATGTCACCCAGACAAGCCATTTGTACAAATGTGCGACGGCCCCCAGTGGGAATCGAACCTACGACTTCTGTTATGGTAGGTAAGAGCCTTAACGGCTAGACAAACGAGACAGTCCTTGTCGACTACGGAACCCTAAAAACAAACAGGTTTAACTATAACTACGACTGATACGGTCGAGCCTCAACCGTGGTGGCCTAATGTAACGGTATAAACCTCTTTACACCTTTTTAGGGTTCCGTACCCAAAGGATATTACTAAGACTCCGCTGTCCGTTCGTCCGTCTGTCTGTCACCAGGCTGTATCTCATGAACCGTGATAGTTAGACAGTTGAAATTTTCGCAGATTTTGTATTTCTGTTGCCGCTATAACAACAAATACTAAAAATAGAATAAAATAAATATTTAAACAAAATAACAAACGTGATTTTTTTGCCGTTTTTTGCTCGATTTTAATAACGGCAACAGGTAGACTCTGGAAATATATAATTTTATTGTTGGATAGGTAATGGTATGGAACTCGCCGTGCGCAAGTTCGGCTCGCACTTGGCCCGTTTTTTTATATATCTTTCATTCTATCGCATTTAAATGAATATTTTAAAATTACGTCACTCAATCTAGATTTCTTTTCCACGTCACTTTACCTTTTGACGGACAACTATCTACTTGCAAACTATGTTCCTAATGTTTTTATTGTGTTTTTCTATTTATCGAAATTCTCCGCTACAGTAAACATAGTTTTTCTGGAAATCGTAGGTATATAATATGTTTTTATCCCATCTATTCCAAAAGGAAAACTTGGTTCGCCTTTAAGTGCACCCAAAGATGGTGTTTTCTATAAGAAACTTTTAGCGGGCAGCAGTAATCTTTATAAGTCCGCCGCGATACGGTATTTGACACGATCAACAATAAATTATTTCATATGCTCGATTAAAACAAGGATTACAAAATATCTCGGAAAATGTATTTCTTTTAGTCAATTACTAGTTATTACAATTTTTAAATAGATTAAACGTAAAAAGAGTACTCTGAAATGTGACGTCATAAGCAAGTATTTTCATACAAATTCCGTTTTAAAAGTAACTCATTTGATATTTTTTTAAATACCCAATTATTTTTGCCGCGCACTTTTTGAATTTGGAACATCTTAGTGTTCAGCGCCAAAGAAATCGAACGCAAATATTGTTTGAATAAAGACTGGCTGGTACGACGGCTCATAGTCGCGCCACCGGCTGAATAAAAAAAAAGAAATCAAATTAAAAACGCGCGAACTAGCCCGCGATTTTGTCAATTTTCACGGATTGTTAGAAATTCATGGTTTTTTTTGAAAAATGAGTTCTTCAAGTGACAGTGAAAGTATAGAATTAACTCCTGGAAGTATTCGAATAGCAAAATCCCGGGAGAAATATATGAAAGCCTATAGTAATTTTATTAAATGGAGAAATGCAAGAGGCGCCTTTTATTTTCTCTTTGTGGGTGATGAAAAGTAGAGTGTGTCTCGGGCGCAAAATATATTTTTGGCGCGGGCGACGTGCTTTGAATCCCTCGCTACGTCCACGATTCTACTAAAGAATCTCTCGCTACGCTCGGGATTCAAAAAACCCCACTCGCTGTAAAAATATTATTTTGCTCCCTTATGATACAATCAACTATTACTAATCTACATCTGATACGGATCACGTTAGACGATGTCAGTTTGAAGCAAGTTCCCTGTTGCCCGCAGCGCGGCCTGATCCACGAGGCGGCGCGCGAGTGGGAGGAGGCGCGCGACTGCTTCCGCAGCGCCCTCGCGCTCTGCCCCACGCATCTGGACAGCCTCGTGCATCTCGGTGAGACTCACTTTCTGCTCATTTGTGTTGGCGCACTTATGTCCATCGTTGCGTGTAGGCTCTTATGTACGGGTTCTACGTTGCGTTCTGTCTCACGTATAGGTCCTTTATCGCGATCTGTCTCACTTGTAGGTCCTTCATCGTGATCTTTCTCACGTATAAGTCCTTCATCGCGATCCGTCTCACGTATAGGTCCTTCACCGCGCTCTGTCCTACGCATAAATCCTTCATCGCGATCTGTCTCACATATAAGTCCTTCGTCGCGATCCGTTTCACGTATAGGTCCTTCCCCGCGCTCTATCCTACGCGAAGATCCTTCATCGCGCTCCGTCCCACGCATAGGTCCTTCGTCTCAGTCGTATAGGTCTTTCATCGCGAACCGTCTGTCGCACAGGTTCTTCGTAGCGATCTGCTTTACGTTAACGTTCCTCGAAAAAAGATTAAATAGAAAATGTCATGTATAAATTTGGAAGTCGGTCTTTCGTCGGGCGCAGGCTCCGCGTACCACGAGACGGGCTGCGCGCGGCTGGGCGAGGGCGTGCTGCGGGCGGCGGCCGCGCTGGCGCCCGCGCGCGCCGACACCTGGCGCCGCCTCGCGCTCGTGCTGCACGCGCGCGGCGACCACCACGCCGCCGCCGACGCCGCCGCCGCCGCCGTGCAGCTGCCGCCCGCCGCGCCGCTCGACCTGCTGCACCTGCAGCTCTAGTGCGGCCCGCTCTGGAATGCCGGTCAACGGGGAAGTAACTAGTGCCGTACGGTTGCGCGCCCATCGATTTGCTGCAGCGGGACCTCTAGGCTAGGAGTATCCCGTGCTCGATGCCGCGTCGCCGTGCAGCTGCAGTCGCTTGTGCCTAAATACCTGCTTACCTCTGGACTGCCGGTGGCCGGGGAAGTGTCTAACGATATGTGCTGCGTCGCCTCGCGGCTGAAGAGTGCCACGCCGGCGGGTCTGCACCATCTCCACCTCTAGATCGCCACGCTAGCCGCCGGTGGCCTGGGATTCTGGAGGAATCGAGGCTACGTATGTCTTACGTGGACCTCCACCGCCAGCACCACAAGGCTGCCTCATACTGCCGGCAGCCTGACTTCTAGAGGAACTGGCAGTCGGGCTAGTTCTCTTAAAGCAGCTGCAGACCTGTACAACCTGCTCCTCTAAACTGCATCGCTTTATTGCTGGCATCGCTAAATTGCCTAAACTTCTGGAGGAACTGGCAGTCGGGCAGTAGGTGCCAGAGCTCTTAAAACGGCTGCAGATACCCGCACCTTCAGACCTGCACCATCTGCATCTCTGGAACAGCAACCCATTTGCTGGTGACTTCTCTATAAGCTACGATTAAGAATGGCATCGTCGCCAGGTATCTAATGTATCTTGAAATACAATAATTGCTGATCGAAACTTGTTATCCATCGAAGTACATCAGCATCCTCCGATGCCCTAATGTCAGGAACTCGTTGAGCCTTGGAAATCCTAAATAGGATACTTCGCCCACAGGCATTTTACTACTAACAAATTTAATACTTTACACTCTACAAAAATGTGTTCACGTACCCCCGGATCTCAAAACCTTGACGGGGTCTCACAGGCGCCGCGCATAACTCATCTATAATTATGTGGTGACTTTAGCGCTTATGATATAATCATCCGACTGAATCACTATATCCTCAGCGGTCTGGGAATTTAGACGTGCACCCGTTCTATTCTTTTCCCCATTAATGTAGTAATAAAAGTAGTGTCAAATACATAGTGGCCTGGCCACTCGTGTCCCACGGACTTTCGACAGGTTGAAAGTGGTTTCGCGTTTTTGAACTGTTGAAATCCTCCGTGGGACGCTCATCTGAAAGTGTACCTACGTATCCAAGTCTCGCCTTTATGTCGAGCCCCAGGATACTTTCAGATGCAGCGAAACTGTCTGTAGATATAACATTTTAGATACATTTTGAATGTGTAACACTTGGAAGCGCTAGGCCGAGCGGAAATGCCCCAAGACGCCCAGTAGCTAAGTAAGTCATGTAAAAGATAATATTATAGTTGCTTACATTTGTGTTACCTACTCTTACCCGGCGGGAGATTTGAGAACTTTGGCGACTACATAAAAACCAATTTAACTACTATTATTTAAACAAAATACTTGACTGTTTCTCTCATCACAAAATCGTAGAGTACTTGCCAAGGCTCCCAATGTCTAACTTGTTCATATTATTGTGTATATTTCTATCGATATTTCTAGATAGTTTGTTGTTATCCTTAACAGTTATTATTGATCTTTGACAATACTCGGTGTGCTTAGGACATTGATGTTATGTACGTATTCCGTTGACGTCAAGACCCCGTCCATGTAGACTCAGCCTAGTCGACGTTGAAGTCAAGTTGGGGTCACTGTGACGGCAACGTGGTGACACTGTGACACCAAGTTGGGGTCACTTTTGACGGCAACGTGGTGACACTGTGACACCAAGTTGGGGTCACTTTTGACGGCAACGTGGGGACACTGTGACGCCAAGTTGGGGTCACTTTTGACGGCAACGTGGGGACACTGTGACGCCAATTTGGGGTCACTTTTGACGGCAACGTGGGGACACTGACGCCAAGTTGGGGTCACTTTTGACGGCAACGTGGGGACACTGACGCCAAGTTGGGGTCACTTTTGACGGCAACGTGGGGACACTGACGCCAAGTTGGGGTCACTTTTGACGGCAACGTGGGGACACTGACGCCAAGTTGGGGTCACTTTTGACGGCAACGTGGTGACATTGTGACGCCAAGTTGGGGCCTCTCTGACGCCCTGTTGCAGATACTTTGACGTTTGTTTGCTGTTTAATTGGTATTTATATGTGATAAGTTGTTCTATGTTCGGATAAAATTAATAAATTAAAAAAACTCATGAGAAAAATTACGTTCTGGAAAACAAGTACAGGGACATCTGTCCTTTTTTCTCAAACGCATTTTGTCTCGCTCTTTTGTTATATTATTTGTTCTCTCTAAATATAATGCCGAATCAGACGCGAAAATATTAGTCACCATGAACAAAGTTAAATAATTTGAGCATATCTTGAATCAGATTCTGCTAAGTGAGTTGTAGTTCAATTGAAAATTGAATATTATGTTTTTATTACATTAAAGTTTTAAGGCTTATAAGATGTAGGCGTTAGGCCTGAAGACTTGAGGCGTCAATTTAATGAAAACATCTGTTACCAAAGTACAGTTCACGATTAGAATCGAGCCCATGGTGTTGGTTTAGACAGTATTCACATTCAAGTTAGATTAGTTTGGGGGTTGCTAAACCCACTGGTTTTAGTTAGATACACGACGGAACACGATTCTTTACACTGACAATCTGTATAGACCCGTTCGTCTACTAAGAGATACGAAAAAATGTTTAATTATCGCAAAAAGTAAAAACGAACCGTTCGCGGTGACTCTTCGGAAATCTCTTCGTAGTCTAAACGGACCTGTCTTTACGGTCAATAAAATGTTATTGTCATGTATTAGGTAAGGGTCTGTTGTCACTTTTTAAACATATTTCTTAAGATGTCTGTGATGGTTTTGCTATGGTTACCTTCTGTTAATTATACATGTACTTAGGATTAGGCGGTTGGGTAAAAGTGTCAGGAGGCGGTTTGTAACGATGTTCCCTTATATTGTGGGACCGATGTGTTCACTCCGTAGTGTAAATATTGTATTGTATGTCTGCGCGATGATGCTACGGGTATAACCAGTACTACCTACTTTAAACTGTGCTGTGTTCTTGTTCTGAAGCTCGTTGGTTGGCTCCGCTTACACTTTGCAGGATTGCTCTCACGATTTAAGTCACCATTTCCTCCTGCATATCTTAATTTTCTTTTCCATTTTCTTTCTTTATTTTTCACTTCACTACATCAAGGGACGGCTAGAAGATGCTTCTGATGTTAAGAGCCCGCCGTGTGGGTAGGTTTTACATTGTAAAAAAATAATTTTTATCTCATTGATGATGTCAATCTTGGAGATGATGGTATGAATCTTGGAAGAAAGCTTGCACGTGTAACCGGACTGTTTTTTGAAGTCAATTGTGAAAGCTATTTCCAAGCTAGATTCTTGGATTGGCCTTACGTGTTGAGCTTGG
Source organism: Yponomeuta evonymella (assembly GCA_963969515.1). Classification (NCBI taxonomy): domain Eukaryota; kingdom Metazoa; phylum Arthropoda; class Insecta; order Lepidoptera; family Yponomeutidae; genus Yponomeuta; species Yponomeuta evonymella. The sequence goes on along the minus strand of OZ018351.1, from coordinate 471,210 downwards.
ATGCAAGCCTAAAGTAATCTGTATCCTACTATTAGAAAAGGAAATTACTTAGCATTAATTATAATTACCTTAATAACCCTACCATTGTGAAAAATAATAACGTTTTATAAATGTATAAATCGATAAAGCACTAAGGTTAACGTGCTAAAATTAGGTGTGTTACGAACTTTCTAGTATTTTTGGACGTTTAAAGTTATCATAATACATATTCACATTTATCTAATGTACTGATATTGGTAACTTTATGTTTATTCCATTCAAGTGAACGTAGATTTTAACTTTTTATGAATTGAGTAATGCAATTTACTCGAGTGTTCTATTCTCGAAGACACTTTGAGTTCAGGTCGTGCGCAGTCACCGACTTATCTATAGTGGTACCATCAGGGGTATTATAAATGTACTAAAAGGTTCTTATACGGAGGACAGGTACTAGCACGGACACGAATCTAGTTAGAAAACGTGGGCACGCCGACATAAGTGCCAGGCACCTCTACGATGGCTAAAGCGCTGGGTTTTATCGTAGTCAGACGTCCTTAAATTAAAAACCGGCCAAGTGCGAGTCGGACTCGCGCACGAAGCGTTCCGGACCATTATATATACAACATTAGACAAAGATCGAGTTTGAGAACAGCGCCATCTATAGAATCAAACAAGAAGCGTTTATCATTGACATTTAACGACAGATGGCGCTAGATGGCGAGCGCTGTCTTTAGACAACGTTTGTTGTATGGGAGCCCCCTTTAAGTATTTATTTCATTCAGTTTTTTGTATTTGTGAAAATTTTATCTGTCTAGCTATCACGGTTCATGAGATACAGCCTGGTGACAGACAGACAGATAGACAGACAGATGGACAGACAGACAGACAGACAGGCAGACAGACAAAAGATGGACAATGAAGTCTTAGTAATAGGGTCCTGTTTGGCACCCTTCGGGTACCTACGGAACTCTAAAAATTACAAAAAGCCTCCTTGCCCCGGGGAAAAGAGAAAATATTTAAACGTTAAAAAAGGTACTAATATATTATCAATACAAAGTTCAAACTGGACTAACGAATTATCATGTACCTAGATAGATGAGGTCCATTCGTACAGAAAACATCCGTGTAGGTACTCAGTCACATTACGGGCGACTTTGCGACTAAAATGTTAGGATAGATCTGCAGTCCATTATAGTACCTACACTTATGGTAGTCCCAGAAAAAACATTGATGTTTTAAAAAATATATTAAAGTGGTTCATATTCTGGAGTACAATACTTTTTTCGGAATCCTAAGGAGATTTTGATACACCCTGTATGTTAGAACTGTAAGTTGTAATGAGTTTGTAGCGTACAGTGCAGCCATACTTGTAGCAGTGATGTGCTTACGCACACAAACAATCTACATGTGCATCTGCACACACAAATAAGACCTAACCGCATTCGTGAGATAGAATAACTACCGTAGGTCAGCAAAGCATCATCCTTAGGCGATGTGAGGTCTAAGATACACCCTGCTGTCACGTCTCATTACATCGCATAGAGGACTTTTTATAAAGTAAATACTTAATGTAAATGTACTAAATTTATTGTGACCAATACGTATACTTAGTCCGCTCACAAAGTGGAGCCGTTTGTTACTGCGAGCCGGGATTTCTGTACAATAATCACTTGGTATTACTAACTTCTATTGTAACTGGGTATCTTACGAAAATGTGTGTACGAAAACTATTTAAGTAGTTAGGTATCTGATTAAATAAGCCCTGTGAACGATTTGCCGACGTAAGGGGGGGTAAGCCCCTTAGAAATATTATTATATTTAAAGAAAACTGCTAAAACTAAATATTACTTATTCAAATTAGCTAAACACAAAAACGATTCTTGTATCGAATATCATTTTCGATATAAACGAAAATGCATTTTTGTATCTATTAATTTTCAGTCATGTTGCGTAACTAACTGTTTTTATGTTCCATTATCTCGTTAGATTATTTTTACAAGTTTTTGAATTCGTTTTGTTGATACCAATGCAATATTGTTCAATGTTACAAACTAATACGTATGTTATCCCTATTCTTTAATTATTATAACACCAACGATACAATAGTTTTGATGTGTTCTCACGCAGGCGATTGACACCCATCACGCGCGAACTCGCTAGATAATTATAATGATTTAGAATAAAATATCTTTATCTTTGCGTGCCGTCTGATGTCGGAGTTTGCAACTGATGTCTATCTTGCTCTTCGAGGCTGCGAATATCATCAAGTAACAGGGGCATTTACGTAACTTCTCTACGGGTGGAGACAGTAACTGTGTACCTTATTTGACAGAAATACAGTGGAAAGTTATGTTGCGCAATAGGAAGGCTGGTACTCCGGTTAAAATAGAGTACCTACATGTTCTACGACCCCATATTAGAGGTATTATGTTCGACCCGCGCGGGCCACCAACCTACACTGGTTCTTCAGAGACTACATTTTGAAATACCTAATTTGGCAATCTTACAGGATATTGATTTGGTCAGGTTTGGTTAAAAACGTCACAGGAATACCGGGAACAGTTGAAGTGCCGTCGACTACCTAACTAACAGTAACCTATTAGTATTTAATGTAGTGAAAGTCTGTAGGAGTCAGTCGCCTGTGTGTGGACGCTCGCGTACCTACGTCGCGCTAGGGGTAAATGTTGTCCACGATGTTTCCTGTACATAAGTGGTTAAGGATATAAAATAATAATTATCATGTTACAATGTCACTTGTTTTATTTAAATCACTTCCACACAACACAATCGCATGTCCTCGTCCCAAACTAGGATACCCTGTGCTACGGTAACCAGGCAAGTACTGCAAAAAAATGGAAATACACCCGGACTGAGACCATTTGTACAAATCAATTACGGCGGCCTCCGGCAGGAATTGAATCCACGACCTCTGTTTTGGTAGTCAAGCGTGTTAACCGCTAAACCAATGAGGCAGTTACATCTGTTTCTTTTCGTTTAATTTTCCATTTTATCAATGCCCACCAGTGCAACCCGAACACGGCTTACTAAAGAAATATGTTTATACTGTTTTTATGTTTTTTTTATATTGTTCTGCTTTATATTGCCGTAGAGTAGAAACAGTGCTTAAAACCACATTACTCAGAGGTTTTAAAGTACGAATTTAATAAAATTACGTAAACGCCTTTATTGTTATAGATACTCGTAGAACAAAGGTTGTAAAATATTTATAATTAAGTAGTAAAATTTCTTAATTTCACAGACAGGTAGTCTCTAATTTCTTTCTTGTCTTCGTCTAGGTTGTCGGTAACAAATTGCTTTTAGTAATGAGGCCGCTAATTGTACCTACCTTCTTATATTAATTAAATTTCTGTGTAGGTACAATAAAGAATATTCTATAATATCTATCCAAAATACTAACTCTGGCTTCGTACCTACATGGTACATACATTGGGTAAGGAAATAGTCTTTATTAAAACTGATTTGAGTAGGTACACGCCTTTACATTGTATACAGTGTTTGCGCAGCATTTGATTGCCTCTACAATGATGTATCAGCATTTCCTCAAACAAATTTTAGTAAAGGTATTAAAGACTGAGACAGGCGAAACAGACAGCAAATACAGGTAGGTAACAAAATTATGACGCATTCTGCGTGGTTTACGCTCAACAAGGAGGCGACCACTCATCCTGATGTCTAAAAGGCTGATAAAAGTTCTCCTAAACCGCCGATTTCCCAGACATGATTCCACAGAAGAAATTATTCTTGATGAGCAGGTTGCTACTCTGTGGTATCGAAAACACGTAAAACAACTGTACTGTCGGCAGCAGGTCAACCTTAACCTTACAAAGTCACCAGTAACACAACTGAATTTAGGCTGGCAAAGGTTGATACATCCTTTATGGGCATTGTATACCTACGTTTCCACAATGGGTATAATTTCCCATATAGGTATTACTCGTAAGCACAGAACATAGGAATATTACCTACCTAAGCTTGCCAGAAACGCGGTTCAAAAAATCTGTAAAGCACACTCTGCCAAAAAGGCTACTATAACATAAAGATTATTTAGATGACAAAGATGTCTGGAATTGAAGCCAGTTCAATGCAACAGCTCTAGGAACATATTATAATTTGAAAAGAAATGTCTTTTTAATTTTATTTTAGTTTGTCTTAAAACTTATGAACACAAGGCGCAATATATATAAGCAGCCTATATACGTCCCACTGTAGGGCACAGTCCTCTCAGAGAGAGATTATGGGCTTAATCACCACGCGTGCCCACCGCGGATTGGCGATTTCAAGCGCTGAGGTATATGAATAGCTCAGACACCCAGGTTTCCTCACGATGTTTTCCTTCAAGGCGCAATAATTTGTTTTAATTTAATTGCCGACGGAAAGTTCGGGGGGTCTAAATTCTGCGCCTGCGCTTTTCATGGCTAGACGCCCTACAAAAACCCTATAGACAAGGCAATGAGTAGCAGCCTCAATTGTAGGTACTATTTGTTGGTCTCGTTGTTTGGAAATTTATTCATAAAAACAAAAAAACCGACTGCTATAAAGTGTTAAACATTCTTACCCTTAACATTAACACTCAGGCATTGTGTAGACTTTTTTGTGGTTGTCAGTATTTGTAGTACGATGGTGAGAGTCGGTGTGATTATAAACAACTTCCGCACGACACAATCACTTGACCTGGCTCCAAACTAGGATACCCTGTGCTATAGTAACCAGACAAGGACATCATAAACATGGAAATAAACCTAGACTAAGGCCATTTTTACTTACACCCAGTTTGAATCGAACCCACGACCTCTGTCTTGGTAGTTTAGCGCCTTAACGGCTAGTCCAACGAGGCAGACAAATGCTAGTCGCGGTCAAGTAAAAATTAAGTCTTGAGCCCTCAGCCGTAATACCGTGTGCTATGGTACCTAACTAGACAAGGACACGATAAACATGGAAATACACGCAGACTGAGTTTACTTGTACAGGTAACCTCAGTCTGGGTGTATTTCCACACAAATCAAGTACGGTGGTCTCCGGCGAAAGCCAAGACCTCTGTTTTGGTAGTCAAGCATCTTAACCGCTAGACCATCGAGGCAGTCGCATAAGGAAATATTATGCAGCCCTATGCAAGGTCAAGGTGGGTGGCATAGGACTTACCTTATAGCAGCCATAAACAGCTTGCTGTACAAAGGAATTTAGGTCAATGGAATATTCAGAGAATTTCCGCAACTACCTTACCTGTCATTCATTACCCTTCGAGTCTCTTAAAACCAAAGGTTTGCTGAAATATATCAATTAATCAATTATCTATTATTAAGGGGATGCATGCAGTAGGTAACACTAGCGCCACTAATGTAAAAACAAAACTTATAATTCTTATCTACAGATATAATTTGAATACTTCTAGCGAGTCTAGCGACGGACCTGGGAATACGGCATTTATGCTGTATATTCGCGTTTCTGTCTCTCTGCAGCCGTTTCTGTCGTTAATGCTATCTAGTCCTGGGTTTTCTGCTCTAGGTTCACGGCCGTGGGTCCTGTACTGTAAATCACTATTAACATGACTGAGAGATTGGTCCGACACTTTTTGCAAATGGCGCTGGTGTTACTGTATGGAGCCCCTTAAGTCATGACAATATTACAGCTGGTGAATGCAATTATAATGCTTCTTGCATTAAGCACGTCCTTCTACAATACGCTATTACATTCAAGTTACACGCCGGGCAACATTCCAATTGACAAGATTATATTTTTCATCAGGTACGTGGGTAACATATCACATTCTTGTTATATAAGTTTTTATAATTTTAATGTAATTTTTTGCAATATAGGTAAATAGGTTGTGTAGGAAAAACAAAAACGACGTCTAATTAAATATTAATTAAATAAGTATGTAAGTAAGTAAGACCTGCGCCCGGCAGTGAGACGTATGCTACATTATAAAAATGTATTGGCAGGCTGACAAGAAAGAGCAGAGGTTTACTGCATCTGCAGATTCTATGGTTTGTACCTACGTAGGTCGAATTACCCGGCAGTACCTATAGTGTCAATGTTATCTAAACTGTGTGTCAGTTCAATTGAAGTCTAGACGGGCACATACATAATTAGACAATTGTTATATTTTCATTTGTTTTGGCACAATGATACCTACAATGTGGGTAGATCATTCATGCATAAGTACATGTGCGTGTCTATTTTTATTTTGCAGAGTAAAGCTGCAGTATGCTCTTATCGATCGATCTTAGTAACTAAAGCTGGTCCTTGAAACCGATGGTCAAGGATGATGGTCAAAGATGCACCCAACCACGCCATATGATTACTGTATGCAGCGGCGTAGGTAGGAACACGGCCAAACCTCTGCCGAACAAATTCCGAGCCAAAAAAGGCGCCAAGGCTTAATCTTCATAAGAAGGAGGTCCGTGCCATGAAGGCTGTCCCAGAAAGTTACAGACAAATCTTCGGTAGCTCAGTGACGCTTCGCGAGTGACATTTGCAACTTATCTGTAGCGTGTACCCACGTGTGTACGAATAACTATTGTTTATGTACCATGTTGCACGCGAATAAAACCATTCAAACACGTTTGGTGCCCCTGTCGCCGTAAGGTCTGCCGCCGTAGACTGTCACTCATCACGCTCCCGACGTGACGCACTTAGTCATTCAGCATTGTACGCCACGGTACATGATGTGCGCTCCGATATGATCGACGCGGCCCGCGCCCGCGCACTATTGTAGATATCCCCGCGAGCGTCGCACGTGCAGCTGCCAGCATGGCCGCCGAGATCGACCTGGATGCAATACTCTCTGAGCTGAAGACCGGCCGCTTCCAGCTGCGTAACTTCGGCCTCATCCTACTGCCCATCGTTTTCAGCGCCATCTACAACTCCCAATACATCTTCAACGCCGCTGTTATACCGCACAGGTGAGTAAATAACTGGTCTTTATATTAGAGCTGGATGATCTGTTCCTACTTACGTTGTGACTTACACTAGACAGGTCAAGTAACCTCTCAGAAGGGTAAATCTATGTGATATAATAAAAATCTCGTGTCATAGTGTTTGTTATCGAACTCCTCCGAAACGGCTTCACCAATTTTTATGAAATATTCGTGTATATTTGGTAGACCTGAGAACAGGTCGCAGGCCAATTAATATGACAAATTTTGCCAGGGTGACCTGTCAATAGATATATATTTCATTTTATTCAGATTTTTTTGGTATACCAAATTAAGATGTGAGGTCATAAAACTGATAATAGGTAACCATTGATATTTCTTGGGCAAGCATACAACTTTATTTGACATTTGATTGTTGTTTTGTGATCAGTTTGTTTACATGTGAACACAATCTGAATGAAGTTTTATGTGCCTAGACAAGTAGGTTTTTGTTGTTCTAAGGTTTGATATTATATCTTGTGCCTACTGGACTAGAGTGAGAATGTAGTACCTACTAATTGCGATGAAAACTAAACGACAGTTTAAAACGTTAGGTATTGAAACAAGTCCGACGAACAAATGAAACCCACTCCAGCATTATGGTTTTTTACCTTAACTCTTAACTAAGGGGCAAGTACCAAGGTCTAAGACACTGGACGTCCAAAAATGTACAGAAACACTTATAAAACATACCTACACGTAACTTACAGGCTTACATATACCTATATTTTATTGTTCAGCCTGCTTCTGTATTTTAAGAGCATTCATTTTAAAAGCATGTTGTTACACCCATTTTCCACTTCAATAATTAACGAGCCTAATGCATAAGGCTGCATTTATATTCGGGCGATTCGGGCGTATCCAAAATGTTCTCACATTACGTCGTTTTCGGACTTTTGAAACACCTTGTAAGGATAGATACCTAGATGTTAGAAGATCGCTGTAGGTGGAAAAAAAACATGTACCTACGTAACATAAATTATTATGAAAGAGCATCATGTCGCACCTCCGGTAGTACAAGGGCACAACTTACCAAAAATGGTAAAATGAGTTAAATATGCAGAAATGCCTTGAAAACACTCCTCTATCTCGTGGGATACAGACTCCCATTAAGTTCATTTAAAAAGCGACTTTACCATTTTTTGTAAGTTGTGCCCTTGTACTACCGAAGGTGCGATGTGATGAGGAAAACTACTGTTATGTCTACCTTGTTCTGGCCCTACGTACTGGTGTAGTAGCCTATGGGCGATGGTAACCTAGTGGGTAGAACATTGGACTCGCAATCGAGAGACCCCGGTTTGATTGCGGGAATGTACCTATGACTTTGTTTTCTAAGTTATGTACATTTGTGAAGTTATAGTAGCAATACCACTCGCTAACGGCGAAGGAAAACATCGTGAGAAAACCTAAGTGTCTGAGCTATGAAAACATCGTGCGACAACGTAAGTGTCTGAGCTATTTGCATATCTCAGCTCTTGAAATCGCCAATCCGCGGTGGGCACGCGAGGTCATTAAGCCCATACTCTCTCTCTCTGAGAGAAGGCTTGTGCCCTACAGTGAGATGTGTATAGGCTGCTTATTATGCACTGGTATCATCATCATCATCAACCCATTATGTCCCCACCGAGGGGCACGGGTCTCTTCCCTGAGGAAGGTATAGGCCATACTCCACCACGGGGGCCAACTCACTGGTATAGCACTGTTAATTGAACAAAGTAACTCAACAACTATTTGTCAGTCGCCCGCGCAGTAGGTACCTACTGTTGTCTATCTCTAAAAGTGAAAGTGAAAAAGGTTTTATATTTAAAAGTTTTATTCAAATTGAAGGTTTTAAATTATTGTGTTACCGAAAGACAAACGGGTTCTCAATTACTTTCATTTGCCTTGATAACTGGTGCAAGGATGTGGTACAGAACTCTTATGAAAGAAGCTTCATCATCATCATCATCGTTATCGCCCGTCGATGAGCTGTTGGACAAAGGCTTACAAATACAAAAATACAGATACGAAATATATGTATTTTTCTCCGAGGTAGGTAGGTACACATTGCAGATGCTAAAAGTTAACGACAACCCTGGCATGTGACGTAATGATAATAATGTAATCCTACTTATATTATAAATGTGAAAGTCTGTGAAGATGTTTCTATGTTTGTTACTCAATCACGCAATAACGGCTGAACGGAATTACATGAAACTTGGCATACAGATAGAAAAAGACCTGAAATGAGACACAGGGATAATATTTTATTGTTACCTTAACCTTTTTTCAAGCCAAACTCTAAGATATTTATTTATTGCGTTGCCATGGTAACAAGAATCGTATAAGCGAACTTTGTTCATTATGTAGTAGGAGACAGAGTTCAAAATAGTTTAACCCCGTGGTACTACGGATCTTCTGGCTTCTACACAAGAAGCACTACGTAAAACTAACACCTTCAAATTACCTTGATTATAGGTACTTGTATTTTATAAAAGAAATATCTAAGCAACGGCTAACTCAGTGAAAACTGTTTGCTTTGCATACAAAACTCGTGCGGGTCCTTAGACTCGCATAATACTTATAGATACTAAACTTAAGTTTTTAAGAATTACATCAATAGACTATATATTCTTTTTGTTGCACTAAACCGTGCTGAGGACAATTTTAAAAACCTACTTAGAGGCAAAAAAATCCACCCATGCGGGTTCGAGTTCCGGCATGGGTGTAATTTTTAGACTCTAAATAGGGTTTTACATCAGTAGACTTTAATAATAATGAAATTCCAATTTATTTAATGCACAGAGCGGGTTTTTCTTGTTGTGTGTTATCGTTTGATTTGTACATTTTTATTTTTATTTTAATCATTTTAGTGATTTTTTATAAATATCTATCACTGCCGTTCTAACACTCTTTGGCTGTAGCTGAAAATCAGTAAAATAACTGCTTATTTAGAGCAGATATTTATACAGAGAGAGATACGGCCTTTTTGAGCTTCTGTGGCACACCCATAAATGGCCTAAAAGTGCCATAGAACTTTAGTATGTTTATACGTATCCGTTAGTTTGTAAGATAAGTCTGTACTTGTACCTAAATTATTGTACGTAATCAACTTTTTTACCTGTATGTACTTTATGCTTTATCCGTGTTGACTCAAAGCACAAATAAATCATTTATCTATTAGTCTATCATAGTACTTTAAACTATCATACAAGAATTTCAAGTATAAAAATATGTGTAAGTAGGTATGTAACTCAGCGCTTTGCCAATTCGCAGTGTGCACGCGTGGTAATTAAGCCCATACTCTTTCTCTGAGTGAAGGCCTGTGCCCTGCAGTAGGACGTATATAGGCTCCGTAAAAAAATATTATATTACGTTTTTCTAAAAAACTACTCATAAAAACGTACTCTAGTAAAAAATCTGCCTTCTAAACACTCTAACCTAACTAGGCTCTGTCTAGGTAAGTAGGTAGGTAACCAGACCAAGACTTACCTACAGTAGACGATATGGATTAAACAATAGTATGTTATCAGATAATAGTTTATTACCTACTCATAAGATACTGTTTGCTGTCTAAGTACGTACATTAGAGAAAACAACGTAAGGATACCTGACTGTATAAGGTGTTAGGTTAGGACGTGGAATCGCCAATCCGCGGTAGCCACGCGTCGTGGCCGCCCTCGTAACTGACCTTTCGTAACTGGTTACGGAGGAGGAAAAATTTTCTTTGTACGTTACCACTTTCGAACAGTGTTATTTTTCCTCATACGTAATTCGGTCACCATCGTGATGACTTTACTTAACTGTTATTTTTTGTGTAGCCTATTGTCCCACTGCAGGGCACAGGCCTTCTCTCAGAGAGAGAGTATGGGCTTAATCACCACGCGTGCCCACCGCGGATTGGCAATTTCAAGCGCTGAGATACGTAAACACCTGGAAGGTAAAAAAAAATGTTCTTTAACGTACGTATGTAAGTGTGTAATATCGGCCCCGGCTTCCGTACAAACTGGGTATCGTACAAAGAAATGTGTTTACTCCGCCGTAACCAGTTACGAAAGGTGAGTTTCGAGGGCGGCCGAAGGACGTGGCCGAGCCTATACTCTCTCTCTGAGAGAAGGGCTGTGCTCTGCAGTGGGACAAAAACAGTTATAAAGTTGCGCGCACTTAGTTTTAGATCGATCGAAATGGGTCGGAATCTCGGAACCATCGCAGGTAAGAATATAGGAATAATCCGTCATAACAAACAAACAAAAAATAAACATTTTCCGAAATACTCTTCAATTACAGGAAAGTGAATCCGCATAGATACCTACTACCTACATTACTACTAATAACAGTCCCGGGTTTTTTGCCTTTGGTTCACGGCTAAAGAAACCAAAAGATCACAATTATTAACATCAATGAGAGATTGTACTGACACTGTTTGCAAAAACGATGTGTAAAATATGATTTTTCACACCTCCTGCTCGACAATGCCTTATTACGTACCGTCAAATATCATCGTAAAGCATGGCCTTGTCTCTCGAGGGCAATAATAATGAAGAATTTCCCTAGGGAATAAAGTGATTTGAATTTAGAATGTCAAAATTCGCATGAAAACTATGGAGAAGCCCCGCATTGCAATTCGAAATTCGAATTGTTGTTCGAAACTCACCTCTTTTTTTCTTTTTTTTCTGAAATACTGTGTCCTGTGACCGCGCGAAACACCAACAAAAAAAAGAAAAAAAGGCGCGAATTGCAAATACGAATTTAAAAGTTATATTCAATTTAAGTTGCTAAGCCGTAAAAGAGTGTGGACTTTATATTTAATTTCAGGTTTTAATACATATTTTCAACTTATGCAGCCCTGTCTTTTTATTGTCTCCCAGATGGTGTGAAAAGTAGAGTATTCACCTCTGGAATAAAACATGTCTTAGTCTCGGGCGGTATGAACCCCTCGCTTCACTCAGGACTCTACATAACTCCCTCGCTTCGCTCAGGAGTTAAAATTTAACTCCCTCGCTGCGCTCGCGAGTTAACTCGGAGTCCTTCGCTCCGCTCAGGGTTCAATATGCCGCCCATGACATAATACATGGTTTTATTCCCTTAGTACATAATCTACTATTTCATCCCGAAAAGGAAATTACACAGGTATTTGTTAACCTTAAAGCAGACGACGGCCTTATCAGTAAAAGAAGTAAATTAGTGTTACAGCGTGGAGCCCCTCGAAGTACTGGGGGGCGCCCCGGGCCGTGCCAAAAAGCTGGAGGTTCTGATATTGTTAGCTCTTGTCCTGTTTTGTAACGTGAATCAAAGATTTCCGGGTTACTCAAAGAGACCACTGTAAACCACTTTGCACTCATTTAACTGAGTCACCTACATGTGAGTACTTTGAGTATCTCGCCACTATTCTATCAGCAGACTTCATCATAGGTCTTGTTTGCAATACAATTTATTGTCTTCTGACATTGGTAGTCGGGTCTGTTAAAAGATCCTAAAGGTTATGTTTTCAAGCAAAGTTGCTCTGTTTTCCGCAGGAATGCTTACAACTCTATATTGCATATTGCACAGTCTGTGCTTCCCTTCTTATGTCAATGTTTTTTAAAAATTAAATTGCCAAGGCGCACAGTCCAAGTTCTCGGGCGGCCCGAGCTGTGTATTATAATTATTTACACAAAGCGAGTCGAGCACTTTTCGACCACATGACAAAAAAATTGCGGAGCGGTTCATCATCATCATCATCATCAACCATTTGACGCCCCCTGCGGTACATAGGCCTCCCTCGTGGTTTTCATAACCATGAGGGGTTTTGCCATAATCGCCACGCTTGGCAGGCGGGTTGGCGAGAGCGGGTTGGCGGAGCGGTTAATGCCACCAAATTGAAAGATTACTCTAAATTTCATGCTTCCAGCTACTTAGTTTAATTTGTGGAAGTACCTATAGGTAAATGAGAGATTGTTATAAATTATATACACCCTCCAAAACTGTGGTTTTATTTCGGAATTATAGAAAAACAAAATAAAAACAGATAAAAGATAATTTGCAAGCAGGTAGTTGTAACCCTAAATATGAGTGCCTCATAATTTGATGATGATGATGATTGTTCCGACCGGTTTCGGCCATGGCGACCACTTTGACCCCTAATCAGTGATGTAATTAAGTAATTAATAGTCTGATGTGGCGCTGGTGCGCTCGAAGATGGCTTATGTAGCCTATCTGCACGGCGAAACTCCGTGCACACTGAAGGCACGTGAGAATGCCGTTCTCATAATTATATGTTATGGCAGCAGGTGGGCGAGCCTTTAATTTGACTGATCTGCAGAACGAAACGCGTGTTGTAACTTGCGCTCCCTTGTTCAATCGGTACAGAAATGAAGGAATCTAACTCAATAGGCCACAATTTTTTTAAATCAAAGAACGTCCTTTTATATCACCCGTTATTTTTAGACTCGTTCTCTAACTTACTTAGTAAGAAGCGAATAAATGAATGAATCACTTCCTCAGCACAACGCTGAGTCAGCTGCCTTTTGTGGCAATGTAGATACACCACAGGCTACATCTATGGTCCTGTTTTATTTATTCATTTTGTCTGTTGTGTATTAAGTTTTCTTTCTGTTGTTGTGCATATTATGTTGCTTGTGTGCTTGTTTTGTTTCTGTGATGTATCTTGTTGGTATAATAAATGTCTTTCTTCTTCTTCTTCTTCTTAAAGTATTATTAATTATTATTAATTAATGTTGGATCGAATTCCGATGTGTGACGAAAAGTGAATTCCTTACGATAACCCTAAGCGAAAAATGCAATGGCTGACCCACCTGTTCTGTGGGCTGACCCCGGGTCAAACGCCGCATCAGTGCCTTAAAGAAACGCTTACCAATAAAAAGGTAATGGTAACTGTTTGGTGATCTCATTAAGGTGTTATTCACTATAGCTTTCTCAGGTCTGGTCAAGCAATATAGCAGATGTTTAATGTGCCGAACTTCGAACAATCATATCAAAACTGGCAGTGAAACAGCCTCGACTCGTGAATCGATCTTCACCATTATCGCTTCATGATAACGCAATACTCAATAAGAATTTAATAGTAATAAATAATATTTTCTGCTTGATGCCCTTAATGGCCTGTTCTCTGTTGTCAGACTCCATTAAAAACAATCATTATTTTGAAAAAAAGCGAACTACCAAATTAATAAGTAATAAAAAATATCACCTACTATAATCGTCTTTGCAAAAATGTATAATTTAGAAATATCAATAATAGTAAATTTTAGAACCTACCGCTTAGAGTCAGTAACCTAGTACACAAGAATGCTAAAAACCGCCGTTTAGGCGTTTCACCAGTCCCTAATTATTCAGGCAGAGCAGAAGTCAATAGCAAACACTCGATAGTATTAATCCTTGCGCTATCGTTTTTATCCGACGCTTATCAGTACTGTGCCGCAGGGTCTTAGCCACCGCTAGTCAACGAGCATTAGAAATATTATCGCCTGACAGGCCCACATTCAGAGACCCAAATGGCCCCTAGACACTCAAAATTTAGGGCCCTCCAATACAGAAGACATTTTCGAAATTCAGTTGGTATGGATACCTAGTTTAACTTGTAACGTTCATTAAAGTCGCAGTTTCTGTGCTATTTTGAATAAAAAATTTTGAATTTGAATCTAAATTCTGGTGCACTTGTCAGCAAAATTATTATAATAATTTTAGGGACTCCCCAATAAGATTTATTTTTATGTAGCCCCGAATATGTCCCACTGCCGCACAAAGGCCTCAAAGAATTAGTATTGTGTATAAGTATTGTGTATTATCTAAATACTTTGATGAAAACGAATTATTATTAACTTAATTACGGTGTTACTTGCATTTTTGGCGGAAGAGACCGGCTAGGTTTTACTCTAATTCGCAGAACTTCCGGAATTAAGTGAATAATGTGTAGTGATTACGAAAGTTTAAGTTGTAAAATAACAAATAAGTTTTTCATATTCATATTATTTGTATATTGTATATTTATAACATAGGATAAGTTCTACTAATAAACTATATGGATCATTGGTCTGAAATAAACATATACACGAAATATTGATGAAATAATCACGTACGCAGTTATAATTACGTGTGGTATTGGCATTCTAATGCCTGAGCTCTAAAATACTTTAACCAAGTTTTTATTTACTTAATTCGAACTTGCACCATGATAAGGCTCTACAAATCACAGCGAAACCTCATCAGATTCTTCCGACAAAATTTGAAGCTGCCATTTGAAGGTACCTAATTCTAAGTGAATACTTTAATAATATCTATTATTTTTTAATTCATTGATAAACATAATTGCTTGGCACTATTCAAGTGCGTACTAAAAAAAATGTATTCGCTAGTTAGTTGGTATCTACAGCACTGATAGCTGCAGCGGCAGCGGCACTTCGCGAGTCACAACATTCTCCCACTACCGATACTATACATTGATGAAATTGTGCTTTTTGTACAAAAAACCTGTATCTATTTGAGCAAAAGAAAAATAAAATTAATATCAATTCTAGGTCTAAACATAAGCTAGTCAACCCAGTGAGCCACCTCCAAATATTTAATAACTAGCTGTCCCGGCGAACTTCTTACCGCCACATAATTCGTGTATACGGTTCTTGCACAACGCCATCTATTTTTAAAACCCAACGTTCGCTCGCACAACGCAACCTATTTTAAGCTTAAAATAAATATTATCCCACGGGATCGCATTACCGGGATGTCAAGTATGCCATGTCTCAATTCAGGTCTTTTTCTATCTGTACGCCAAGTTTCATGTAAATCCGTCCAGCCGTTATTGCGTGATTGAGTAACAAACATCCAAACATCTTCGTAAACTTTAACATTTATAATAATAAGGGTTAAAGTATAAAATTGCCGTTTTATTGCAATAGGTTCTTTGAATTGACATAGAATCTTCATGGTTTGAGGTTTCGAACGAAACTTTTTTCAAATGGTTTCTATGATGTTCTTTTTTTAAAAAATGTGAAACATTTGAATATCGACTTTCAATTGTTTTTGTTATTCAATTTACACAAGAAAGATGGATACTGCGAAAATTCGAGTGATTTTTGAATACGAGTTCCGACGCGGAACTAACGCGGCAGAAACAGCCCGCAATATCAATGCTGCGTTTGGAGAGGGGTCTACTAATGAACGCACCGTGCGATTTTGGTTTAAACGCTTTCGTGATGGTAATTTCGACTTAAAGAACGAGCCACGAGGAAGACCGCCCACACAGGTGAATAACGATGAATTAAGAGAGATAGTGGAAGCCGACCCTAGTCAAACTACCCAGGAATTAGCGGCATGGTTTAACGTTACCTTACCCACAATATTGACTCACTTGCGTCAAATCAATAAAATAAAAAAATACGAAAAATGGGTGCCTCATGATTTGACTGATCTGCAGAAAGAAACGCGTGTTGAAACTTGTGTTGCCTTGTTGAACCGGTACAGAAATTAAGGAATATTGGATCGAATTGTAACATGTGATGAAAAGTGGATTCTTTATGATAACCGGAAAAGAAAAATGCAATGGCTGACCCCAGCATTATTAATGACCTTGGCAGCAATGTATAGATAATAATGGCAACTATTTTGATTAAATAAATTTGTTAAAAATTTAAAAAATAAACAATTTAGATTTTCAGTACAAATCGGCAATTTCATACTTTAACCCCTAATATTATTAGGATAGTCCAAAATTCTGGGCCATACATAACTATATACAACAAAATTCCAGACACCGTAAAAACGGAACCGTCAAAAAAATTCACTAATCTTACTTAACGGTTTCAGTTTTAGGGATTTTCAAGTGATTTATCTGTTAAGCATTCGTTGATTGATTAATAACAATTAAATTAATAGGTTCTTAAGCAGATTCATCATCATCAGCCGTTTGACGCCCACCGCAGAACATAGGCCCCCCTCATAGTTTTCCAAGCATCCAGCGACTCCCCGTCACCGTAACCAGGTCGTCGGACCATCTGGTGGGGGCCTACCCACTTAACGCATGTTTTCAGAAAAAAAAATGGTACTTTAACCTATTTTTTCTTGAAATCATGCATTTTTCTCACAATGTAGGTAGGTACCATTATAAAGGCCCCTCGGCTGGCTGAGCCCCTTGTAGGCCTGGGCGTAAATCCGGGTCTGGCGGCTGTATAGAGATACTACTGATAATATTCCGGGGTAAAACACGCGTTAATATGGCAGTAAAAATATAATAATATAAAGACTGCAGTAAGTAACAACGTCTTTCTTTACATCTGCTGTTGACTTAGTTTTGAGACGTACAGTCTATAGCACATCACCTTTTATACGCGTGCACTCTACTCCGTCGCATTACGGCGATTATACAACTAAAATGATGTGCTCTCGACTGTACCTGCTTTGTGTTCGGGTGTAATGGGTTGTTTCCGCTCCACACTATTTATTGTCTACTGCGTCCTTTTATGCACCGATTTATTCCAAAGTGTTTCGCAATGAAGACCGTCACTTGAGGATGTGGGTCACTTAATTCGTTTCTTCTTGTATCTTTCCATAATCTTTGCAAGGTTCGTTCTGAGTTTAGTGCAATTCTAAATTTGATAGGCTAGTTGATAAGAAAATATTTTGCTCTTATCTGAGAGGCCGTGACAACAGATAAATAATCCTGTTGAACATTTTCGCCTACAACTTTACCTATTATTACCTGTCGAAAAGGTAGTAATTAAGGTAACGTCACATTTTGCGGCAGAACTATGTGTGTCGCCTTTAACAATTAAAGTCAATTAAAAACCGGCCAAGTACGTGTGGGGTCACGCGCAGTGTAGGGTTCCGTAGGAATAGGGGTTTTTAATCTGCTTTAGAGAACTAGCAACTTCATCAAAATCATTTTCAATGGATTTTGTACGAAGTTTTCCTTTTATAAGTTGATCGCCCATTACTCGTTAACTTGCAAAGCCTACTTAGCCGTGATAGTTTTCGTTTTAAGTTCATTGTAATGTGCTATTGCCCTAAATCTTTTCACGTTTCTACAGTCAACCGTGTAGCCGGGAGAGGGGGGGGGGCACCCTACTCTGAAAAAAGTTTGCGCTTTAAAGCTTAATATTTCGCAAACGGAACCCTAAATCGAAAAATGGTGTTCCTACAACCACAATATTTCTTAAACGGCCAATCCAACGATACCCCCACTATCGTGTAGGCGAGAAAAGAATTGTATTTCTAATTTAGGTTTAGGGGACGTACCCTAAAAATATTTTTTTTCAAGATGAAGAAGAAGAAGAAAGACATTTATTATACCAACAAGATACATCACAGAAACAAAACAAGCACACAAGCAACATAATATGCACAATAATAATATAATATACTCTACCGTTTTGTTTGCGTCATAAATATGTATGTATATATAAAATTTCAGCTCTCTAGTATTTATCGTCTATGTGCTAAGCCACGGACAGACAGAAGCCATAATATGGCCTTGTTGACTACGGAACCCTAAAAAGGGACTGGACAACTACTTCCTTCTCACTCATACGTATTGCCGTCTAAATTGTGTGAGCGAGAAGCACGTTATTCGTTATTCAGTCACTTTCTTTAATTATCAATATTTGAGGTATGTCGTCAAATAATGCAAAATACTGAATTCTTTATTTCGTTATTCACTGCATCTTATTTGTTTCAAAAGCAGCCTACATACGTCCCACTGTAGGGGATAGACCTTTTCTCAGAGACAGAGTATCGTGCCCACCGCGGATTGGCGATTTCAAGCGCGAATAGCTCAGACACTTCACATTTAGCGTGTGGTATTGCTACAATAACTTCACGAATGTAAATCTTATTTGTTTGTAACACTTTATTGCACTAAAACACGTTAACATAAATAAAAACTTAAATAACGTGAAAAAAATTACGTGCAAGGGCGGACTTATTTCAACAGAAATTTCTTCTTAGACTCTATTTCATCTTAGACTACTTACATGAACATTAATGTTTTGTGTAATGTATATAAGGCCCTTTTTGAAGCCCCCTTTCATAGCACTACATT
Source organism: Yponomeuta evonymella (assembly GCA_963969515.1). Lineage (NCBI taxonomy): Eukaryota > Metazoa > Arthropoda > Insecta > Lepidoptera > Yponomeutidae > Yponomeuta > Yponomeuta evonymella. Next base: position 452,286 of record OZ018351.1, on the reverse strand, counting down.
CATGGTTTACTGTGACAATTCAATGTGCAATGCAAAGTCGTTTAAAGGGACAGTTTAAGGAATAGGAAGACTCGGCTACCCAGTGCGCATCATCATTCAGCCACAAGAAGTCCACTGCTGGACATAGGCCTCCTCCATGGATTTCCAAAAAGACCGGTGTAGGGTAAATAGTGCGCATCGAACTGTCATAATAAAATATGAATTGTAGTTTTATGAAACGCGGCCTCTGCAGCTAGATCAAGGGATACCCAGTAAATGGGTATTAGGTATAAAAACCGGACAAATTCGAGTCGGACTCACCGACCGATGGTTCCGTAAGAAATTTGTAGGTACTTACATGGTACTTACTTACTATAAAAAAAAACTGTCTCCTTTCCATCTACGCAATGAGGCGATCTATACAGCGTCCAGCCGCACCTTCACTCACACTAGACGGGTGAAGGGACCACCAGGGACATTGTTTTTTACATACTATAAATAGTTCAGGAGTGGAGTCGCGCAGGTTTTCCGAGTTTTTCCGGTACTTCAAAGACAATTTGTTTTATGATTTAATTACAAATGTACAGTTTTCACATTTTTCCCTGTACTTGTAGCACAAGACGATATTACTTGCTAACATTTCATAAAGTCTTTATTTGTGCAAATTTCGGGATGTACTTTTTTGCGGTATAAACGGCCGCATCTTTTTTTTACGTTAACTTAGAAGTTTGATTTTTGAACAGCTTTAACGGACTGTAGACTTGAGTATATGGTTTTAATTTCAACTCGATATCTCCACGCGTTCTCGAGGTAAAGGGTCTTGACAGACGGACGGACGGACGGACGGACGGACGGAGAATAAAGTGATCCTGTAAGGGCTCCGTTTTTCCTTTTGAGGTACGGTCCCTAAAAATACCCCGGAAATTAAATTTCTCGTACAAGATGAAAATTAATACATTCTGCCGGTGTCCGGGCCATTCTTCAAAAAGTAGATAACCTCTTACCAATGTCACTTTCGCCCGCATTTTATTTATTCAACACATATGGTTTTGAGTGCACACAGAGCCTGAAAGGAGAAAAACACCGAACGCAAATAAATTAATAAATTACACGTCCCGCCATGTACAAATAACTTTAATTTTTAAATTACGCACATCTGTGAAGTTCTATTAGCAATGCCACTCGCGAACGGTGAAGGAAAACACCGTGAGACAAACCTGAGCGTCTGAGGTGTTCACATACGTCAGCTCTTAAAAGTGCCAACCCGTGGTGGGCATGTTGGAATGGGCGCAGAGAAAAACGTGTGAACAGTGGAAAAATTGTTTTATTAATTTTTACAGTACCGACTAGCGGCCGACATTTTTACGAATGACCGATTGAATGATTGAAAGTAAAAAGAATGAATCTGAACGAATGAATGGAAGAGTGGACTGGGAATTTTGATTATTCCAATAGTCCCCCTCAAAAATTCTAGTCTTATATAATGCGATTAGGCAATAATTATCACAATATGTATTTATATTATTAGAAATAAATTATACATTCTGCTCTCAATATTCTGTTTTAATTATTTTAGTACCTTTTAATCATTAGGTATATTACAAACATTATCAAATTCAATCAAGCTTAACTTTGATCTTAATTGTAGTAATTTCCCTGATGGTATCATTTTCGTGAAGATATCAGCTAGTTGATGTTCTATGGAAACATACTCTAGCTTTATTACTTTCTTAGTAATTTGTTCACGTTTGAAATGATATTTTATATCTATGTGCTTAGACCTTTTATGGCTAGTGGGATTGTTTTCAATGTTTATACAGCCATTTTCGTGAAGATATCAGCTAGTTGATGTTCTATGGAAACATACTCTAGCTTTATTACTTTCTTAGTAATTTGTTCACGTTTGAAATGATCTTTTATATCTATGTGCTTAGACCTTTTATGGCTAGTGGGATTGTTTTCAATGCTTATACAACTGTTGTTATCTTCATATAAAGGGATATGCATTGGTAATTGGATTTTAATACTATTTAGCAATGATTTTATCCATTTAGCTTAGCTTCGAAAAGAGCCATATATTCAGCTTCGGTTGAGGAGGCGGCGACTGTGTTTTGTTTGCGAGTATTCCATGACATTACACAGTTATCAAACACTTGGAATACGTATCCCGTTGTGCTTTTACGATCAATTTCGTCGCCTGCCCTGCATGGGAATCTGCATAGCCTTGAACTATTTGATGATAGTCGCACCTTTTGTAGGTCAACTTTAAATTTATAGTGCCTTTTATGTATCTTAAAAGATGTTTTAAGCATTTCCATAGTTTATTATAATTTTTTTTTTTTTTTGCTTTGATATCTGCTCAGAATACTGATTGCTGAGCAAATATCTGGCTGTGCGCAAAGCATTGCGTACATAAGGCATCCTATGACGTTCCTGAAAGAAGCGTCAAAGTGTGTGTCGGAATTAAGAGCCAAGTGATCTAATTTTGATGGGAACGGTGACTTTGTCGGATTGCAATCACTCATGGAAAACTTGCTTAAAACATTGTTCAAGTAGACTGACTGGTCCAAAGTTATTGTAGCTTCTGTTATGTTTAGGTACTCTAATGCCCAAGAGTAGTTTTATTTCATTCAAATCAGTCTTTCAAATTTGTATTTCGGTTTGTACATAATTTTTTTTTTATTTTATTTTTTTTTTATCAAGTACATACAAACAAGGATCTACCTCTGAATTGTTAAAACCAAGTTCTTTAAGAGCGTGATCAAAACGCTTGTACCAGCATCGAGAAGCTTGTTTTAAATCGTACAAGGATTTATTTAACTTGCATACCTAATTGGTTTGGTTCTGCAAAAAACACCCTCAAGCACCTCCATGTAAATGTCATTCTCGAGAACTCCGTTCAAAAACGCAGTTTGGACGTCCAAGTGATGTACTTGCAAGCTATGCTGATTTGCAAACGCTAATATAAATCTAAAAGTAGAAATACGTACAAACGTTTGCAACGTTTCATCAAAGTCTTCAAGGTACTTTTGAGTAACTAAACGCACCTTGTAACGAGTTGGTTCTCCTAACTCATTAATTTTTATCGTGAATACCCATTTACAATCAATAATATTTACATTTTGGGGTCTTTTCTTTCCACTAGAACCCATGGTTGATTTTTTTTTAGCTTTTAACCATTTGTCACTATCATCCCTGTTTGAAATATCACTATAGTTACTAGGTAACGGCTGAGCAGTCGTGAGTGCTAAGTAACACAAATCTGTATCGCTCATCTGTTTATAATCGACTGAGGGTAGTTTTTTTTTTTTATTCTTTCACTTCGCCTTATTTTGTTTGGCGAATTCTCAGCATCCGATTGGTCATCGGGAAGAATCTTGTGTTTCGTGCCTGCTGACTTATTATCACCGATAGGCTTGTCAACTTTGGCGGGAATTTGTGTGTTTTGGTTTGTCGGCCTTGATTGTTGTCGTATCCGACTAGTATTGCTTTAAACGATTTACTGTCAAACTTTGTTCTTCTCGTTTTGTCATGGACATAAGCCGTTGCACCAAATTTTAGGTTTGTTATTATGCCACATTTCGTATGGTGTTTTGTTGCTGGTCAGAGGTTTAGTAGGGAGTCTATTTATTAGGTAGGTAGCTATTAGTATGGCTTACCACCAAAAAGACTTTTCTAATTTCGAACTTTCAACCATGGTTCTAGCCATTTCGGTTAGCGATTCATACGCTCCGACACACCATTTTGTTGCGGCGTATATGGTACCGTTAGGTGGTACGAGATACCCTTGGAAACACAAAACTAGTTAAAATCTGTTGAAAGATATTCTCTACCATTGTCGCAGTACAGATTTGTGACTTTCGTATTGAATAAGTTCTCACTCCTAGCAACAAACTCTTTAAAAATATTTTAGCACTTCCGATTTTGCATTCATTAAGTAGGTCACAGTAGAATGAGTGTAATCATCCATAAAAGTAACAAAGTAGTTTTTGTCATCACAGGTGGTAGGCGTTATCGGACAACAAACGTCCGAGTGAATAATATTATAAAGGGGTCGATTCTGGTGTTTACTATTGTTATCTTTAGTTTTTGCAAACGGGGGACGTGATTGTTTACCAAGAATACAAGGTTCACAAATAGTATCGCTGGGGTTTATTGTTTATCAAAGACTGGTCACTTTCATCTATTTTTATCCTTTAAAATTCCAAACCTTTGTTTGTTTACATGTCCGAGTCGGCTATATCACAAACTATAGGCGTCAGAGGAATTTTGAGTCAAGTGAATATTAAGTTTATTTACTTTAAAATTTAGCCAAAAAGGTTGTTGCAATTCTCCCCGGTCATGATGCACTTGTCTTTATGATGGACTTGCACACCGTTTGTTGCCAAAAACCACTGTCATACTTGCACGTTGCATCTTACTTACAGAAAGTAAATTATGACGTACCTCGGACGAAAACAATACATCATCAATCGAGCCTTCAATACCTAAATCGGTTGTTACCTTTATGCTGCCTTTACTTTTGTAGGCTTGTATGGACTCGCCGTTTTTCGCAACTCCGATCTTGAGAGGCGTCGATAGTTCCATGTACGTTGTAAACACGTCAAGTGTATTTATAATATGATCCGTGGCACCCGAATCTAAGAGGAAAGAAATTTCCATATTAGTAGAATTACTAATAGGGTCAGATAACTTACAATCGGGTGAAACCATAAAAGCGAAACCGCCCTCGTCATTGTTGCACAACGTGTTGTGCGCCGTCCTCTTGTAGCCGCTGCCGCTGCTCCCAGCCCAGTCTTGCTGGATCTTCTTGAGGTAGCGACAGTCATTCTTGAGATGATTTCGGCACCCACAGTGATCGCAGTACATTTTTGAAATTTTGTGAGTTGAATTTCCGGTATGAAAGTTTTTGTTCGGTTGAGGGTAGTTTTTTTTTTCTTAGAAAAATTTCCTTGTGATTTTGGAAATAAGAAATTCCTCGGACCTGTATGCAAAACCTTGAGCTCTGTTGTAGGTTCACCTTTCAGCTTCACTTTGTGGTCAAGTTGAAGCAAGGAACATTTGGTTTCAGTTTAAGATTCAGCAATTGCTTGCGTAGTGCTAATTGCGTGGCCAGGCTTCGTCTCTCGTAGATTTTATCGAGGTTATCGAAAATGGATTTGGCCGTTGCAGCGTCTTTCGCGAAATTTAAATATTCGATAATTGTAGATACCTTTTGCAGTTTGGTTTTTCTTTAGCCACATTGCGTCTGGATTATCCGGCACTGGTTGTTCAACGACGATGGCCACTTGCAGTTCTTCTAACAAAGACTTGAAGACGTTCGCCGTTAAATTGCTGGATGTTTCGTATCTCCGTTGTTCATATCCGTATTTTAGACGGATAGCAGGAACTTAATTATAACTTATTTAAATCGTGCCCTGGGCCCATAACCTGTTGGAATGGGCGCAGAGAAAAACGTGTGAACAGTGGAAAAATTGTTTTATTAATTTTTACAGTACCGACTAGCGGCCGACATTTTTACGAATGACCGATTGAATGATTGAAAGTAAAAAGAATGAATCTGAACGAATGAATGGAAGAGTGGACTGGGAATTTTGATTATTCCAATAGGGCACGCTTGGTAATTAACCATATACAGTATAAGCTCTTTGAGAGAAGGCCTGTGCCGTACATTGGGACCATAGACATCTGGAGAGTACTTCAAATGTCTATAATTGGGACGTAAATAGGCTACATAACAAAAACTAAGATGAAAAACAAATGATGTATTCACAAAAATTTCTGTGAGCTTTGCAATTACTTTGATCGTTCAAAGTTTATATTATTTTCCCGAAAACATCTCGTACAAAGAGGCGGGACGAGTAAGTTTTTCAAACGGATGGTCACAAAATACTCGTACCCAACACCTATCCGAAAAGGCGGATTCTACTAGTCAAAACAAACAGCCTTTGTGGTGACAACTTCAAACATACACACGATCGAAACATAAGCAGCCTAAATACATCTCACAACAGGACATACGCCTTCTCTCAGAGAGAGAGAGACAGTGTGTGAGGAGAATACTTCAAAGTAGCAGAAAAAAATATCAGCAGTGTTACCGATAGGGCTGTCTAATCCACTGTACCTAACTTTTTGTAATAAATACACGAGATGGGTGCGTGCGCGTCGCTGTGTGGGTGACAGCGGCATCCCCACGCCGCCGTCGCAGCACAGACAGACCAGTCGGCCATTGGCTATCAATTTTGGCGCACCCTAGCGGCACGCACGCCCAAGCTCACATAGTTTCTTTTTTAAATCCAACGTCTTCTGCCTTAGTATTTTCCTCGTCCCCATCTTCTCAATTCGATCGCAACCCGCACATCGCTAACAAGGAGTTTAAACTTAACCACCTACAGCATTGAAATGTCCGAAACAGGAGCGTTTCGCGATTTTCAGGTTTTCCCCGTAGTAAAAGTAGTGCGTGGTTACCATGGTTACGGATAGAGGCCCACCATTTTTGTATAAATATCCAGAAGGTAGCTTTAGATTACTTGACAAATAAGAGTAGAAACTGATCTGACTGAGTTTTATTCTCGTTCAATCTCTGTTTTTCTTTTATACTCAAACGTAATAAAACAATTGTGTTATAAAAAACCGGCCAAGTGCGAGTCGGATTCACGCTCGAAGGGTTCCGTACCATTATCTATACAACATTTGAATATTTCAAGCGTCTGCCTGTTGCCTTTATTAATATCGAGCAGGAAACGGCAAAAAATCGCGTTTGTTGTATGGGAGCCTCCCTTAAATATTTATTTTATTCTATTTTTAGTATTTGTTGTAGCAATTCGTATGAAGATAGGAATCTTTCAGATTTTGGTGCGTATAATATAGGATAGATTCGGTCATACTTACATACATACATACGAGCCAAACACATAACCCTCCTTTTGGTATTCGCTGCGTCCGGGTAAATTATTCGTTAATTTCACTGCGCTTTCAAGCGCCAAGCTATATCAAATAGGTACTTACTGTTATATGAAAACACGATTCCTCTAAAACACTCCCCAAATACAGTTTAACTAGTCTGCCGTAAAGAAAAAGATCAACTTGAAACTATATTTTAACTTTGAAGACATTTTTAAGAGCTCTTTTATGATATATGACTGTAACTATGTACATGTACAACGTCCCACTAATCTCAGTAGGTACGTGCTCCGGTGGGTATGATTTAGATTTTTTTATTATTCACAAAAGTCACTTCTCTTACATTCTAACACCTGTTATCAGTGATTCTTGTTTATTTCAATCGTAATCTACCTAATCTAACACGTTCACAGTCCAACGGATCCATTGAATCCATCGCCGTACTTTGATTGCCGATATTTGTTTGTAACGTCCTTGTCTGGTGGCCATTATTATTATATCACGGGGCATTAATAATAGGGGTTTAAGTATGAAATTGCCGTTTTATTGCAATAGGTTCTTTGAATTGACATAGAATCTTCATGGTTTGAGGTTTTCGAATGAAACTTTTTTCAAATGGTTTCTATGATGTTCTTTTTTTAAAAAAATGTGAAACATTTGAATATCGACTTTCAATTGTTTTTGTTATTCAATTTAGACAAGAAAGATGGATACTGCGAAAATTCGAGTGATTTTTGAATACGAGTTCCGACGCGGAACTAACGCGGCAGAAACAGCCCGCAATATCAATGCTGCGTTTGGAGAGGGGTCTACTAATGAACGCACCGTGCGATTTTGGTTTAAACGCTTTCGTGATGGAAATTTCGACTTAAAGAACGAGCCACGAGGAAGACCGCCCACACAGGTGAATAACGATGAATTAAGAGAGATAGTGGAAGCCGACCCTAGTCAAACTACCCAGGAATTAGCGGCATGGTTTAACGTTACCTTACCCACAATATTGACTCACTTGCGTCAAATCAATAAAATAAAAAAATACGAAAAATGTCTGCCTCATGATTTGACTGATCTGCAGAAAGAAATGCGTGTTGAAACTTGTGTTGCCTTGTTGAACCGGTACAGAAATGAAGGAATATTGGATCGAATTGTAACATGTGATGAAAAGTGGATTCTTTATGATAACCGGAAAAGAAAAATGCAATGGCTGACCCCAGGTCAAATGCCACAACAGTGTCCTAAAGCAAAATTACCAATAAAAAGGTAATGGTAACTGTTTGGTGGTCTCAGCATGGTGTTATTCACTATAGTTTTCTCCGATCTGGTCAAGCAATAACGGCAGATGTGTATGGTGCCGAACTCCGAACCATGTTGACAAAACTAGCAGTAAAACAGCCCCGACTTATGAATCGATCTTCACCATTATTGGTCCACGACAACGCGAGACCTCACACAGCACGAGAAACCATTTTGACCCTTCAGGAACTGCAGTTAGAAACCATTCGTCATCCTCCGTATTCACCAGACCTTGCTCCAACGGACTACCATTTTTTTCGTGATTTGGACAATTATCTACGTGACAAGAAGTTTTCTTCCCAGGAGGCAGTACAAAATGCTTTCACACAGTTTGTGCAGTCTAGATCGTCGGAGTTCTATCGCAAAGGCATTAATGACCTTCCCATTAGATGGCAGCAATGTATAGATAATAATGGCAACTATCTTGATTAAATAAATTTGTTAAAAATTTAAAAACTAAACAATTTTGATTTTCAGTACAAATCGGCAATTTCATACTTTAACCCCTAATATTATTATTAATTCTTTATTGCACAAAAACGGTGTATGGGCATCCTTGTTATGGACCAATACAAGCGAGAATGAAGGCTGCTATTACGTTTGGCATCAGGCTTGCTCGCATATTTAACATTATCAATGTAATAAACAATTTATTATTAATACATTAAACACCGGTTTACATTAAACACCGGTTTACATTAACAACCTGTTAATCTGTTTGTTGATTAATGATTTTTCATGTATATACATCCATACATAAACTCACGCCTGTATCTCAGAGGGGTAGGCAGAGACCAGGGACTGCCACATGCCACGATCCTGACAGATCACTTTCGCTTCCTCAACATTCATTAGTCGTTGCGTGCACGCACGCCGGTTTCGGGTTCGTTTTATCTCGCCCTTTGCTAATACATCCTGTATTTGGTCGCAGTATGTCCGCCTTAGACGTCCCTTACCGCTCTCTCCACCCACATTCACTCGATATATTTGTTTCGTCAATCTTTCTTCCTTCATCCTCTCCACATGTCCAAACCAACGCAACATTCCTTTCTCAATTGTAGTCACTACATCTACATTTTTCATGTATTTTTATAAATTATGGTGTGCAATAAAGAGTATTAATCTAATCTAATCAGCGGTGGTAGCCTAGTGGGTAGAACATTGCACCCAGGTTCGATTGCCAGTGCCGGCATGTATCTATGAGGTCATGGCGAACGAGATCGTTCCCAGCTTTGAATGTACACTTATTTACAGCTTCTTTTATTTATTGAATGAATGACACTTAAATTTAGCCTCAGCGCTTGGAATCGCCAATCCGCGGCAATTCCAAGCCCATACTCTCTCCCTGAGAGAAGGCCTGTGCCCTACAGTGGGACGTATATAGGCTGCTTATGATCTAATCTGCTTTTAACGCTGTCAGTAGTCTTTGACCAACTAACAGCTGTTAATCTGTAGAATTAACAGCTGTTAGTTGGCCAAAGACCCGACCGTGCTACCGTAACAATGGTCTTTAACTGTTTTTTTTCAAGGTCATAATCTAACAGGTTAAAGTAAATTAGCAGATCTTTTGTGTACGAGAAACAAAGCATTAATTTGTAAAATAAATAAGCACCTATACTTTTGCCAATTTGGGTCCGTGAATGTTAAAAAAAAACTCTTTTTTTTCTCTGGATATAATGCTTGCAAAATGGTTACTGGATACTACATATTATTATAAGAAGTATTTTGCTAGGTATTTTTTTGGTTAATCGTGTTTTTTGGAAGTTATATTTAGATACGATGAAAAAAAGGGGGAAAAAAGGAAAAAAATAATCGGACCGGAGATAAGCTCAAACCGGCATCGTTTGGTTTCGGGACCACCCGATTTCCCACCTGAGCTATCAACCTCGAAGTTGTTGGCGAAATTTGCCTTCGTATTCTAATGAAATTTTAGCAGTTTTCATTGCCAAAAAACACGGATGAAACGACGTTTTCTAAAAATGAAACCTAGGTAGATCGATTTATCGTCCCCGAAACCCTCTGCATACTAAATTTCATGAAAATCGTTGGAGACGTTTCCGAGATTCAGATACATACATAAATTTCGTTTAAAGGTATTAGAAAGATAATTTAATGCAATTATATATCTACTCATTAGGACCGATATCAAACGCCATTTGATAAATAAATAAATGGCTTCAAGAGCATAGAAGTCTCTGACGTATGAGTAGTTCAACGTGTGGCGAAGCTCAAATGGTAACGGGCAGGTCATGCATGTAGCACGAAAGACCGACTCGTGATGTAAAGCAGTGATAGAATGAAGGTCGTGGGACAAAAAAATACCAACCAAGAGACTCCAAATGAGATGGAGAAACGACATCAAGAAAGTGGCGGGAAAAAACTGGATGCTCACTGCAATATCGGAATCGACGTTTCAAGGATGCCTACACCTACTGCATACATTTTGACATTATCTACACCAAGGTAATGGCCGAATCTATTTAAGAACACAGTGGGATAACGATCATAAATACACAACTTTTATAGTAATTTATGTAGCAGCTTTTTAACTACGCGTTATTACGAAAGTGATTCCTTAACTAAGTTAATAATTTGGTATCTTTTATAGTAATTAAGTATCTAAAAATAAATACATAATTTTTATCTGGTCTTCATCTCATATAGTTTTTACCTAATTTCATGACGTAGGATGTCGGTAACCTAATTTATTCTTACTTCGTTACGGCAATATTAAATATTAAGTCGACCTTTTTGTAATTTCTTTTGCGCAATAAATTATTAATATTAATGATGCTTAGTTCTAAAATGCGGGTACTACGCGGTTATCTTTGATAAAATTCCAGATGCCTGCTCCCGGAATGCCCGTCGCTTATAATATACTTTAGTCTTACATGGTTATGGCTAAATTCCAGATGCCTGGTCCCGGAGTGCGAGACACCTCCTGCGGACTTCACGCCGGGGCCTTGGGGCGCCTGGGCTATCCCCGAGGGCGCCAGCTGCCGCCGCTATCAGCCAGCGTCCGCCGGCGGCGCCTGCGACCCTACCTCCTTCACCAACCAGACCGAGGCTTGTGGCGCGTACGTCTACGAGAATCAGCACTCTATCGCCTATGACGTGAGTGTTTTTTTGGGTTTGGGACCTGGGTCATAGGTCAGGTAGCAGTTCAATCTTTATATTTTAGTATATCAGTAGATTAAACATTTAATTAGCATAAATCAAAAGACAAAAGTTTATTTCAACGTAAATAATTTCCATTTGTTTTTTAATTTCAATGTACAACGTCAGCCGCTGCCTTCGGGCACATACACACACACACACACACACACACACACACACACACAAAACAGCACCTTTTCACTAGCATAACCATCCATCCAGCCATCACCAATCTCAACCTTTTACGGGGGAAATAGGTGACCCGGCCACCACGCCACCATTCTAATGATCTTTGGCACACCTGCATAAACAGAACCATGTAAATTCATTTTCGTCAACCTAATAATTATGTTGGTCAGTTAAATAAATAAAGCAACACGTAGTCAGCAAATAAATCAAATATGAAAAATGTTCAGCAACTGAACTAATATACCTATTATTAACTTAATTCCGGATTCACTTGCTTGCTTTTTTGTCAGAAGAAGCCCCTTTTATTTATTTTCTCCGGACTCTAGTTGCTGCTCAAAAGACTTATGGCTGACAAAATATATGCTATTGCTGTCCATTACCGTATGTTTTGTGCTGATCGTTTAAATTATATCCAAAATTTATGTGTTTCTATCTCATTATCGGAATCACATATTAATTTCTATGTAAAAGATAAATATCATGATGTCTATGTAGATGCAGATAAATGTATATATCTATCTATCTAAAAAACATGGTATTTTGTCGAAAGTCGACATTAATTACAAGCCAAGCCATCTAAGAAACCGTCAAACGTATCTTTTCTAGTTTAACCTGGCGTGCCAGAACTGGAAACTGGCGCTGGTGGGCACGGCGCACAGTGTGGGGCTGCTGACTGCGCTGCCACTCACTGGATACTTCTCTGATACGTAAGCTGTTTTTTTAAGCAATTAATTTCATACAAAAGTTTTCGAGTGGACACTAAACTTAGGCCTTTGCATCGTAATGAGATATAATACAGCGTCCAGTGGCACCTTCACTCACACTAGATGCACACTACAAACCGGGAGACTGGGACAAAACTGGACCGACGATCTGAAACGGATTGACGGGAGGCAGTGAGGCAGTTATGACTTGCAGTGGACGAATGAGGACTTGTGTATTGGATTGGATAATGTTATTTCATCGCCGCAACATCACGGATCCACGGCTCACAGTAGCTTTCGGGTAGCCCATGGTAGTATGGAAAAAAAAAACTCCTACCCTTTACGCCACCCCCCTTATTTTATTACACGTAACAATGTTACTCAATATGAAAAGTTTCAACTCTAAATAAAAGGGAATACAGTGCTCATCCGTATTGAAAAATAGAAAATGTTAATCTTAAATTACGTTAATTAGCCCTCGTTTCGTCATTTGAACAAATTTTGTTACAAATTTTCTGCTTTTTTCCACCACCTGCAGTAGCAATTACTTTTCCTCCTCATCTCTATTAAAATCTTGAAACTATTTTGCGCCTCTTTCTGCTATATTATTTACAACTTCCTAGTTTTTCATTCGGTATTGACCGTGAAGGAAATCAACGTTATTTTTCCAGATGTCAGGATGCAGCACCAAAATTTTATCTTTGATATCCAATACTGTGAACGTTATTGTGATATTATGTTAGATGCCAAATCCTCCTAGGTCAAATTAGGTGTCAGAATGGTAGGAATGCGTTTTACTAGACGGGAATGTGGTTTAACGGTCATCTGACTGATAAATATTTGATTTTTCGGTAGAAGTCACTCTTTCCAAAAACATTTTTTAAGAATTGCATGCTTATAATCACAATTATATATGCTTACAATGGTAATTATTGACCGATTATATTTTCGTAGCGTAAAAAAAAGTTGCCACCAACGAACGTGATGGATACGGACCTGGGGTTTTCCAATGAATTTTCTCGGGAGGTCATTGTCTACACCATAAGATTACAATAATAACGGTTGCTGTTTTTCCCTACTCAGAGTGCTGTAAATAGATTCTAGGAAGTAATACCGATAAGGAAACTGTCGTCTTTTAAACGGGTAGAAGTAACAATCACAAAGCAACTTTGCACTAACTCATGAATTCTCAGAATTTTATCTTATAATATTTTATCTTAATTGTTCTTAATTTTTACTATACAAACTTCTCAGTACTCATTTTCTCGTTCAATGAAATATCAAAATATTTAGTTTTACGAAAAATACTGGAGTCAATAGTCGTTGAGCACTGCGTTCTACTAACATTACGAAAACAGTTCTAAGTTCTCTTTTCAGACTTTACGTGTCCAAAGCCTCTTTACTCGTTTTTTCGACCTTTGCCACAACAAATTATTAAATTATGTTGTTAACCTTATTAAATTGTGATTTTATTGCATTGTTTGTGACTTGGGCAGGTTCGGGCGTCGCAAGGCGTTCATCCTGACATCGGTGTTAGGCGGCGTCTTGGGCGGGGTGCGCGCCTTCATGCCCACATACGGGCTGTACATGCTGTTCGAATTCCTCGAGCCCACCTTCTCCTCCGGTGTCTACAGCACGGGCTTCATACTCGGTAAGCAAGCTTGCAATGCGCCAGCGTGTTAATCTAGATACGTCAATCACCTTCATCGTGTGGCAAATTTGGCCACCAAGAGCGTATAAATACGAAAGTTGCAGAACATACATTTGGGTGATTCAGATAGTCTAGAGGGTTCTTTTCTTTGCTTGGCTGAACTTTTTGAGACATCCTCTATTAAAAAGTAGCTGGTTCGGAACCTCCTTGCCGCTCCTAATTTCTTAACGTAATAAATGTACAGCCGTCTAGGGTCTCGCTATGCAGACGCGCATATTTAAATTACAACTTCAGGCTGCATATTCTCGGAATGAATACGTAACTTAAGGTACAACTCGTGTACAGTTAACAGCGCCCTTACGCGTGCGTACGCGGTAATTTAATTTAACACAAAAATGTAAAAGTTGAACTTCTAACGCCCCGCCTACCTCCGCTTCTAAGACAACTCTAGCTATGTAGTCGGTGACCTACAAACACAGTTCCTTCTTGATTTCAGCGCTGGAAATGGTGGAGGTGGAAAAGCGCGTGCTGGGCGGTAACCTGATCGCTTCCACGTTCGCGCTGGGGCAGGTGGTGCTGGGGCTGCTGGCGTGGGCGGTGCCTCGCTGGCTTACATTAACTCTCATCATATATCCACCGTCGTTACTCTTCGTCTTCTACTACTTCTGGATCACTGAGAGCGTTCGCTGGCTGCTCAGCAAGGTACGCAAACCCGGTTCATCTTTGAACGACGTTCATAGCTTCTTTTAGGGAACAGCTATCTTAATTTCAGGAAATTCAAATCAACTTTAGTCAGAAATCTGCTTAGTTTCTGCGGTAACCGTGGGGTCAAGTTTTTTGGCTGATAGTTAAAACAAGTGACAATAGAAGACATTTTTAAAAACCTATTTAGAAGCTAAAAATTCCACCCATGCCGGGACTTGAACCCGCGATCTCTGGCTAACTGTGCCAGCGCTCATGCAGGTACAGCGATATCATTCCAATGTTAAAACCTAACTGTTACTCGGGGCTGCAAGTGATGTAAATTGCTTCGGCCAGTTGTCGCTGCCTGAACGTAATACAGATAAGTTTGTAAAGAGGCTCGAAATTTCGCCCTTTAGCTCAGTTGGGAGAGCACTGGTACGGTTAGACAGAGGTCGCGGGTTCTAGTCCCGGCATGGGTGGAATTTTTAGACTCTAAATAGGTTTTTAAAATTGTCCTCAGCACGGGATAGTGCAACAAAAATAATGTAATAGAATACATCATACTCTGAAATCTTTCATACCTGAAGCCTCGATTACCTAAGTCCTCTGACCTCCATGGAGGTCGTAGATCATAAAATTGTCGTCATAAAATTGTATGTAATGTGTAGGGGCGCAAGAAGGAGGCCGTGGCGATCATCTACAAAGCAGCCGAGGTGAACAAGCGCAAGCTGTCGCCGCAGACTATCAAGCTGCTGGACGCGGCGCCGGCGCAGCCGCAGCCCGCCGGCCCCGAGCGGACTCCTTCCATGATGCGTCAGGTGAGTGCCGACCGATTGACTTGTGTTACACTAATGTTACACGTAGCTGCACCGCAAGTCGATGTGTTTGCTGGTCAATGGCAGGATATTAAGAGAGAATGCTTGGTGGTTTCTGAGAGAGAGTATTCAATTTTATCAACTTTGCCTTTGACATTCTAATCTAATTATAATTGAATTATTTAATACGTATTGATTATCATGTTGTAATCATAACTTTTCGGATAAAATTTTTATTTTAATTTTATTTCTTACTAAATACGGATTGATTAATGTTATTATTCATCATCATCATTCAGCCACAAGAAGTCCACTGCTGGATGGACATAGGTCTCCTCCATGGATTTCCAAAAAGACCGGTTGGAAGCGTCTTGCATCCAGCGTCTTCCTGCCACTTGGATGAGGTCATCTTTCCATCTTGTGGCTGGTCGCCCTTCGCTGCGATTGCCGATATGTGGTCTCCATTCGAGAACTTTTGGGCCCCATCGGCCATCAGCTCTGCGTGCTATGTGCCCCGCCCACTGCCACTTCAACTTACTAATCCGCTTTGTCAACGACTTTCGTTCGTCTACGGATCTCATCATTTCAGATTCTATCTCGTAGAGAAATTCCGAGCAGAGCCCTTTCCACAGCTCGTTAAGGTTTAAGATATTTATTTCTCAATAAGAATACATAAATTCACTTACTTGAGAAACAATTCGTTAAGTAGGTAACAATACAATATCGACAGACAGTTATAAGAATTAAAACAATAATAGAGGGTAGTCCTTAATACAAAACTACGATCCAGTTACATCGATGTTAAATTAATTAAATGGGTACGCAAAATGGAGAACATGCGTCTCACTTAGATTGGAGTGACGTTGCTTTTATTCCATATAAAACGTAAATAAGAAAAATTTAAAAATACCAAAAAATACTTTTTCAGGCTTTTTGAGATCACAAAAAATGTGAAAAATAAAGTTACTATAATAATAATCGTTGCGTGACCTTGAGCTTTCTTATGAGGTCCATAGTGAGAGATCATGTTTCAGTGCCATAAGTCGTCACTGGTAACACACACTGGTTGTATAATTTTGTCTTGAGCGATTGAGGTATATTGGACGAAAAGACTTTTCTAAGTTTCCCGAATGTTTATTATTGTTTTCTAAAATTCTCATATTGAATTTAAAATTGACAATATAATTTGTGTCTGCATGCTTATTTAATTAGATTAAGTACATACCGCAAATTATTATGAAATAGCGTAAGCTGCCATGTAATTATATTAATTTGCGAAATAAATAAATATTAATATCATCATCATTATCAGCCAACTGCTGGGGATGAAGGTCTTTTCATCCAAAAGCCATCGACCAACCTTAGTTATACTGTGTGAATATGTAGATCTGAATGATTACTATGATAATTCTATATTCTGACGTCCAAATTTAAACAAGATCTTTCAAGTCTTGATTATTGAGAACGTTCATCTGACGTTCGTCTTTTGACACGGTGTCTCGATTTTTCATTCTTAGCAACGTCGTAAACGACCTTTCGACTCTTAATACGTCACTCTAGTGTAATTTTTAGGCTCCTTCCCTACGAGTAAAAAACCTTAGAAGTATTTCTTTCTACAAAATTCACTATCGAAAACGGCCCCAGTCCTCTCGATTAGTCTCACAGATTAGTCTGTAACAATGAAATGAGCGCAAGATGTGCTGCAGAGTAAATCACTCTGTGATTGGTTCATTCTGTGCGCCATGCGTGACGACGTGAAAGTTGATTGGGCGATAGTAAATGACAGCGTAACCAGCGTAACTTATGATTGGTTTTATACAAAAACGTCAACCGTTGACCTTATGATATATAACCCGTCGAAATATCTTGGTACCTTGCAAGATGGCGGTCTAACGGTGGCAGGTGCATAGATCTTTTGCCGGGTAATACTAAACCCGCTTCAATTGGTAACACAATTGACGAACGTGGGGTCATTGTTAAGCGCTATGTTTTTACTATCACTGAATGTTCCAAATTAATCTGCAGGTGTGGCGCTCCCGTATCCTGATGACGCGGCTGTGCATCTGTTCATTTTGGTGGATCACGACGACGCTCATCTACTACGGCCTCTCGATCAACTCGGTGTCGTTGGCCGGCAACTCGTACATCAACTACGTGCTCACGGCGCTGGTAATCCTTATAGCCTGCGCCATTAAACAAACGATCAGAAGCCAACCATCAAACATCACGTACTATCGCTTAAACAATATCGCAAAGAGCGAGAAGACATGTTATTTACCGGCTTGTTTTAAATAATTTTCTTTAAGAAACATCGCGAGGAAAAAAATATATGCCCAAAATATATGTCCTGGTCATGAAACTGGGCACCGACTACAAATTATCCTCTAAAATACCAACATGTATACATACTTCTAATTTAAAGGTATTATTTTCAATTATTTCTAACTCTTTAGTGCTGTAATGTTTTGAAGTCGGTTTTTATTTTTTATTTAATTTTTTTTTAACCTTTAAGAATCGCGAGTAACTAGGTATTGAGAATATTGGCATGACTTTTGAATCCCATACCCGGCAGTGGGTGCTAGCTAAGGAGGTGATAAAGGTGATGATGAAATCTAACCATTGTCATGTTGAGAAAAAATTTACTATCTTGTATACTCTGTATATTTTACTTATTTTTTATGTCATGTGTGCTGAAAGAATATTCTTACTATTATTTGATTTTTACATTTGGAGATCTTACAGCTTGTAGCTTAGCTTATCTTAATATGTTGTGTGAAGGTGGAAATCCCGGGCTACGCGCTCAGCGTGCTCACACTTGACCGCTTCGGCCGCAAGCGCTCCATCATCACCGCCTTTGCCGTTTGCGGCATCACGCTGCTCAGCATTCCGTTCATTCCTCTCCGTATGTATGCTTACGTCCACATACTATATAAAAACCGGTAAAGTGCGAGTCGGACTCGCGCATGAAGGGTTCTGTACCATTACCTATACAAAATTTGAATATTTCAAGCGTCTACCTGTTCCCGTTATTAATATTGAGCAAAAACGGCAAAAATACACGTTTGTTGTATGGGAGCCCCCCTTAAATATTTATTTTATTGTGTTTTTAGTATTTGTTCTTACAGCGACAACAGAAATACGTCATCTGTGAAAATTTCACCTATCTAACTATGAGATACAGCCTGATGACAGACGGACGGACAGCAGAGTCTTACTACCCTTTGGGTACAGACCTCTAAAAACCGGCATATTTTGAAGCACGATAACGAATTCTATATGATACTTGGATTAAATAAGCTCATCATCAGCCCTTTGCCGCCCACTGCAGGACATAGGCCTCCCTCGGTTTTCATAACCATGAGGGGTTTTGCCATAATCGCCACTTGGCAGGCGGGTGGGCGATCGCAGTATGCGGTTGGAATCTCAGGAAGACGCTGCTGCCCGTCTCCTGGTAATTTATTTCCTTAGTCGCCTTCTACGACATCCACGGGAGGAAATGGAGTGACGCTATTATTAATCCGGCGCCACACGGATTAAATAAGCTCACTTCTGTACATTCCTCAATGTATATTTATGAGCTCGGACAACGGTCCGCGTTTCATGCAACTACAATTCATAGTTAATTGTGATATTTTGTAGCCGAGTCTTCCTACCTGTTAATCTGTGAGTTCATCGACTTTGCAATGGACATCTAATTATCATGATTGTTCGCGACATAGATTATTTTACCATGTTTTTATTGTGGCAACCTTGTTTTACATTCTGATGTTGTCACTATTGAAATGTGAGTTCGTGCCTTGCCGCTCCCGCACGCGGTTTGTTTGATTATATAATATAGCCTAAAATATAGAAAAACTCGGTTTTAATTCATTATCAGCCCTTAAAAATACAGTCCGCTAAACTAAATGTGTGCTACAATGATAAACCATGCATTGTGGTTCTATGACATAGTAGGGCAGGCCCCAGGTTGGTATGAGTATGACGTGCTGGAGACACACACATAATTATTGCTTTAAACAGGAATATCAGGAAAAACTACCTGTTAAAGATGACACTAGATTTTCACCGCGAATTGTTAAGAATAATTATGTATACCTAAAGATTTGATAGATTATAGACAGTTCTGAGTTGGTTAAATCGAAAGAATTACCCAGGCTCTTGGTGTATTCAATTTTAAAATACGTTTACCATTTGCTGGTAACGATATATTGTGAATAATCTCTGAATTTAGGACTGTTACAGTAGCCAGCTTTCATTAGTCTCATATTTAAATATACTTACCACAAGATGAAGCATGACACCGCGAGTAGAGCGTTTAGAACTCGTGACTCCAGTACAAACTAATAAAAAAAATCTTATGTATTTAATTTTATTCAGCGTTGGTCCAGGGGTAAACAATTTTTTTTATATACTATCAGTCTATTTATGGCAGGGATTTATATTTATTGAATTAATGAGATCAAACAAATTGTAGATATTATTGCTTCTTGTATTTTAAAGATTTCTTAAAATTACAGCGTGCTTAAATTTATACAAAAGCTGAATAAAATTAAATATCAGTAGATATAACAGAATACAATCAGCTTGTATATAACATAGGTAAAAGTAACTTATAAGAGCTTGAATGTTAAAAAATTACCTGTTTCTCTATAAAATTCTGACGTTCTAGCAACACAAAACGCGCGACTCGGGCTGTCATGCTACGCTGTGCTGAAGTAATGAAGAAAATTTGTAAAGTACCTTAGCACGACTGTAAACACGAACTTATTATTTTTTACAAATAACGAATAGATAGATAGATAGATAAAGTATTCGTTGTTGTACACTGAAATTACATGGTACAATAATAGTTACATTCGATGCAACTGAGGATGCAACCTATGAAGAAGGTTTTCCATAGTTGGAATAAATATCTGTGGAGTTTCTTTGTTAGCTTCTTCTCCGCATAATCTATTAATTGTGAAACTAACAGCTTTGACGTTCATTAAGTAAACATTTTGTTTTTATAGTGAATAAAATTTTTGACTTTGAATTTGTTGGCCTAGAATAACTGTAGTTGGCTTTTTTAGCAGCTGCTGCTGTGTAGTTTACTACTTTAGTGTAATTATTATTAGCTATCATTAGAGCCCCACTGTAGCTAGTCCTTTTCAGAGTGGGTGTTGACGTCGTTCACACTGCTGGGCAAGATGGCCATCAGCATGGTGTTCACGTCCATCTACATCTACACGATGGAGCTGTTCCCCACGGAGTGCCGCCAAATGATGCTGAGCTTCTGCTCCACGGTGGGTCGCATCGGGAACATCACCGCGCCCTTCACGCCACTCCTAGTGAGTTCCATCCGTCTATCTATTACAGCCCATGAAAGACACTCGCTGCTGGGCAACGTCTCTTCACCGCCATCCTCACCGGTCCTCTGTTAATCTCATCCATTGTCTTCGTGCCGCACCTACTGAGCGACAGCCAGTTCTTGGCTAACACTCTGAGTTACAAAGTAAATCCCTCCCGAGTTATGCCATCAAAAAGGTAAGCTGTGCTCACAGCTGATGACCTGTGCCTCGTCACATCATTGGTGAGTTATACAGTGTGCCCAGTTGTGTTCGCTTTCATCGAAATCTACACCACGGAGCTGTTTTCGTGATCGAAATATCACCGCTCCGGAAATTTTCCCCGCATCTGGTAAGTTGAGGCTCCACATTTGAACTGTCTATGAGTTGTCCCATGATATAAGCGGTGGTAGCCCAGTGGGTAGAACCTCGGACTCGGAAGCGGGAGACCCAGGTTCGATCCCCGGTGCGGGCATGTACCTATGACTTGGTTTTCTAAGTTATGTACATTTGTGAAGTTATAGTAGCAATACCACTCGCTAACGGTGAAGGAAAACATCGTGAGGAAACCTGAGTGTCTGAGCTATTCGGTTTACTAATGTATTGCCAAAAATCGTTTCCCAAAGTATTACTTCCCAAACTATTTTCCGCAAATTATCACTTGGCAAAAAAACATTTCTCAAAACAACTTAAAGCAAATAAACAGTTAGCAAAAGTTATTATGGCAAGTTATTGTTTACCAAATAAATACTTGGTCAAAATTCATTTTACCAAGCATTATTCAGTCAAAAGTATCGTTTGGCAAAAAGTACCTTTCCCAAAATATTGAATGGCATACCATTTTGCCATATCATAATGTAGGGTACCTATGACTTTTCCATGCACCAACCTTATTTAAGTTTGACTCAAAACTAAGTTTTTTAGTGAAATTTTTTTTTTCGCTCTTATATAAAAAAAAGAACTAACACCCGAAGTTTCAGGATGGAGCGTCGCTGCGCTCCGCTCCATCCAGGAACTTCGAACCTATTTTTGCTTATGTGTACTGACCTAACAACCAACCCAAAATTTGAACAAAATGCGGAATATCAATTTAATCAAACAATTATTTGCTATATAACACTTGCCAAAATAAAACGTTAGCATAATAAACGTTTGTCTTAATAAAACTTGACGCAGTAAAATTATGCGAAATGATAATTTGACCAAATGAATAAAATGCGAAATGAAAACTTGCTAAAGTTTCATTTGGGAAATGAAACTGATGCCATAAGTTTATTGGGAAGTAAAATTTGGCGAAAAATACTTTGGCTAAACGGCGGTATCCCGAGCTATTCACATACCTCAGCGCTTGAAATCGCCAATCCGCAGTGGGCACGCGTGGTGATTAAGCCCACACTCTCTCCCTGAGAGAAGGCCTGTGCCCTACAGTGGGACGTATATAGGCTGCTTATGTATACGCGTGTCTGGTGATGTGTGCCCATAAACCTGCATATATCATACTGCTTTTGGTAAACGATCTTTCATATCCGCTTGAATAGAAACCTACTGCAGTTTATCATTGAAAGATTCACTTTGAAGATGTCATGTCATCTACAATCAACCCATCGATGTATATTGTACGGGCAACCGCACATGAACCTATGTATCATAAGTAGGTCGCTTAGGTTAGCATTATTAATTACTTCATTTGGACAATATGTGCAGTGCATTTACAACACTCAACAAAGGCGGTTTGATTTATCACTATCGACCCGAGATAGACATCGACCTCCTAACAATCACTTATGTGGGACTTACACCCTACATATATTATGAGTCTACCAACAGCAAATGTTTGATAAAAGTTGTATTTAAGAACTGTCACTTTTAAATAAGGTATGTATGGTATGTACCCTGATCTCTGCCTACCTGAGTTTAAGTAATGTAGCATAGGTATGTAACTTTTGGGTTAAATTAGGTTACTCCCTCATAGACTGAGAGTACCGCCGTCAGAACAAGCAATTCTATTGTCCCGCCGCTTGCAGCGCGGCGCCGCTGCGCGACTTTCACGGCGAAGCTCTGCATCAGCATGGTCTTCGGTTCCTTGTACATCTACACCCTGGAGCTGGTGCCGACGGCGGGCCGGCACCGGCTGATGGCCCTCTGCTCCACCGTGGGCCGCTTCGGCACCATCGGCGCGCCGATCACGCCCTTGTTGGTTGGTCAGTCGGCCGGGCCACGCTCCCTACCAACTCCTGCTATTACATCCTTGCACCTTCTAGTTGTCTCAGTGCCGATTTCACCGTCTATGGCTGACCTACAGCATTACGACAACTAAGACATACAGACAGTCGTATGTTTCAGTCAAAGATTCAAAAAATAATTCGGTTTTAAAGATTTCAGAGGTGGTGAAATCGGCCATCAGTGCTGCAGTATGTATTTACAGTGCGGTACTCTGGAGTAGGATTAAGATCGTCTCTAATTTGTTGAAATTATGCAAGTAGCAGAGTAAAACCTCCAGAATACTAATGATGCTACGTTATTTGCGAGTATGTTGTAGAAGTGTCCAAGCAGTTGTCAGTATTAAATAATTAGTTTTTAACTGATACTATGCACACAAAGTATTCCAGTAGATAGGTTCGAACCAAGGATTGGTTCTTGGTTCGAACACAGCATTCTAGAGTCCTGCTCGCACGTTATTTTGATAAATGTGATTTGAGGTGGTGCTAGAATGTGAAATATTTTCATCATTTGACATAATTATGTTAGGCATCAGCTTCATTTTCATATTCATCTTTGACATGTAACTCTCGACTTGTCGTATTTGCTCATACGCTTATCTGTAACCTAGCTTGATTTTGTGCTCACAAAATATATTGAGGCCTGGACATACGTAGCTTGTACATTGTACTCGAGTATTTTATAGTAGGAACAACCAGGTTGACGTGACAAGAACTCTGTGTCCACAGATGGCGTACATGGAGGCTCTCCCTTACCTGGTGTTCGGGACGCTGTCGGGGCTGGCCGCGCTGCTCATGATGCTGACGCCGGAGACTCTGCGCACCGTGATGCCCGACACCGTGGAGCAGGCCGAGGATCTGTCGCGGCGCAAGAAGCCCCGGGTGGGGTCCGCATCGCCGCCGGTGGCAGCGTCCGCGCCACCGGTGTCAGGGTCCGCGCCACTACCGGTGTCAGCGTCCGCGCCACCATCTGTGCCAGCATCTGTGAGTCCAGCGTCCGCTACGATATCATCAGCGTCCGCAACCGAATCGGGGTCGCACGCCCCCCGCCCCCCGTCATCGTCAACCACACTAGGACGCACTTCGACCGAGCCAATCTCCGCCGCGCCCCGCGATACGGCGTGAGTGACTCCGTATCGGACGGAATTCTGGTGAAATGTTTTGGATGGAAGCAACTCGCATCACCTACTCAGATTGTGCTCGACAAGTGTCTATTACAGCAGAGCAGATGAGTAGCTAGTCGAATCATTGTTAAGGTTCATATTACACTATTATAGAACGTTGGTCATAGGTGATACCTATCTATTGCGGGGTTTACTCCGTCAGTATCAGGATATCTACGTTCTGCAAAATGGATATCAGTCTACATGTAGGCTAATGTGATATGGCCCTAAAGTATCCATTAATAAGGACAAAAATTATCACCATCGTGACTTATAGTGCGTGAATTGTATGATTGTGCATTTGAAAAACTTTATGCAGGAGGATCTAAATATTTAATTATATTTAATTGTGTTGTTAATGTTTCGTAGAATAACGTTATGTAGGTATCTCCGTTATGTTATTTCCAAAAACGTGTTGTCCTCCTTTAGTACCTAAGTGGATAATTTGTTGAGTATGAGTAAGTATGTGCTACACGTAAGTGCGTGGTGGTTACCTACCCAGAAGTAGGTACTGAATAGTGACGTGAAAACTTTACTTAAAAAGTAACGGAGTTATTTATCAAGAACAACGATTCCTTAAAACACACCAAAAAGCGCCTTATAAATATACTGTGGTAGAGACGAGAAGGGGAAGACTACCACAGACTATTTATACTGTGTTTATGGAATGTTTTAAGGGAATCTTTTTTATAAATAATTCAGTATTTATGCTCATTCTTCACTATTTCAGTAATAAACAGGGGTCTGTTATTTTATATTGTAGTTGATTTACCTACCGAATGCATATTAGAGGAATATTAACCCTTAAACGGCCATAGCTAGTATACATTTTTCGTTGGTTTTGGACTTTATCTCAAGGAGGTAAGGTTCAATTTAAAGTGGGAACTATTATCCCTATGGTCGAATAAGGCTTAATAACTTTTAGTACCTACTTAAAAACCCAACTTATTTGTTTTGATTAAATATAGAAAAAAATAATTTTCTATAGTTTCAGACCTATTTACAAACACATTTTTAATAATAAATGAAAGTATTACCATAAGCGTGAACAGTTTTATTTTACATACTTATACATACGGATATGTCTATTATTACATACAGTCATACACTCACAATGTAGTTTAAGAGTTTCACATAAATTTGTTTACTTTTAGTTTCTCCTTCCTATTTGAGACTGTTATCGGCTCGAAAATAAGACACAATATTTATTTTCACTCCATCTGCTTGAAATGATGCATTTTGATGCCCAAAGGAGAATGATCAAAACCAGTCTATGTTGCGCTTTAAGCAAAATTTTTCTTTTGAAAAATGATTTCATAGTTCTATTTGATAAATTAAAAGAATCAGGGGTTTAAAATTAATAATTTCAAAATATCTGTATTGATTGTATAACTAAAAAACTTCAGTCAGACAATACAGATTACAAACACAGATTAGAAGACATTATTGCAAAAATCGCAAATCTTGTACATACATAAAGTGCGAAAGTGCAAACTGCAAACGGGGAGTTTTTGTCGGGAATTCAAACGAGCGGTTTTATTACGCTTTTATTTTTGCAAATTGATTCCAGTGGATTTTACACTGTTTAATTAGTGTAGTATATTGTTAAAATGACCATGTGTATGAAAAATCCAACCAGCCCTTCTGGAAATCGTTGGGGGAGGCTTTTGTCCAGCAGTGGACGTCCAATGGCTGAAATGATAATGATTAAGATGATGTATGAACAATATGTGGAATAAATAATTAAAATAAACCGCCATTGTGAACTTAGGATAGTCTTGTCTCATGGGCTCAAAATCAAAATTAATTCCTACTCTGTTTTTACTCGGTATGGTTGGGTACAATCAACTGGAGGTGAGGAGGGAAGTGTCGCTCGCAACCCGGCTGTCCTCCAATGGATCCAACTGTCCGTGCCGGACGAGTACTGCGCCCGGCGGCGGCGGCCGCGGCTGCTGGTGGTGCCGCGCGCGCGTACTAACCTGCTCCGTGACGCGCCGCTCACGCGTGCCTTGCGCACGCTCAACGCGGTTGCTGATCATACGGACTTATTTGTATGCACTCTGGACGAGTTCACAAAAGCCTCGATATGCATTTTGGGTTCTAGTTTAAGTAAATAGATTTTAGTATGTATTAAAGTAGATCTGAATAGAATTAAGATTACAAACTAAATTAGCGCATCTGTCGTATTAGTCCTGTAAAGATAGTTGTAAGAAATTGAAAAAAATAAATAAATAAAAATAAATAAATAAGATTTCTCGAAACTCCCATCTAATATTTTCATAATATTTTTCCTGCATAATCCAGAGCTAATTTTTTATAGTTTACCGTTGGTTTCATCAACGCGCAAGAAGACGCAAAAATAGACTAACTCCTATAGTAAATTGATCATTCTCCTTTAGGACCCAAAACACGCTATTGTTGTTCAAGCTAAGATGCATCCAAGTAAATAGACTCAAAATTGGGTTTTGAATCTGTTTACCTTTAGGTACCTTTAAATAAATAAAATCCAATCTTCTCTTTCACTCTTGAGGATTCGTCCTATATCTATTTCGCTCCTGGAACTACCAAACTCTGCTGCAAAACTTAAGTACCTAATTGTCAAATATTTGAAATTGGAACGCAAGTTTCTTTTTCTATGAAAAAAATCAATAACATTGTCGCGCTTTTTTTGTCTATTTTCACTTATTTTCTCGGAAAAATGTCGTCAAGCGATAATGATAGTGTCTTCTTAACACCAGAATATATAAAAAAAAACAGGCAACTCAAGCAATTCAAAACCTCCTGCCTGCCAGAAGTTACATTTGAGTGGTATGTAAGTGTTATCTTTTATTTCATTCCTCTCAGATGGTAGTGAAAAGCAGAGTGTTCTACACGGGCGCAAATCATTTTTGGTCTCGGTAGTGTTGAATGAATCCCTCGCTCCTTCAGCGATTCTTAGTTAAAGCCAACGCTTCGCTCGGGCTTTAATGCAAGAATCGCCTCAGTTCGCTCTGGATTCAATTTCACAACCTCGACGCAAAAATGTTGTTTGCGCCCTTGGTGAACAATCTACTATTATCAAATATTTTGAGCTGGGAGGCCTGGAAACCTAAAATACCGATCTCTGATCTAGTTTAGGCTCCAGTCTTTCCACAAGTTCTACTATCGCATCTACCATTGTATATTATAAACTGCACTAGATTTGTGGATTGAGAAAATAAACATATTTTGTATTACCTACTGTTGCCGACCGACCAACCAACCTTTTTTATGTTTTTACTTCTTTTATACTTTTTCTATATTATTATGTCTAAAATTTTAAAAATTGAAAAAGGACTATGTCAAGGACAAAGTCGAATAAAACAGATTCCTAAAAGTTACTCTCGCGTTTTCTTAAATATTTACGTGCATGCGTTTCACCTACGTAACACAAAAATTCCGACACACAAGTTCCGACCCCACCCACCTAAGCCCCTGAAGCCACAGAAGGAACGTGGGGCGAGGGCGCGGAAAAGATGCGTCGTTAATCCAGTTCACTTTCATACAAAATGTACTAAAGAGACCCTTTGTTCCCAACGAGTCACACCCCCACAAGTCACAGAGACGGGGAGAGGGCGCGATTTCTATACAACGCGTCGCGTCTTTTCCGTGCCCCCGCCCCACGTCCCTTCTGTGTGCCCCGGGGCTTAATTATCTTACGTAATATATGAATAGGCCCTACAGAAAGTGGCTCACATTGTTGTTCTTGGTAAGTACCCGAAACCGGCGTGCGCGCACGCAGCGACTAATTAATATCGATGAAGCGAAAGAGGTCTGTCAGGATCGTAGCAAATGGTAAACCCTAGCCTCTGCCTACCCCTACGGAATACAGGCGTGAATTTATGTAACGTTATGTATGTAAATATGAGCCAAGTTAAATTCAAACGTAGGTAACGTTTATTTAATGAAGAACTTGCACGAAAAAATGTTTCAATGTAATCGAAAACTCATTCTAGTCAAAACAGTAGTCTAGGCAAAAAAAACACGCCATATAAATCGAACTCAAACTATGACATCAACTTGAACGTTACGCATTATTAACAAAGGAAGAACAATAGAGCTCAATTTAAGACTTTTATTCTCCTCTACAACTTGTTTCAAAAAGCCCTCCAAAAGGTCAATGTCTTCCCGCCAAAAACGACCACCACAGATTAACTGCACCTCCGCAGATGGCACAGATTATAGTGACCTTCTTGGATGCCACGGAGTCACACACACCATGGAGTTTAACAGTATGGAGCGTTTATCAATATTCGAATTAACTCGTAAAATAATGTTTTCATGCATTTACACCCTTTTTAGAAAGCGTTTAGAATTCAAACAACGAAATCTAGTATATTTTTATTATTATAGTAACTTGATATTTTGCATTTTTTTTGGGCCCCCAAAAGCCCAAAAAATTATTTTTGTGGTTAAATTTTTAAAGAACTTGAGTTTTTCTATGCTTTCTATGGTATAAAAGTAATGCCACTTCAATCTAAGTTTGACGCAAGTTCCCAATTGTCAGTCACAGATTAAAAAAAAAGGCAAGTCTTTTGTCAGTTCTATTCCTTGACAGGTAGAGCGATGTTGTGTAATCTTCAGCTGAATTATCCAACCTGACCTTTTAACTTCGTCATTGGCAGAATTAGTCGTCCAAGACAGGACCGATTCGAGTTGCCATTAAAAAAAAAAAAACTATTTTTGTATCTTATCAAACCTAAGCTGACCGGATAGATTGAAGTCGAAGCAGTTTATAGGATCATTCAGTGTTATCTCAATAATCCGTTTGAATTTATAATCTTAATTTTAATATCGATAGGTATTACCTAATGGAGATAGCTACAGTGAAGGACTGTGCAGTCACTGAATGGATGTAAGCACCAACAGATGCCATAAGTTTGTTGACAAAGATTACTGATAAAAGAGCCGTCGAAACAAAACTATACTGACAGTAAAAATTGGTCAGTTTTCAGGCTTACCCATCGAAGCATCGATTATAAGAAACGATCATTGGATAAAATTGCCGAAGAGTAGGTACCTAAACAAATAAAAAATTAAAGACAATTTTATTCAAGGAAATGTTATTATTTTTGTCATTGCCTAGAAAAGAAATAACATAGCCATGAATGGCCATAATGTTGCACTTACACTAGGAATAAATACTACAAAATATGTAGGTATGTTCTTAAATTAAGTAGAAAGTAACTAACTACTTAATTAAATAATGACTACTTACACGTCTCAACCCCTTCCTGACTCCAAAGCATAATAATGGTCGAGCTGGACTGTGAACATGGAGCATGAAATACAATTTTCAGTTCATTCACAGAGTGTACAAATAACAATATTTTAATTTCGTAATTTTTTTTGTAGCAAGGACATTTTTTAGATTTTTCTTTCATAGCTAATTTAGTTTACATATTTTTCCTTACTGAGCGAACCTTTAACCTATGCAGTGGTAAGACTTGTATTTTCTTTGGAGTGCAAAAATTATCTATGGATTCAAAGGATGCCAGAGGATTCTACGGGATTCATTGAAGTGTTAACGATCACGAGAAAACCTAAGTGTCTGAGGTGTTCACAAACCTCAGCGCTTGAAATCGCCTGTAGGCTTGCGTGGTGAATAAGCTCAGAGTTATTCTCGAAACTGCCTGTGCCCTGGAGTGAGACGGATGAGTACGAGCTTGTGTTTGGCAGATCTACCGTATCACAGACCTACACATGGCTAACGCTTGTCCTCGGAGGTGGCACGGGCGCGGGGTTGGGGCGGCGGTGGGGCACGGCCCAGCGCCTCAGCCTCGGCCAGCGTGTCGGGCATGCGCGCGCCGAGCGTCTCGGGCTGCGTCAGCACCAGCGCGCCCGCCAGCAGACCCATCGCGCCGAATAGCGTCGAAGGCAGCCCCGCCCAGTACTCCATCTGAAAAAGATCACAGTCGATCGGTGACAGTGACAGAACAAAACATAACATAAACTCACGCCTGTATCCCGGAGGGGCAGGCAGACACCGGGCTCTGCCACTTGCCACGATCCTGACAGATCCCGACAGTGACAGACTTTATTGATATTAGGCCCTTGTGCGCGCTGTACTAGACGAGACTCTAGCTCTCGGGACTCAGCCTTGAGTAAACTTTGTCAGAGTATTTTGCTATCAGAAATGTTGTTGTGTGTGTGATAGATAAGTGATTGGGAGTGCTAACGAGATCATCCTTGATCACACATGCCTAACATCTAACTCAAATACTTGTAACTATCTGTAAAGAGAGAGCCCTTACGCTTTCGATTAGGTACTAGTATCTACATAAGAGGCGCTAACAAACGTAGTAAGATGCCCAAAGACTTACTGGACTGAAAGCAAATTTCCAGCGGCAGATGCGGACGATGATTAAAAATCTTGGTCCAAGAGGGACAAGTGGTAGTGGAAGCAGTGGGGTACTAATCTTATGGTACTAGGTTCAAAACATGTAGAACTTGCCTTGGGAACGCCTGCGACTAGCACCGGACAAAATGTTTGGTGATGGATGGATTGGGTTGGGAGTCACTTACCAAGGCGGGCGTGAGCGGCGCGGTGATGGAGCCGACGCGACCAATCATGGAGGAGAAGGCGAGCAGCGAGTGCCGGTGCTCGGTGGGGTACAATTCAGAAGTGTACAGGTACAGTGAAGTTAGTACCACCGAAATACCGAACTTGCCCACCAGGAACATTACAAGCCGCAGCGTCGCCAATTCTGTGGAGGGATACAGCACTTTTGGAATTGCAAGGAACTGCAGAATTGCAGGACGTTTTGAATAAGCAAATTCAACTCGAAACACACCAAATGTTAAAGTTTAATTTGCTTTGATATTTCGTCTCATTATTTTGGTGAGGATGAGTCACACATCTCTCAGACAATTGAAACAACCAGGAACCTTGTTATTATAATGCAGACTATGTACGTTCCACTGTAGGTCACAGGCCTTCTCACAGAGGAAAAGCACGGGCTGACTGCCTCGTTGGTCCGGCTATTAAGGCTTAGCTGTCAAAATAGAGGTTGTGAGTTCGATTGCAACTGGAGGCCGCCGTTCATTTGTACAAATGGCCACAATCTGGGTGTATTTTCATGTTTGTGATGTCCTTGCCTGGTTGCCACAGCAAATGATATCCTAGTTTGGTACCAGGTCAAGTGATTGTATTGTGTGGAAGTATTAACTTTCAGCTGTGGTAACCAGGCAAGGATGTCACGACGACGACGATAAGGACGACGTGGTGATTACACCAAGCGTGCCCACAACGAATGAGGTATGTGAAAACCTCGGGCATTCAGGTGTCCTCACGATGCTTACCTACCTTCACAGTTTGCGACTGGTATTTCTATTACAACACAAATGTACGTAACTTCAAAAACAAAACCATTGGTACAAGCCGGGGTTCGAACCCATGATCTCTTGAATGTGAGGCTTCTACTGACAGCGCTAGCACGACAGCGTGGTGCTCTGGGTCCTATTTCATAGCACTACAAATCATGTTTTACTATGACAATTTGATGTACGTTGCTAAGTCGTTTAACCAACAGAAATCAGAAATCAATAATTTATTTCAATGTAATGAATTTACATTCTGTTTGCTGAATGTCAATGTACTATGTTAGGCGCTGCCTTCGGGCCGTATTTTCAGCGGAGAAAAAGGCAGCGGGAAAAAAAACTCCACTCTGACCATCTTTTCTCAAATCATAGATAGAGATAGATAGATAGAGAACACTTTATTGCACAACCAGGTGAAAGATATTACAAATAGTTTCTTATATCTAAGTAGTGGTATACAATTGGCGGTCTTATTGCTTAGAGCGATCTCTTCCAGACAACCTTTGGATGGAGAGGAATGCACCAAGAATATAGTCGGTAGATGGATGTACAAAAAGGAGAGAATCTGAAATATAATGCTATGTGAAGTAACAAATTATATGTGTAGCGAGAGATTACAAGAATATAAGTACTTATAATTACATATTGTACCAATAATATACTTACATGAATACCTAAAAAAATAAATAGCTACTACATTAAATATATATAAGCAGCAGTTTACATGTACATAATATACATGAATACCTACAAAATAAATACATAATTAAATATATATAAGCAATTCTTAAGCAACTCTTTGAGATAAGATGGGGTAGCTGGATTGAACAGAATGCAATAGAGGAGAGAAAGAATATGTGTATTCCGGCGGAGTCGGATTGGGAGC
Source organism: Yponomeuta evonymella (assembly GCA_963969515.1). Classification (NCBI taxonomy): domain Eukaryota; kingdom Metazoa; phylum Arthropoda; class Insecta; order Lepidoptera; family Yponomeutidae; genus Yponomeuta; species Yponomeuta evonymella. Next base: position 419,982 of record OZ018351.1, on the reverse strand, counting down.
CACTTGAGTTTAGTTCGATATTCAGAAATATGGTCATATTTGCGTAAACCAAATATGAACCGGATGCAGAAATTTTGGAGACGCTCAAGCTTATTTAGTTGCTCCTCAGTGAGGTCCAGGTAACAGATGTCAGCGTAGTCGAGAATCGGTAGAAGGAGAGACTGAGCCAACGCAACCTTGGTAGCCGTAGGAAGGAAATTGCTGAGGCGTCTTACAGAACCTGCTGATGCAAACATCTTCCGACTTACCATTTCCAACTGAGGAACCCAGGATAGAGTACTGTCAATCAAGACCCCTAGATTTTTGACAACCGAGCCGAGACAACCGAACGGTATGGGTATACTATCAAACAAGATAGGTGGAAGGGAACTCACGTTAACTCTGGAGATAAATCGGGGACTGCCAATAATGATGACTTGAGTTTTATTAGGGTTTACTTTTAGTCCGTGTGACACACTCCAATCCAAAATATGCACCAGATCATTATTGGTCATATTTATTGCTGTGTGAAGTTGGTCCACTGGAGCTTGCGTATATATTTGAAGATCGTCTGCATAAAGGTGGTAGGAAGAAGATAACTTGAGGGAGATACTATTAATGAAGATTGCAAAAAGAAGGGGTGACAACACGCCACTTGCGGGACACCGGCAGATATTCTACACCATTGGTAGAAGGAATCATCAATACGAATACGTTGCCGGCGCCCGTCTAGATAACTACGAAACCAGTCTATTAGCGTTGGAGATATGTTAAGAGAACAAAGCAACGCCAACAAAATGTCGAAATCGACTGCATTGAAGGCGTTGCTGAAGTCGAGCAGCGACAAAACTGTCAACTGCCCTTCCTCCATCCCCAGACGCATGTCGTCCGTTATTTTAATAAGAGCCGTAACAGTGCTATGGGCGGGACGGAAACCAGACTGGAGAGGATTGAGGAGATTATTTTTTGTAAGGAAATAACTTAACTGGGAATGAACAAGACGTTCAAGAACTTTGGACAGGAATGGCAGGATGGATATGGGGCGATACTCAGCGAATGACGAAGGATTGGAATTTTTGGGTAGGGGGGTGATTTGGGCTTCCTTCCACGCAGTCGGGAATGACCCAAAGGTTATGGAATTGTTGAGGATTTTGGTGATAATGGGAGTAATTATATCGAGGATCGGTATTAACATGTTACGGCTGATATTATCACAACCAACAGCGTTAGATGTAATGGAGATGATGCTTTTCTTAACATCACAATCCGAAAATTGACTCAGACTAAAGGAAAAGAGATCAGGAGATGGAATTGAAGAAATACGATTCAGTGTTTCAGATTTTATAGCACCATCGAAGGCAGACGCAGAGGAAAAATGTTGATTTAATAAATCAATGTTCAAATCTTTTGGGATAGAATCTTGACGAAATTTTCCAACTCCTAGAGATCGAAGAAATTTCCAGACTTTACCTGGATCTCCATTTTCAACAGATCATCATAAACTTAAAACATCAGAGCCTATATGACATGATTCCGTGATTGCCATTATGAACATTATAAGCCAAAACAATACTTCTTACATAAGTAGGAAAAAGATTTATGCTGCAGCCAGGTAACGCAGGTTTTGCTCGTGAACGTGTACACACATAACACAGATTAACTAGTAGGAAGACTCAGCTACGCAATGTACAACGAATTGTCATAATAAACTGAATTTATTGTAGTTTTATGAAACGCAGCCCTGGGGTCCACTGTCAATTGCCAATTGTCACCTTTTGATTAAAAATTACTTTTACTTTTACCTACTTACATTGTATACCACTACTTAGATATAAGAAACTATTGCGGTTGTGCAATAAAGTGTTCTCTATCTATCCATCTATCTACATAACACAACATTCCGATGTTGGTGCCGTGCCGGTTTCCAACAAGTCGAACGGATTCGTCTACTTTTGTCTCTGTCTCGTTACTCAGCTGGTGTGATGGTTAGTTACGGGGCTCATCAATAGAAGGACCTAGCGGTTTCTAAAAGGTGGTAGTTTCGCGAGGTAGGTACAAACGAAAACGAAAACTAAATGTGACGGTACGGAGAAAAAAACTTTGACATGGAAGAAAATAAATTCATTTCATATTTGTGGAAACTTGTAATTTCGCTGTGTGGCAAATAAATTGTTTGCTCCAAAAATATCGTCACGGGGTAGGTAAGTCCTAAATACTAAGACCGGTTGGAAGTTTCCGCCATCACACTAGCTTTACAAGTGGATGTCCTGATAAAGAGCACGTGATTGTTTCGGTTTTCTGAGTCTCATAATTTACGTTTATTATAAAAACAGTATGTTTATTTGTATGACTGATACTTTACATATCTCCGTTAATCTTTGTATAAGCCTGCTATTATGGAAATATGTTAATCACAATGATTATGCTTTGTATCTATTAACATTATTATTGTTGTATCGTGTTTATACATACGATTAGGTAACTTTCACAGAGAAATATCCTGGAGCCGAAGACTTTTCATACAAGGTCTATAAAAAATAAAAGAGATATTAAATGGTACCAATGCCGATTGTCGGTAATAAATAATCCAATGTAGACGTTATAAAGTAATTTGAAATGGTGGATTATTATGTCGTAAAGTTCGAATTTACGCGACAAAGCAAAGGAAAATTATTATTATAGGTAGACTTACCCCCAGTTTCTCGTACACTAACAAGTTGTTAATCTACTGTTAACAGCTGTCACTGTTTTTTTTGTATGCACTTTGGTCAATTGACAGCTGTTAACAGTAGATTAACAGCGTGTTATTGTACGAGAAACTGGGGATCAGAATCCTATCCCTGCAATAACATTGTTTTAGAGAAGTAAAATTTGTACGTTTGTACGTAGGACGTAATCTCCGAAACTATTACTGTACCTAATTGCATATCTGTAAACTGCATGCTGCTGGTTGTGCACGTATATAATGTTTATACCGTTGATAAGTCACACTAAAATTTTGTGTGCAACAACTGTTTGTTAGAGAAAATATAAATATCTGTAACAAAATTTAATAAATATATATTCTAAGCCGTCGAATCCGCGGGCAAAGCTAGTTTCATATATAATGGAAGCGGCCAAAGTTTTCTTGATATCAGCACTTACCATTATCGATGAAGGAAAAGGCGAAGTTGCAGGCGGCGCTGAGCAGAAAACCGGTGAGGAGCGTAAAGCGACGGCCAATGCGGTCAAGCACGAGCACACCCGTGTAGAAGCCGGGGATCTCGATTGCGCAGATCAGGATGTAGTTGAGGTACATGTTGCCCGAGAGACCGGTGGCGTTGATAGAGAGGCCGTAGTACACGAAAATGGTGGTGATCCACCAAATAGGTGTGGTGAGGACGCGCCGCCGAAGAACGGAAGAGTAAATTATGCTCTTGAGTAGCCCGGCAGGCGCCACATCTGACTCCTGCGTACAAATTAAGAAATAAATATTTGAATTCACTTCAATTGAATATACCATACGACCATTGAATCTAACCCAAATAAAAAACTGAAGTAACATTATTACTTAACTTGATTTATTTAGGAATCAATTACAAATTATTTAAAAAAAACATGCGCGGCGCAGCGGTTGTGCATTTGCACATCATGCGAGAGGTCCCGGGTTCGAATCCCGGCTGGGAATTAAAAAAAACCCAGGTCTTGGATGTTTACATGTTTGTGATGTCGTTGTTTCTGGTTCCCACGACACAGGGTATCCTAGTGTGGGGCCAGAAGCAATGTATGTGCCTGTATGTAAACGTTCATTTTATTTATTTATTTTATTTATTTTAGTTTCTAGGAAGACTAACAGCTATTACAAGGTTATACTTATAATACATAGAAAAATTAGGACACACTAAGCCAATTAGAAGTCTTCACAATTAGAAGTAAATTAGATAAAGCGCAAACAGTTCACAGGTGATAACCACCATTTAGATACAAATATAATTACATGAAGAAAGGGAAAGGGAAATGTTCATGTTCAATCAATAATCACGTAAGTTTCGTCAAAAAATACGCAGAAATAAAACGCAATTATCACTAACATTCAAACAAACACAAACAGAACTAACCACTACTGAACACTACTACTTTAAGAATTAGAAGAAAGAACGGCACCTTACTAACATTTTACTCAAGGGAAAACAGGAGATAAGCGACTTGTTCATGATTAGCTAGTTTTTTACCAAATTAGCGGCTCAGAAGGATCTGGGTCGGAAAACAGCAGAATCTTAGAATTTTATTTTCATCATCATCATCATCATTCCGCCACAAGAAGTCTACTGCTGGACATAGGTCTCCTCCATGGATTTCCAAAAAGACCGGTTGGAAGTGGCTTGCCTATGCTCAATTAAAATTTATTTGATTTGATGTAAACTCTTCTTGTGAACACTTTCTTATGAAACCTTTTTTGTTATTTACTCATTCAAGACTTTTGTTGAATAACCACAACGCCGAAGGTATAGTCTGTGATCTAGTAAAGTAAACGTACCTTCTTCGGGGGCGGCGGAGGGGTTGTCAAAGCCTGAAGAGAGCTATCGCTGATCTTTGTCCTGTTTATCTTTGCGACCTTCTCCAGTACACGACGCGCTTCCTCAAACTTTCTCTTGGACAGCAGCCAGCGCACACTCTCCGATAGGATCCAGTAGTAGCTAGATAAGATAAAATTTTCTCATGAAATCATAGGTAAAACATAAACAACTAGGTAGCTAGTGAAGGTATAACTTTGGGGTAACGAATTTTGGTGAGCGTGTTGCATAGCACTAGAAATATCTGTCAAGCTGAAGTTCACTGCAAGCTATCGTAGACTTTAAGAGTTAGGGAAAAAGCGTGAACGTTTTGCTTACCCGATGATAAGGAAGCCAGGAACATGCAGCGCTATGAGCAGGAACCGCCAGGGCTGCACGAGCCAGGCCACGCAACCCAGGAGGACCTGGCCACCAGCGAACATCGACGACACCGTAGCACTCGTGAACACGCGGTACTTCGGCCCCACCAGCTCCGTCGCTGCAACATACAAAAAGGGTATCTACGACTCATTTGCACTTTAAGTGAGCTGTTTATTCGTACCTAAAGTTTTCCAATCGAGTTGTCGAGTTTTTTGATGCAGACTCTCGCAAATAATGAAATATCGAGGGAAAACTGATTGAAGATAATAAATGTCAATAGAAATGAGAAGGTCTCACCGAAGATGTACGCAGAACTGAAGATGCCCGCTCCCAGCGTGGTTCCAATCAGCTGAAGGGCGAGGTACATTGGGTAGCTGTTGGAGAAGGCGCGAATGAGGCCCACCACGGACAGGTTGAACACGTTCACGACGAGCGCCACGCGCCGCCCCCAGCGGTCCGACACGTAGCCCGTTAATGGCAGTACCAGCAGCGTCCCCACACTGCTGAGCGTGCCGGCCAGCGCGCGCAACCACTCTTGGCATTCTAGTCCAAACTGAGGAAACACACTTTTGACACTAAATCAACTTATGAAACTCAAAGAGCGTAAAAAAGGAAACTGTCGACCGTTTGATTTCTGATAAAGTTAGATGGTGCACAGCACCTACTTTAGCAGAGCAAGTTTAAACTAATTATCTATACAAAGGAACGTCACGGTGGCTTGAGGGTCTCATTAATTTTATCAGAAACTTATTAAGTAAGGACTCACGTCGTAGACCACCGAGTTGATATTTCCGTACACGTATTCATCGCAGTCTATTTCGGAGGTTCGGTCAAACAGGCCGGCGGGGCAGACGCCGGGCATCGAAGTGTTGCCGGCGGCGGTGGGGGCGAAGCGCTGGCAGCTGGACCAGCCACTGGACGTCTCGGGCACCGCCACGCCGATCCAGACGGGCTCCACCACAGGTGAGGCACCGTCGCACTCGGGGATGACGCATCTGGGGTCAAATGTTTTCGTCAATCTCACCCAGTCTCTGATCAAACTCACATTGAAATGATCTCGCAAGGTCGTTGAGATAAGTCTTTAAACTAAGAAAGGTTGCGTTCATTTTTAGGGTTCCGCAGTCAACAAGGAACCATTATAGTTTCGCCATATCCGTCCGTTCGTCCGTCTGTCTGTCTGTCTGTCTGTCTGTCCGCGGCTTAGCACAGAGACAAGTAATAGAAAGCGGCAATTTGGCATAGTTACAACATTAATCATTCTGACAAAAGGGTAGGATAAATCTTAAAAAAAAATACTTAGGCTACAGAATCAGAATCAGAATCAATAATTTATTTCAACGTAAAGAATTTAAATTCTGTTTGCTGAATGTCAATGTACTATGTTACTATGTTAGCCGCTGCCTTCGGGCCGTATTTGTAGTGGAGAAAAACTTCCCCATTACCTAATTTACGCAACTTATTTTTCTCGCCTCATCATCATCATCATCATCAGCTATTTGACGCCCACTGCAGGACACAGGCCTCCCTCATGGTTTTTAACCATGAAGGGTTTTGCCATAATCACCACGCTTGGCAGGCGGGTTGGCGATCGCAGTAGGAAGACGCTGCTGCCCGTCTCCTGGTAATTTATTTCCTTAGTCGCCTTCTACGACATCCACGAAAGGAAATGGAGTGACGCTATTCTTAATCCGGCACCACACGGCTCTCTCTCGCCTAAACTGTCACTTAAAATTTTGTGACTGTAGGAAAACCATTTTTTTGGTTTAGCGATCCGTTTGCGAAATATGAAGCAATTTTTAGTTAGAGTAGGGCGGCGTCCCCCCACCCTCACATATAATGATCTTAAAAGGAAATCTATCACGACTAAGTCTAAGGCTTTACAAGTTAACGAGTAATATACGACCAACTTATAAAATTACTTTGATGAAGTTGTTAGTTCTGTAAAGCAGGTAAAAGGCCTCTCCTTTTACGAAACCCTAGACTACGGCAACTGACTGACAGTTTGGCAACGCAAAGCCTTTAATCAGTGGGTTTTATAGATTTCATATTTGGAGGGAATGTTCCTTGAGGTGTACTACAGAGACATTTCTTCTCCATAGTGAGATGGAAATAATTATGGTAAACGTAGAGATGTTAAGTCGGTCTCCGGTACAAAGTCGCGGGCAAAAGCTAGTAGTATTTTTTTCTGTATGTAGCGTATACGTCCCACTGCAGTGCACAGATCTCTCAGAGAGAGAGTATGGGCTTAATTATCACGCGTGCCCACCGCGAATTGTCCATTTCAAGCGGTTAGGTATGTGAACCCCAGATATTTAGGTTTCCTCACGATGTGAGCGATGTTACCACTATAACTTCACACGTAACTTAGAAAACAAAGTTATTGGTATATGCCGGAACTCGAATCCAAGACCTGCCGACTGAGAGGCCGAAGTTCCACCGCTGCACTACCACCGCACATTAAATAATATTATAGCTATGTAATCATCATCATCATCAGCCATTTGACGCCCACTGCAGGACATAGGCCATAATCGCCACGCTTGGCAGGCGGGTTAGCGATCGCAGTATGCTGTTGAAATCTCAGGAAGATGCTGCTGCCCGTCTCTTGGTAATGTATTTCCTTAGTTGCCTTCTACGACATCCACGGAAGGAAATGGAGCGATGCTGCGTAATGAATTCCTTTTTTTCCTTCTTGGTGATTAGTATGAACAAAAATTTATAAATAAATAACTTTCTCACACTGCAATCACTTGTCCTGGTCCCAAACTAGGATACACTGTGCTATGGTAACCAGGGAAGGACATCACAAACGTGGAAACACATCCAGACGTAGAAAATAATGATGTAGGTAGTTGTAGGTCATGCGTTGATAATAATACAGGCACCTGTGCGGGATGGCTGCCGCAGAGAAGATGTACTCGCTTATGAAGGCGCTCATGGCAATAGGGAAGATCATCAGAAGCAGACTGTAGATCTGGAATCGGCCGAACTGGCCCAGTTCGTCCACCAGCACGTCATCGAGATCCGTCGCCTTCGCCGGCGCCGCCCCGCTGCGTTCCCGTGTCTCCGCCATACTCCTACCGGGTCAACTTATTATATCAGTGTTTTCGCTCATAATTGTAACTTACGCTCCTGGCGTCATCATTCATCCTCGACGTTAAACTCCTAAGTTAATCTGAATTCAAGTGATTCGTTTTTCAACGCCCTTAAAGTCACAATAATCTGACACTGCAAAGTAATAAACTAAAGCCTATATTACGTTCCTGTTCTGAAAAGATAAATAGTCTTCTTAGTTTTGCTTCAAATTATGGTCACATTTTCTTACTCTCTAGTTCTATATAATTAGGCACCCTTACCCTCGGTTTCTCGTAAGCTAACAGTTTGTTAATATATTTTGGCCAACTGACAGCTGTTAACAGTACATTAATAGGTTTGTAAGATAGATAGGTTTGATTGTCAAAGTAAAAATTTTCTTAACTGAAGGAGGTTCTAAGAAACTCCACATACCTGGTGATTTATACTAACTGAGAATGTTGCTTAAATAGGAGCGATCCCACCGGGCGACCGGTCCCAAATGCAGATAATGTCTGCAGACTATTAGCTCAAAATTTAACTCGAACTCGCTACAGAACCTCCTTTGCTGATTAGATATTGGGATAAACCACACACCAAGATAGACGCCAGGGTGACATGATCACTATGTGACCAAGCCCTTCAATAAAGATTAAAAAAAAAAAGATAGACGCCGCAAGTGCGCTCAAATGAATGAGGACCGAGCGTGCCATATTTTTTATCCCCACCACGATGTCACGACGGCGGTTTAGTGATGAGAAAATGTATTAGACCCCGCCCGCCGATTTCAAAGTGCTCACACTGCGTGTTGATTGAACAATCGATATCTTGCCTATATCGTACTTGCATATTATCAAGAATAGCACGTGACATTGGTCTGATCGTAAAATAGGACCGTAAAACGAAAACAGAAAAAAGTGAAAAAAAAAAACCGTTTTTTTGTCACTGCTTTTCTACTAAACTTACAACTATTATTCTTTATAATATGGAAATCTGACAGCATAAAATAACAAAAATATCTGCAATCAAATATCGTGACAATAAAGCCAAAAATAGACTTCACTTATAGCTATCACTGTACAACATTGTTTCGAATAAATGGAATTGCGAAGTGGATGGGATGGGGACAGGGTGTGTGTGTGTGTATGTGTGAGTGAGTGAGTGAGTGTGTGTGTGCTTATTTGAGTAGAACCTGTAGAACGGGATGTCTGAGGGAGGCCTATTCGTAATCGAACGTAGCCTCATTCGTACTTAACTCATAAACGTTAGCCGACGACATAATTATTTACGCAGCTTAGAGTACATCAAGCCTTACACTCTAACCAACAACAAAAATGTAGGTAATCGGCTGTTTATACGACCTTCACTGAACCTCGCACTGGTACCTACCTTCACCAAGTTATTCGATTTTCGACCTGATGTGACTGGTAGTTTCATACATTTACTAAGGCCGTTGTGTGTTCACTTTACTTTAGTAGGATCAAACTATAATAGAGAATTCACAGATTTTTTTTCTCCTTTAACCGAACTCGTAATCGATATAATAAAAATACATCTAGCAAAAAACTGATTTTATGAGGCATCATTTTTAGTCCAATAAAAACTCCAATAAGAGGTAATAGACCCGCCGCCGCCGCTCTGCGGTTCCATTAAAGAAACCGCGGGAAAAAGACCAATGCGCACGATCATTTATTCCACTCCTGCCCGCCCCACCAAGTCAGTGCGAATTTGTGAAAAGAAATTATTATCCTTGCGACCGTCTGTTTTCCGTCTGTAATCCGACCTTCTTGGATTGCAATAAGAGTTTTGTGAATATGGCGTAGGTATACAAACCGTAAACAAATAGTGGACGTTTACAAATTTTTTTTTCGATCGTGAGTTAGATATGAGCGCCGCGCCGGCGCGCCGCCGCCGCCGAGCCCTTCCCCTGCGCCGCCGCCGCCGGCAGCGCAGCCCGGCGCGCCGAGAGCCAGTAGAAGGAGTATTATATTCCTTGAGTTCGACAAAAGACAACGAAGGAACTGCACGTCACTGGCAAAATAGCGTCAAGTGAAGTCGATGTTTCGAAAAAGAAACTTAGTGAGTGATCGTCCCTGGATGCAGAGGCGATGTGGAAGATTTATTGGAGCAGAATAAAAAGGCTAGAGAATTTCAGTTCGTCTCGTTGGTAATTTTATTCCGAATCAACAGCCTTTCGTTTCCTTGGTTACCACTTGACACGACACTAGTATAATAATGAATATACAGATGGCGATGTATGATTTAATTACAATGATATGCAAAAGATGGCGCTGTCGTTAGACATGCTCCCACCTCGAGATGCTGGGTACGATTAGGTTCTCCAAAGGTTGATAAAAATAAGAAACTGGCATTAACTAAATTAATAACACAACAATTGGTATTCATGAAATCAACAAACAATAGATAAACTGAATATTTACTCAGCTAGAGGCAGTTTTTGTACAATAAAAGAAAGCCAGATTCCTAACGTTTAGATACTTATCGAGTTACTTAGTCTAGGTTCTTAATCTAGGTACTTAATCTATATTTTCAATTGGTAATGGACATAAATTATTGAATGCTCTCTTGATGAGTCCTCTGTTAGTTAGTATTTCAGCCACTCTTGTGACTCCGTCGCGACCCTGGCAGCAGCCGACGATGCGCCCCAGCCTCCACCGGCAGGGCGGAAGTTGTGCCTCCTTAACTAACACCACCGTGCCGACGTGCAAGCCTGGGCCCTTGGAGCTTCTCCACCGTGTGCGTTCCTGCAGGAGTCCAATGTAGTCACGCGACCACCGACGCCAGAAATCCTGCTGAAGTTGCTGTAGTTGTTGGTAGTGTGTTAAGCGATTGCTCGGTGTATCTGTGTAGTCATAGTCTGGCATCGAAATTGGCGTTCTACCGATCAAGAAGTGGGCTGGCGATAAAAATGTAATTTCGTCGTTATTTGAGTTTGGTACTGGACATAAAGGACGGGAATTCAAAATTCCCTCTATTTGGGTAAGTACAGTCGAGAACTCCTCATACGTCAACAGAGCTTGTCCTAATATTCGCTTGAGGTGATACTTACAAGCCTTCACGGCAGCCTCGTGCAAACCACCCATATGAGGTGTGTATGGCGGTAAGAACTTCCAAGTTATACCGTCTTCAGCGCTAGAATAGATAAATTCATCGGAATTCTCCCTTAAAAATGCGTACAGTTCGCGTATCTCGGTATTAGCCCCATGAAAGGTCGTTCCATTATCGCTAAGCATTTCCCGCGGCTTCCCTCGTCGGGATATAAATCGTCGGTAAGCCGAAAGAAATGCCGAAGTTTCTAGTCCTGTGACTAATTCTATATGCACTGCCTTCACTACAAGGCAAACAAAAATCGCTATATAGCATTTGCTGGTTTTATAACCGCGTCCCCTCCGGTCCCTAACCATAAAGGGCCCACCATAGTCCACACAAGTATTAAGGAAGGCGGGAGCCGGGTTGACTCTAGTTGTTGGTAGATTACCCATTATGGGGGAGTCGTAGGTTGGCTTAGCTCTAAAGCACGTCACACATTTATGAACTACTTGATTAACCAGTTTCTTTCCGTGAACTGGCCAAACCGCTCTCGGATCGATGACAGCAAAAGTTGTGGTCCGGCATGCATCAGCCTCACATGTTCACTGTGTGCGATGAGTTTGGATAAAGTATGGTCATGTGGCAGGATAATAGGATGTTTTTTGTTGTGATCGTAGTGTGACAAACCAAGTCGCCCCCCAACTCTAATGAGTCCGTTTTGCATGAAAGGATTCATACTTATTAGGTTAGAAGATTTTGGTAGTGGTTTCTCATTTTGTAGTAACTTGTACTCGTTTGGGTAAACCTCGGCTTGAGCAAACTGGACTAACTTATTTGTGGATTCTCGAAGTTCATTTACAGACAACGGACCAAGTAATTTATTATTCTTTAGTCGTAGGTTTTTTATAAATCGTAAAATATATGCAAAACAACGTACCAACCTATTAAAATTAGACCATTTCTGGTACAAGTTAGTCATGAATTGATTGGGTTCTGCACTCGATAATAGGTTACATTGAGTTTCGTTTAATCCTATTTCTACCTCCGTGTGTGGTAGCTCAGTGGATGGCCATAATGTATTCGGTTTAGCTAGCCAGGCCGGTCCCTGCCACCATAGGTGACAGCCCTCTAACTTATCAGCGTCAAGCCCTCTTGACAACAAATCCGCTGGGTTGTCAGCTGAAGCAACCCAACACCAATCGCTCGAGTCGGTTAGTTTGTTTATCTCGGTTACTCTGTTTTTAATAAAAGATTGTAATTTATTAGGTTCCTTTGACTTTATCCATGCCAATGCTACATTCGAATCTGACCAGAAACATTTCTTTGCAAATTGAATACTAAGTGCATTGTTAACCTTAGTGTACAAAGTAGCTAATAACAATGTAGCCCGTAATTCTAATCTTGGGATCGTTTCTTGTCGAGCTACTCTCGTATTTGAACATAGCAGTTGTACTATGATGTTACCTTGGCTATCGATAGATCGAAGATATATAACAGCTCCATAAGCGGGCAGTGAACTATCACAATAACCATGCAGTTCAATTCTGATATAATCGTTGGCAATAACATGTCTTGGTATTAACAAAGTTCGTAAGGAAAACAACTTGTTATAAAACACAACCCATTCATTATACAAGCGGCCTGGGAGTGGTTCATCCCAGTCGGTTTTCATTTTCCATAATTTTTGGATAAAACATTTGGCAATAATAATGATCGGACCTAGCAGGCCTAGAGGATCAAAAATTGCAGAAGCCACGGATAAAATCTTCCGTTTGGTTGTAGTATCTATGATTTAAGACTTCCCAGCAGATGTTGTAGTTGTCGGAAGAGATCTGTAGATGTTGAATCAGTTTCTCGGCTTCTCCTCTTACATTGCCCTTAAGAAACTGCATTTTCTGGGCGTTAGAAATTGACGGATTGTTGTGGATCGCCTCAGTAAAAAGATCCTTGAAGGACACCCACTGCTGGTAACTTCCGCTGAATGTAGGTACATCTAATTGCGGCGTTATTTTATCTCTATGGGATACCGACCAAAGTTTACTGTTGATGCTCTTTTTCATGCTGTTGTAAGTGCGTTCATTGTTGGAAAACGCTTCTTCATACGCTTTGTTTGACCCTTCTAAGATAGAATCAAGCTCCCAATGCAGACTATCTATTACCGACCACCGTGACTGCAGTGTGCGCAGCATGTCTTCAAACTCCCACTTTTCTGTTACTAAGTTAAGATCTACGTTCGCTACCGTTCGTTCGAAAGCTCTGAAGTTACTCGATTGCTTTTTCAGTAAATCTTCAGTTTTGCTGTTAGTGCCTTGAGACTGGGCAGTACCCGAACCTGAGGGAAATGCTAAAGGGGTTGCGGGACGCAGAAGCGGCGTAGTAGGCGTTTTTTGCTCGCCTGATGATCGATAGTTCTCGATAAATGATCGAACGTTGTAGTATTTGGTACGCGTAAATTCATATTGATTGTTTATGAAATACGGATGTGATTGATCTCCTATTTTTAATAAACTCGTATGGGCATTCTTAAACTCACTCCAATACGAATCTAAAGTATCTAAAAGACGTTTGATGTAGTCTGGGGTCTTGCGATCGGACCCGGCTTTCTTAAAGTTGCTGAGAAGTTGGTCGATACCTTCCGTAATTTGTTGCTGGTTAGCGAGTAAGTCTTCCATTTTTAGTAAAAGCAGAAAAAATTTGGAAAGATCTTACTTTGATCGCTGCGTTGCTGATGCTGCTGCAGGGTTGCGTGTGACGCGCTCGTGTCACCAAACCCAGTTGCTCGCTATGCTGTGCTGCTGTGTGTTGGACGCTCGTCCTGCTGATGCTGATTGCTGCTCACGGCTCGTGCTGCTGTCCAGGCGATCAACCAAGTATGCTGGTATGGCGATCTGCTCTGGATGTAGAAGTGTTTAGGCTTGCTCAGCTCCAAACTCTTGCTCTGCTGCTATAGTTGTTTCAGAAAATCCACTTATTCACGAAACAAGTCACTATTAGTTCACTTTGTACACCCAATGTCACTGTAAGTTCTTTGCTCGAAGGACCATAAATGTAAGAGCGCCTACAAGTCACGCTATGATCTAGTACGGCCCTTACGGTTGGTTACAAGATTAGCTATTGTCTTGTAACCGGGAAGCTAAATGGGGTAGCTAGCTGGGGTGCTATCGGCTAGAAATGAAAGCACTCAATTGCTAATAAACTATCACTATATTAAACTTAATAACGATATAAATGATAGATGAAAAATGAGAACGCGCGGCGCGGCTGATTGGCAGTTGCGAACTAAAGTCTGTTTCCGCGCTAGTTAGGTGAGTTGCTGACTGGACAAAACATGTGCGGTTGCACCGTACAATGTTCAAGAATCACATAAGCAAAATCCTCAGCGGCAGTCCTTGCGATCTGCCTGGCTCGTCCGGACACAGCAGTAAGTTCATATAAATCTTACACTTCTTATAACTGTATGCTGCACCAATCCTCCCTAGTGGCCCAAAATCCGATCCCAAGATATTTACAGTCGTAGGGCTAGGGAGGATGATGTAACATCAAATGTTTTACTGATAGATATATACAATACTTGTGTTCACCATCAAGGTTAGGTATACGTATATGTATTATTTTTTATTATTCTTAATATATATATTATATTATATATATTGGTATATAGATAAATATAAATATATAGGTCTTGGTATGTATGTATATAATTTTATAAAAGTATTTATTTCACTAAATATTTAGTTATATATGTTATTTTATTTTCAGTATCCTCGCCTAATACTCTTCGTATCATGAAATTGGTTTTGGATTTTTCTTCTTCCATTCCTAGAATGGAATATTTTCAGTTTTTTCTTTTTTGTGGCACCCTTTAGTTGGCGTCTACAGCAAAGATTACCTATATACTCTAGAACATTCAAGAGAAACCTATAATTGGCCATATGATAAACAATGTATGTTTTGTAAGTGCACTATGTATCGCTGTTGGTTTTTTCAATAAATATAAAAAAAAAAACTTTAGTAGATGTAAAAACAAAAAATAATTGTAAAGGAAACTACGATGAATTGTTCAAAATATGTAACCTTCTTCCAATTAAGTATAAAATAAAATTTGCAATTTTAATGGAAAACTACAATAATAATTTATTCAAAAAACCTGTAATTTACAATAAAAACACTCGGAATATGAAAAATAAAAAGTTAACTGTCCCACCAGTAAACAACAGTACTTAGTCCCTATATACTAAATGAAATGTCAGTGGAAGTAAGATCATCACAATATGCTAGTAAAATGCTTTATAAAAAGTGTGTAGCTTCTGAATTAATGAACCAGTTTGTAACCAGTACCATAAGTTTATCCTAATTTAAGTTAAGTATCTTCTTTACTTTTCTATGTAAACTTAATTTAAGTCATTTGTTAGGTACCTATTTTAAGTAACTAAATTGAGAGTAAATCTGCCAACAAACTGTTATTTAGTTTGGCGGAAATGAGACTATTTAAAAATGTATGCACCTTTTACAGAATAAACAATTATTTATTTATTTATCTTTATTTATTTATCCAAGTGGCAGGAAGACGCTGGATGCAAGCCGCTTCCAACCGGTCTCTTTGGAAATCCATGGAGGAGGCCTACTTCCAGCAGTGGACTTCTTGTGGCTGAATGATGATTACATTCACAATTAAGCATTCAATTTTACATTTACTAGTTAGGGGTCTATGAGGCACACTAACGCAACCAATGAATAAAATCTCACATTTTCCTTAACAGATAATTTCTACATAAATCCAGTTTTCGATCGTAGATTATAGCTGATTGAGAAAATGGACGGACACCATTTTCTCAATCACCCTAATCTACGATCGAAAACCGGATTGTCCATGAAATTAAAGAAATTAAACCATTTTTGTTACTTCCTTGGGCAAAACATCTTTATTGTTCTTCTCGTTATTAACTTTACTATCATAGTTATTAGTGCTATCCTTAGTTTAATTCACAATACGAGTACATATATTCCACTTATTTTACTACTCCGCCGGCCTGTGCAAGCCAAGTAGACGGCTGTCAAACGTCATGTTTGGCAGTTGTCTACTTGGCTTGGTGGAGAGTTGAGAATTCATAGCAACAAATAAAAGTAAGATCAGAACCACTTTTCCGATCCCGGAACACTTCATGATTATGACCGAGACAATGCACGAGTTCGATTTTCAGGACTTTTTTTTCCACCCTGAAAATATTTATGGGGGGTTTGGTGCACAATATGACCGTGTCACCTCGAGTAACCCTTTGCGCCCTTAGCCTAGATATAAATAAGCCGTTTAAACTGATTTATTGAAAATTTACGTACTTATCTTTTTTATTTACAATTTTTTTCATTCCTGCTATTATTTATTTATTTATGTTAAGATAATTTAGGTACAGGTTAAGTGAATTGGGACTTCCTAAAACCATAACTAGCTATATATTTCATATCTTATATATTAGATATATATTTCATATTATCTTAAATACTCTATTACTCTATGGAGGCGGAATGACATGGGCTACGTTGGTTCTTGGGAAATCTGCCACCACAGTAAAGGATTACCTTATGTAGAATTATGACGATGATGATGAAGTTCCACGTGTGCAAACATGTATCAGCACAACACCATCTACTCAAAATAATTCGAAGATATTCTGCCAGATAGATTTAGAAGCAGACGCTTTTCCTTACTCTTTGACCATTAGCTATATTATCCGCACCAATTCCTGACGTATTTTAGACTTTTTCTATCTCAATTGTAGTATAATGAATAGTTAGAAATTATTGTGGTAAAATTTGTGGCAAATAAAATATTTTCACTTTCACTTTCACGTTAGGATTTGGTGGGCGTTTGGTGGCGGTCGGCCCGGCCTAGCGCCTCGGCCTCGGCCAGCGTGTCGGGCATGCGCGTGCCGAGCGTCTCGGGCTGCGTCAGCACCAGCACACCCGCCAGCAGACCCATCGCGCCGAACAGCATAGTCGGCAGCCCGCTCCAGTACTCCATCTGAAAACGACCACAAAATTAATCGTACCAGACTTATGGGCTCCAAGTTATGTATAGATCTTTTTCATCAGATGTGGTAAATACAAAGCATTACCACATCTGATGAAAATGATCCATAGTTAGCCCGCAAGGCCAAGTCGATCGGCACTAGCTGGCTTGAATTGGAAGCTACCGCTGTCAGAAGCGGAAATCTATCCCATAGGAGTTAAAAAACCAAAGAAAAAGAAGGCACATGTAATGAGTTTACCGAAAGAAGAGGAGCTTACTGCTGATAGTAAAAACTATAAATATCTAACCTAACTAGCGCCATGACGGATCCCGTGTTCAATTGTGGCATTCGGCTTACGAAACGTGCCAGCCAAATAGGATCGAGTTCGGTACTACCCGTCAGAAATCTGTAAGCCCAGCCGCCGCGCCGTCAAACTACCATCTTGCGAAGTGCCTAGATATTTCCGATGGATTATACATAAGTGAAATTGATGGTCTAACTTTGTCAAAAAAATGTTTTTGAAATTGCAAAAAATGACTAACTTTGCAGTAGTATGGTGCATAAACAACAGAACAACTAACGCAAAGTAGTTGGAATCTGTTTGCTCTTGTAAGTATCATCATATTCATCATCAACAAATATCGTACATTTATTTCTGCACATCGTCCAAACAATGTCTGCGTCATGATTTGGGCACAGAATTAACCAATCACAGAGTGCTCTGCCCTAAATTTTGCGATCATTTTCTTAGTAAAGACTTACGACAGGACTGGTGTCGTTTTTGTCGGTGAGTTTTTAGAAGCACTACCTGTCGATTTTTTGTTCGTAGAAGCTTACCAAAGCGGGCGTGAGCGGCGCGGTGATGGAGCCGATGCGGCCGACCATGGAGGAGAAGGCGAGCAGCGAGTGTCGGTACTCTGTCGGGTACAGTTCGGATGTGAACAGGTACAGTGACGTAAACACCACTGAAATGCCGAACTTGCCCACTAAGAACAGGACCAGCCGCAGCGTCGTCAGATCTGTAAACGGAGTAACATCATTATAGCTCAAGATTTTTACTCTATGGAGCAACCAATATTTTTTTTGAACATAGCTATGTTTACAATAAAAATCTTACAGTATATTGTAGCACGCTGTGTTTTACCCGAAACAAATGTAGGTGTACTAATACTTGTATAATATTATGAATTAAGAAAACATAACATAATCTCACGCCTGCATCCCAGAGGCGTAGGCCGATATCAGGGTATGCTACTTCCCACGACCCCGACAAATCTCTTTCGGTTCATCAACATTCATTAGTCGTTGCATGCATGCACGCAACAACGTTCTCTAATAAAACTGTTATAAATATTGCTTATACTGTCATTCAAACTAAAACCACACACTAACGCAAGGACTTCATTTCTACTGTATGAATCCTAATTCCTTTATTCTTCTGCCATACCCAAGTGTCGCTACCATACATAAGTGTTAGGACCAGCACTCCATTAATGATAGCCAATCAGGGCGCACAGAGTGCGCTAGGCCATGTTCTTGGCCGGCCCACACTCTGCATAATTACACGAACCCATTCTATCACTTTTCGACCCCCCTCTATCTTCGAATCCAGCTACGTCACAGGACTGAAAATTAGTTATAACTATAAAATACATTGTCGATACAACATTTGAATATTTAAAGCGTCTACCTGTTGCCGTTATTAATATCGAGCAAAAAACGGCAAAGAAATCACGTTTGTTTTATGGGAGCCCCCCTTAAATATTAATTTTGTTCTGTTTTTAGTATTTGTCGTTTAGCAGCAACAGAAATACATCATGTGTAAAAATTTCGACCTGTGTAACTATCACGGTTCATGAGATTCAGGCTGGTGACAGACGAACGGATGGATGGACGGATGGACAGCGGAGTCTTAGTAATAAGGTCCCTTACCCTTTGGGTACGGACCCCTGAAAACACTAACGTAGCTCTCACAATTTTTATTTGGAAGTAAAATGGGATTATGTATTAGGGGTTAAAGTATGAAATTGCCGTTTTATTGCAATAGGTTCTTTGAATTGACATAGAATCTTCATGGTTTGAGGTTTTCGAATGAAACTTTTTTCAAATGGTTTCTATGATGTTCTTTTTTTAAAAAATGTGAAACATTTGAATATCGACTTTCGACAATTATTGTTTTTGTTATTCAATTTAGACAAGAAAGATGGATACTGTGAAAATTCGAGTGATTTTTGAATACGAGTTCCGACGCGGAGCTAACGCGGCAGAAACAGCTCGCAATATCAATGCTGCGTTTGGAGCATGAACGCACCGTGCGATTTTGGTTTAAACGCTTTCGTGATGGAAATTTCGACTTAAAGAACGAGCCACCGCCCACACAGGTGAATAACGATGAATTAAGAGAGATAGTGGAAGCCGACCCTAGTCAAACTACCCAGGAATTAGCGGCATGGTTTAACGTTACCTTACCCACAATATTGACTCACTTGCGTCAAATCAATAAAATAAAAAAATACGAAAAATGGGTGCCTCATAATCACTCGAATTTTCGCAGTATCCATCTTTCTTGTCTAAATTGAATAACAAAAACAATTGAAAGTCGATATTCAAATGTTTCACATTTTTTAAAAAAAGAACATCATAGAAACCATTTGAAAAAAGCTTCATTCGAAAACCTCAAACCATGAAGATTCTATGTCAATTCAAAGAACCTATTGCAATAAAACGGCAATTTCATACTTTAACCCCTATTATTAATATTTTACGTATTAGCAACACTTGGATGTTGGTAACCTTGGGTTTGAGGTTTGACTCATTCATGAAGACGTAATTTATTTTCAAACATTCCGTTTTCTTTCTCGGTTACGCGTGAATGTTGTTTTTCATGTTCTCTGGTGATTTCGACAATTTTGGCTAGTTTTTCGAGCCCACATGAGTAGATGTAACAATGTGAAAGAGTTTTCTATTGTTTAAATAAAAGATCTGTTTACTTTTGTTTTGATAACAGGGCTGAGTTTTCCAATCTCATCCGTTTAGTTGAGACTGGAAATTAATACTGTAGAAAGGCATATATAGAATAAATTTAAATATTAAATGCTAGCACCTGACTCCTTAGTCTAAAATCTAGTGTTAGGTGAACTTACTTATGTCGAAACTTTATTACAACTTACCAAAACTTTATTAGATCTTAGTCTAAAATATTGAATATCGGTTATTAAGGATAAGGGTTAAAAATACATTATAATGTGCGTACTGAAATCATATAAATTTGAATTAAAGTTAAAAACATTAAAGTCAGATATGTGAAATGGAGCGCCGCATTTTCAAAAACCTATTTAGAGGCTAAAAATTCCACCCACGCCGGGACTTGAACCCGCGACCTCTGACCAACCGTGCCAGCGTTCTCCCAACTGAGCTAATGGGCAAGTGCAGGCATCGGCAAAATTTGGAGCCTCTTTACAAACTTCTCTGTATTACGTACAGGCAGCGACATCTGGCCGAAGCAATTTACAAAATGAAACGCGTAGTCATGGACCAAATACTTTTTAATAATTTTGCTCGTTTCTAAGACAGTAGGCACTTCATCAGACTAACATTCTTAGAAAAATATGTGTAATTTTTTTATTTACCGATCACACTTGGCATGTTCTCATTATAAAACTATTCAGCTCCTCTAAAAACTTGTCATGTTTTTGGTCTGTAAAATAAAAAAAATTCACACCTTTTTCGTTGTTTACCAAAACTGTTAATTTCGTAGAGACAAGGAACTTGACAAATTCTTACAATTCAAGTATTTTTAAGACGAGAAGTTGGCCAGTTGTTTTACATAAAATTTATCTTTTTGTGGGAGCTACCTTGCTCTTTTGGAGTCGTTTCGGTTACTCATGAACGAGTGCAAGGATCCGTTTACACAATTTACTGCTTTTACTCTTCTTTCTACACTTTGCACACTTTCCATCCCACGTAACAGGCTTCCCAAATTGGCTAATCGTATCTTGCATTCCGTCATTTCATCATCTTTTTCGAAGAGCATTACTTTCGGCTTACTCACATTAATGTTCACTCTTTTTCTTTTGCCTCATTCATTAATGTTACTTGTGTCTGCAGGTCTTCGACCGACGCCGACCATGCGAACAAAACCTGAAAAGGAATTTGAAAAGTACTCACCCATCCGAATCCCATAATCCAGTGGCAAGTGATCATGAACAAGTTGACAAATGAAGCAAAGAATTGGATCTTTATATCTTTATTTCGACTGTTTTCAATCTCATGTGGCCATGGCTTAAAAAAAAATGTCCATAAATGGCGCAAACTAGAATACTCTATGTTATTGGTAACCGGACTCACGGCTACGAAAGTGTGGATACGAGTGTTCGACGAAATGAATGAAAGCCAAAAAAAATTTGGAGTGCGTCTAGAATGGTGTTAAAACCACAAATACGTACCAAATCAAAATCAGCTAAGTGCGAAAAATAATATTACCTTTTTAGAAAAACAGTACAGCCTATGAACACTTACCTAGAGGTAAATCTGTCCGGCGAATGCAGTATTCTATACACCTTGTATAGGACAGTCTTAGTCATAAAAAGGCGCTATTTAAACAGAATTACTAATATAAATAGTTTAATCCCTGTGCAGTAAAGAAATTTCACAACGAGTTAATAATTTTTATTATCTAACTTTTTAATAAGATATTATTTTATAATGTTCAGACGCTGTTACCCCATATCAATAACTATTATTACTGGAAGGGCGCTTACACACGGGTCGCACGTGTGCCAACTGCAGCCGTCGACGCGCCGACGCGGATATTCGACGCTGACATGTCGGCGACTGCTGTCGACGAGTGTCGACGGCTGCAGTTGGCGCACGTGCTGCCCGCGTATAAGCGCCTAAGTGACAAGAACTCGATCACATAGGTTTGCCAAAGGCCTTGCGAAAGGTGGCGTGGGGGTCGGGTTGCCTCCCATGTAGTTGAGACTGGCGATGGCTGATTCCTATGTTATGCTTGCTGTCGGTTTGTCTGGCAGCAGCATTCGTTTTTTCCTACTTTGTAAAGTCAACAAACATGATCGATGTTTTTGTATTGCAATTTGTTAATTACACTTAATCCTTAAAAGTTTAGTCAACATTGTTACAGAATTTATCGATACAAATTTCAGATAAAAATTATAAGTCGTGGAATGAATGTTGTTGTAAATGACAAACTCTAACTGACGTGTTTCAGGAAATGCGCATTTTAGAGGAAACCCTGTATATTTACAATAACTATCAAAAATATAACTTTCGCAACGCAATAGAGTAAAACCGGCAAAGTTCGTGTCGGGCCATGCGCTCTCTAGGGCTCCGTAGATTGATATTAGGATTTGATTTTCCTTACATTTACTATCTATTTTACAGAAATAACGATTTCCTTTATTTAAGTGTATGGGAATTACCCTAAAAATTTTCTTTAAATGTTATTTTATCGTTGTGTCGGCGTAATTAATATGTATATCTATGCCAAATTTCAGCTTTTTAGTACCTACGAATCTTCTCTCAGCTTATCCTTGGACAGACAGACCGACACATGTCGAAACTATAAGGGTTCTTTATTCACTACAGAACCCTAAAAACGTACTTATATTACGTACAAAGTCACGTGCGAGCGCGTTATGTACATAGAATAATCAACATTCTTACTCTTAATGATTTAGTTTATATTATGCGATAAACTAAATGA
The DNA here is from genome assembly GCA_963969515.1 of Yponomeuta evonymella. Taxonomy (NCBI): domain Eukaryota; kingdom Metazoa; phylum Arthropoda; class Insecta; order Lepidoptera; family Yponomeutidae; genus Yponomeuta; species Yponomeuta evonymella. The sequence continues at coordinate 397,237 of OZ018351.1, read as the reverse complement.
TATCAGAGAGGTTTATCCGGTTTATACTTTCAGTTGAAGAACAAAGGCTCAAGGATTCACATATTTTAGAGATAAAAGTAATCTTATCGACTTGCTAATAATCCAACGCCGAGGTAGTTAAGTTACTTTACATATGAATGTATGTAGCTGATCGCAGATATTATTTATTATTATCAAAGTCCAAGTTGATGCAACAAAAAAAAAACATGTGTTAGCACTGTACATACATAAGCAAAAAAATAGAATATTGAACAGAGAGAACGGCAAAATTAAACTTCGTACTATTGCTAAATGCCTGGCCTTCAAACAGGCATTGTTGCAAATTTAAGGAAAAAGTGTGCGACTAGTAAAATTTTCAAATCTACATACATACACATTAACTCACGCCCGTATCCCGGAGGGGATAGACCGTATCCCGGAGGGGATAGACCGCAGGTAGCAGATAGGGTTTGCTACTTGCCACGACCCTGACAAACCTTATAAATCAACATTCATTAGTCGCTTCATGCACCCACGTCGGTTTCGGGTACTGTTTATCTTGCCTTTCGCTAGTATGAACCTTCGGTCAGTTTGCGTCTACAAAAGAAGTAAAGGTCGACTAACCATTAGAGACGAACGAGAAGGCTATGTTGCAGGCAGCACTGAGCAGGAACCCGCACGACAGCGTGGGACGGCGGCCAACGCGGTCGAGCACGAGCACGGACGTGTAGTAGCCGGGGATCTCGATCGCGCAGATCAGGATGTAGTTGAGGTACATGTTGCCCGAGAGACTCGTGGAGTTGATGGACAGGCCGTAGTACACGAAGGTGGTAGTGATCCACCAGACGGGCGTGGTGCAGATGCGCCGCCGGAGGACGGGGGAGCGCAGGATGGTTTTTATCAGGCCCGCTGAAGGCGCAGTGGCTGACTCCTGCCAAATTTTTATCATCTAGGTATCTATCTGGGAATGTTTAACAAGAAATGTCACCACAAGCAAAATTACTTAGCCCATACTGACAATTCCTAACCCTAGTAACTCTTCGTAATTCCTTTATATATAGTAGGTATTTTATTCTGTAAACTATATTTTATTTCATTATGTATTTTTTCTTATTATTTTGACTGGCATAAAATAAGAATATTCTTTATTGTATACCGGAAAAAATGTTACAGAAACAGCAATGACAAAAGAAAAGATACAATTGTGCGGCTTTATTGCATAGGTATTTAGTTACACCTGAGATTTCCGTACTTAGCCTCATGGTTGGGCCATTATACGTAGCAAAGCTTTGAGTTCACTCCAGATAGCCTATCTCTTTCCAGAAGGCCAGCAGTGCTTTGATGTCACTTCTAAAAGGATCCCAGCTTCCCAATGATGGCGGTCCGTTGCTTTTCCACGCCTTCACAGTGAATGGTCACGTGGGCGGGTGTTTCCTCTTCTTTGACGCTTCCACGGCAAAGCGTGCTATTGGTTAGCTCCAACTTGTGGAAATGTCTATTCCGTGAGCAGTGGCTTGTTAGGATTGCCACAGATTTGCGGAGATTATCTCTTCTCAGACGCAGCGTGAAAAACGTTTGTTGTTGTTGGTTGATTTATTGTTGGTAGAGCCTGTCTGCATTTGATTTCTGTTCTCCAAAGTTCATTATGCTGGATTTCTCAAAGTTCATTATGCTGGACCTCAACCATTTCCTAAACTGGTTGTTTGGTAGTAGGAGCAGGGGTTCAGGCCCTTCCACTGTAGTTTCCGAGCCTCTTCTAGCGAATTCATCCGCAGCATCCATTGTAAGGTGACTCGGTTATTTTTTGACAGTTTTTACAACTCATAATGATACTCTAGTATCAGGCTGTTGTTTGAGAGTTTGCTGTTAAGTGCTCGTAAGACTGAGCCGCTGTCCGAGATTATGCGTATTGCCTAGTCTTGCACATTTCTTGTATTCAACAGCGTGACTGCTCTTGTTATACCGATGCATCCTGCCTGGAAAATTGTATCCAGGGTGCCAAGGGTTGTAGACATTTTTAGGTTTAGTTCTTTGGAGAAGGCTCCTGCACCCGTTTGTGTTGGGATTTTGGAGCTTTCCGTATACACTCTGACTTCGTGTATACCCTTTTCCCGCCGAAACCACACGATCATGCGTTAAATCGACAAAGGAATTTCAACACTAAACAATAAGAAGAAAATGAACGCTCAGCATTGTAAATCTTGTAACAAAACAGACCATACGCGTAGAACTTCACAAAAATGTCTCAATTATTTGCCACCGATATGAAAGCGCAAGCTCTCTGCCTCTCAAGACGGTCTCGACGTGCAAGTGTACGTGGTCAAGCGCAGACTCGTCTCCGCTCTGTGTCCTCTGATGGATCCCGAAAAGAGACTCAGGCTCGTCGCCGAGATACGACGCGACGTACGTGACCTGTCCGGGCTCTATGTCGAACTCGGCATATTCATCAACTATAATCACAAACGAGTGCGTGAAACCGATCACACATGGCCCGAGAAGCCCAACATTTTGCACTTTACATAGGCACTCAAAAATAAAAGCAAGAAAACTCTCCTCTCCGAATCACCTATTGTGCAGGAATATCTTCAACTAAGACGTGCAGCGGGCGCTCTCCCCTTTTACGACGCCAAATTACGAACCTTTGTTATTCAAGAACAGGCTCACCAGTACGAGACGTGTCTCCAGACCAACGTCGAAACGCACGCATTCTCGCGTCTCAAGCGATACTTTTGCGACTATCATCAAATCCAGGACACCACTTTAGTACACGAGCAGACATACCTCGGCTTCTACAAACTGGATTTCGATTCAATACGCGAGCCCGTAATACGAGACACGTGTCGGCTCATCAACTGCAAGAGCTCCTGGTGGAGCGCCCTTCTCAAGTGGATAGACATTCAGCACGAATTGGCCAGCAGAGAGCTCAAATCGTTCAACATCTTTCCTCAGCCGTCGCACCGGCACAAGAGTCTAACGTACACTTCCAGGGGTTGGCATGAGCTGCTGCTTCGAGTGGGCAAAGGCGGCGGCGTCTCGAGCGATTGGCACAAAATCCAAGATCATCGCGCCGAGCTGTGGGCGCCCTGGTTCGATAATCTCAAGAGCAATTTCGGCTGTTGCATTCAAACGGACGGCTGTAGCGTGAGTCTCTTGATGAATCGCTACGTACCCAAAACTACGACGAGTAAAGCGAAAAAATCCAAATATGAAAAAATAAAAACTACACCTAAGTGGGCGTACAACATGACGCCCCTGAGCAGAAAATTCGACAGGATAATCGCAGTGGACCCGGGTTCGCGCTATCCTATCGTGACGTGCGACGACACCTTCGCCTGCAGGCGCATTTCACGTAAATACGTCTACCGCAACAGCCTCGAGTGGAAGAGAGAGGCATTCCGCACGAGGACTACGGCTTCGGCGGAGACGGCGGAACGCGTCGATAGAGAAAGATTACAAGCAGCTCTCGAGTTTCCGCTCTCGGTGAAGAATCACCACTTGGTAGAATACACGACGTTTCGCCTCAAGTGGTTCGCTGCGAGGCAAAGGGTCTACGACGAGCACCCCAAGCTGACGAGACTCAAGCTCGACAAGTACATCCGACAAATGAAGCTGAACGAGATGATCGTCCGAGATATATTCGGTGCGAAAGAGAAGGACCATCACGTGCTCGTGATGTATGGAGCGGGCTGCGAGTTCATGAACACTGCCAACTTTAGCGGCCGAAAGTTTAAGCACGACGCGCTTCTAAGACGTCTGCGCGCCCAGAGAAATACGAGTGTGGAGATCGTCGACGAGGCGTACACGAGCCAGGCCTGCTCCGAGTGCAACCGCAGAGAGCGCAAGTTTGTCAAGATAGCGTTGAACACTCGTCTTCGCTGGGGGTTTTGCCAGAAATGCCACAGCGAGTTTGACAGAGACATCAACGCGGCGCGCAACATCCTCATCAACAATACTGTAGGCCGAACAGTAGTTCCTACAGTACCTACATACTTAGAGAGTCACCCCTCAGGTGACCATGCGGACCTAGAAATCCGCGTAGCTCGAGTAGGATCGGAATAAAACACGTAGAGTTCAAATTCATTTGTTCTTTACTGATCATTCAGGTTTGAAAGGGATACCTGAGTAGTCGGCTGGCTCCTGTTGTAGAATTGTACCTTGTATTTCTTTTCAAAAGTATAGGTGTGAGGTATTTTGTCACACACTGCCTCCATCATAGGCTAGTCCACAACAGGGGCTGACAAGATTTATGTGTAAGCAGAAGAGCTGTTTTGTTTCCTAGTCCGGTTGTCCGGAGCCGTAGGGCAGCGCTAGCTGCTTCTTGTTGAATGTGCAAGTGTCTGAGGTTCAACAAGGCTTCCAGGGCGGCAGTCGGTGTTGTTTTCATGCACCCAGTGGGGCATGCTAGTCGTTGTAACCTATGTTGTTGGAGTACTGCTGTTTTTTGTTTTGTTCTGGTCCACCATACAACGGCGCCATATGTTATAGCAGACTGGCAATTAATGAAATTAATTTTATTTTAATAATAACTGAATTAACATGGATATTGTCTCGTTTATTTTTCATTTTACAATTTTCAACTTTGTTTTGCCAATTTAAATTTTAAAATTTGCTACAATAATTTTGGAATGTAACTTAATAATTCTTTTTTATAATTTTGGCCGAGGGTAGTAAATTAACAGTTAATGCTGTCAAAAAGACGCCTATCACCTCAGTCTACCGAGACCACGGCACTTGCAAAAGTACCGAAACGTCGGAAAATTGTAAAATGAAAAATAAACGAGTAAATATCCGTGCTAATTCAGTTTTTATTATGTCTTGTGCTCGTGTTAACCTTAGAAAATGCAATTTTATTTTATCTAAATTTTTCAAATTACATTTATTATAATTTAAATCAGAGTTATTCGTTTGATTAAAATAATTTCACCCTGACAATTACTTGTTAATACCAATATGATGTCTATGTATGTCTGTTCATACAGTGTTTCAGAAAGGGCCGTTCCAAACTTAAGAGGCTTATTCTACTCATAAACAAAACTAACTTAAATCATGAGACCAACTCCGAAATATAAAAAAAAATATTAGGGGTTAAAGTATGAAATTGCCGATTTGTACTGAAAATCTAAATTGTTTATTTTTTTAATTTTTAACAAATTTATTTAATCAAAATAGTTGCCATTATTATCTATACATTGCTGCCATCTAATGGGAAGGTCATTAATGCCTTTGCGATAGAACTCCGACGATCTAGACTGCACAAACTGTGTGAAAGCATTTTGTACTGCCTCCTGGGAAGAAAACTTCTTGTCACGTAGATAATTGTCCAAATCACGAAAAAAATGGTAGTCCGTTGGAGCAAGGTCTGGTGAATACGGAGGATGACGAATGGTTTCTAACTGCAGTTCCTGAAGGGTCAAAATGGTTTATCGTGCTGTGTGAGGTCTCGCGTTGTCGTGGAGCAATAATGGTGAAGATCGATTCATGAGTCGGGGCTGTTTTACTGCTAGTTTTGTCAACATGGTTCAGAGTTCGGCACAATAGACATCTGCCGTTATTGCTTGACCAGATCGGAGAAAACTATAGTGAATAACACCATGCTGAGACCACCAAACAGTTACCATTACCTTTTTATTGGTAAGTTTTGCTTTAGGACACTGTTGTGGCATTTGACCTGGGGTCAGCCATTGCATTTTTCTTTTCCGGTTATCATAAAGAATCCACTTTTCATCACATGTTACAATTCGATCCAATATTCCTTCATTTCTGTGTTTCTTTCTGCATATCAGTCAAATCATGAGGCACCCATTTTTCGTATTTTTTATTTTATTGATTTGACGCAAGTGAGTCAATATTGTGGGTAAGGTAAAGTTAAACCATGCCGCTAATTCCTGGGTAGTTTGACTAGGGTCGGCTTCCACTATCTCTCTTAATTCATCGTTATTCACCTGTGTGGGCGGTCTTCCTCGTGGCTCGTTCTTTAAGTGGAAATTACCATCACGAAAGCGTTTAAACCAAAATCGCACGGTGCGTTCATTAGTAGACCCCTCTCCAAACGCAGCATTGATATTGCGGGCTGTTTCTGCCGCGTTAGTTCCGCGTCGGAACTCGTATTCAAAAATCACTCGAATTTTCGCAGTATCCATCTTTCTTGTCTAAATTGAATAACAAAAACAATTGAAAGTTGATATTCAAATGTTTCACATTTTTTAAAAAAAGAACATCATAGAAACCATTTGAAAAAAGTTTCATTCGAAAACCTCAAACCATGAAGATTCTATGTCAATTCAAAGAACCTATTGCAATAAAACGGCAATTTCATACTTTAACCCCTATTATCTCTGCCGTTTACTACATTTACATATTTGCTCCAGCGAGTGTTTCGGAGAGTTCACCTCACACAAAACAATTGGATTAATTAATAATGAAGTTAAAGTAGATGAGAAAATAACGTACCTTATCTGGTGGCGGCGGAGGGTTGATCAAAGCGTGAATCGACTGGTCGCTGATCTCCGTCCTGTTTGTCTTCGCGACCTTGTGCAGCACACCGCGCGCTTCCTCAAACTTCCCCTTGGACAGCAGCCAGCGCACGCTCTCCGACAAGATCCAGTAGTAGCTGGTGGACAGAAAGGTTTACTGTGCGACTGCGACATTTTCAGAAAAGGGGTTACGCTACTCATCAAAACAAACGATTTTTGCAAAATATTTATTTTTATTTTTGCACAAGCGATGTTTGCAAATCCCCATCACAATGCAGAGTTCAGGCCTTCTCTCGATGGGAGAATATGGGCTACATCACCATGCATGCCCACCGCGGATTGCGAACGAAGGCATGAAACAGCTGATATATATTTTTTATTTCTGCGATTCTCTCATAAAGAAATTTAATTGTATTGAGCAGTGTTCTGAAACGCCTTACAGAATATGTCTTTCAAAAAAGGTTTAGCGAGGGATGCTAAACCCTATTTCAAGAATACGGCGGAGGACCTTTAGCTTAACCCAAAATATCGCTGACCTCCAATCTGACCGAACCAGGATTGAGTAGATAGATACCTGATGATAAGGAAGCCAGGAATATGAAGTGCCATGATCATGTACCGCCAAGGCTGAATCATCCACGCCACGCAGCCTAGGATGACCTGCCCCAAAGCGAACATAGATGACATCGTGGCGCTCGTGAACACACGGTACTTCGGCCCGACCATCTCCGTCGCTGGAACGTACAAATATGTCTACTCAAGTCAATTACCTTTACTAGCCCTTTCCATAGCCCTTTCCATAGCTCGTTGCGTGACCTTGAGCCTTCTTATGAGGCCCATAGTGAGAGACCACGTTTCAGTGCCATAAGTCATCACTGGTAACACACACTGGTTGTATAATTTTGTCTTGAGCGATTGAGGTATATTAGACGAAAAGACTTTTCTAAGTTTCCCGAAAGCTGCCCAGCCGAGTTGGATTCGACGATTGACCTCTTTCACGAAGTTGGACCGGCCTAGTTGGACTGTTTGTCCTAAGTAGACGTATTCGTCTACAACTTCGAGAGTCGTGTTCCCCAATGTTATTGGGGTGGGCACAACACGAGCGTTCGACATGACCTTCGTTTTGCCCATGTTCATTTTAAGGCCCACACGTTGGGAAACTCGACTGAGGTCGTCGAGCATTATGCCGAGGTCTTCCATCGTTTCTGCCATGACTACTATATCGTCGGCAAGTCGTTGACTGCCACAGTGGGCGGGGCACATAGCACGCAGAACTGATGGCCGATGGGGCCGAAAAGTTCTCGAATGGAGACCACATATCGGCAAGCGCAGCGTGGGACGACCAGCCACAAGATGGACAGATGACGTCATTCAAGTGGCAGGAAGACGCTGGATGCAGGCCGCTTCCAACCGGTCTTTTTGGAAATCCATGGAGGAGGCCTATGTCCAGCAGTGGACTTCTTGTGGCTGAATGATGATGATGATGATTTTTTATTGCACAAAATAAGGTGTACTAATACTATGGTCTATATCCCTAACACACCAACTTTCAGGCGCGACGCCTCTGGCGTTTAAATGTATTTTCAGGACATGTTTAGCGGAGATGCCTGTCTGCCGACTTTGCGCGCTCCGTGTGACAGTTAAGAGTAGAAGACCACTTTACGAAAACGGTCGTCATCGCGATTAAAATACGGTAGTTGTAATCGGACTTTCAAAAACAAGTTTGCTTTCGCGAGCCACATCCGCGCCCATCGTCACGAAGTCCGCAACTTATGAGGTTGCTGTCGTCGGATCACGATGAGAAGGACATCATAATCATCAATCAACCAATTATCCCGTACTTGCCCTCTGCTGGACATTGGCCCCTAAAGCACACCATTTTCACATCATAATCATTATCATCATCATACATTTGACGCCCACTGCAGGACATAGGCCTCCAAGAAGTTTTCCAAGATTCCCGGTCTTGTACCGCCCGCATCCAGCGACTCTCCGCCACCGTAACCAGGTCGTCAGATCAACTAGTGGGGGGCCTGCCCACGCTGCGTCGTCCGGTCCGCGGTCGCCAGGTCAGAACTTTATCACCCCAACGGCCATCTGTTCACTGCCGCTTCAACTGAGCAATTCTTCGAGCTATATCAGTAAGTCGGGTTCTTCTGCGGATCTCCTCATTCCTTATTCGATCACGCAGTGAAACTTCTAACATAGCTCTCTCCACTGCTCGTTGGGCGACCTTGATAATCATAATCATGATTGGATGAAATACGAGTATATTGTAGTTTACGAAGAGATTTTGTGTCCGAACATCAAGTTACTGGAAGTGGCAAAGTCTCACCGAGGACGTAAGAAGAGCTGAAGGTTCCCGCTCCCAGCGTGGTTTGTAGCAGTTGCAAGGTGAGGTACATGGCGTAGCTGTTGGAGAAGGCACGGATGAGGCCCACCGCGGACAGGTTGAGCACGCTGACGACGAGCGCCACGCGCCGCCCCCAGCGGTCCGACACGTAGCCTGTGAGCGGCAGCACCAGCAGCGTCCCCACGCTGCTCAGCGTGCCGGCCAGCGCGCGCAGCCACTCTTGGCACTCCAGTCCGTACTGCGAAGGGAAGTTTCTTTTAGTACAACATGATATTGAAAATAATAACGCACATCCTGAAAACTGCTTTCCTATTTTTTTACGTCTATGCTATCGATATCGCATTGTTTCCAATAAATAAAAGTTCAATTCAATTCAATTCAGGTCTATGGAATCACTGCACTGATTATGCAGTACAATTTCGCCAATGTAACGTATAAAATAAGAAATAGCCAAGAAATAGCTAATTATTAGAACGTTTATCCAAATATCAGAAATTAAAATGTATTAAAAGTAGTTTTACAAAATGTCCGTAAAAAATCCAAAAATAGTTTAAAACGCAAAATTTTTTACTTTTTCATTTGTCTGAAAAAAAAAATCTTACTTTTGTCTTTGGAAGAAGAATGACTACTTCTTTGGTCCTGTGTAGTAACGGTAACACACGCAACTACCAAAACAGATGTCGTTCTATTTCCGCTGGAGGCCGTCGTTTATGATTTGTATAAAATTTGTATTTCAAAATAATGTCCTTGCGTGGTTACCACGACACTAGAATGACATAAGCACGACAAAAGTTGTTATTTGCTTCTATTAGTCTACCAAGCAATAAAAGTACAATGTCATTCCAATAGTATAACCCGCGCAAATTAAAATAGGCATCTCTCGCGAAGAAGATAGAATGGCTCGAGGCGCCGAGTTAAGTTGCACGGGTTGTACCACAGAAATGCGATTGGTTACTAGACTATCAATATTGTCAATGAAACAACCATTGCCGTACTAATACGACTCTATTGAACAACTTTGCATTTTAGGCACTCAACCCACAGGAGAGTTAATTATTACTTATTCTTTCGAATAAGAACCAGAAAATGTATAAGTAAAACCTCACATCGTAGACCACCGAGTTCGTCCTCCCGTACACGTAACCGTCGCAGTCAATCGTGGAACTCTGGTTGAAGAGACTGGCGGGGCAGACGTCGGGCGTCGAGGCGTTGCCGAGGGCGACGGGGGCGAAGCGCTGGCAGCTGGACCAGCCGTTAGACGTCTCGGGCACCGCCGCGCCGATCCAGTCGGGCTGCACCACGGGTGAATCGCCGTCGCACTCGGGGATGGCGCATCTGACGGTGTGTGACCAGCCTCGCTTTTAACTCTAGTGTATACTGAAGACTAAAACTAGAAAGTTTTGAGTAAAAACATCACGGAAGGATTGAAAGTTGGGTTTCTTTTTGATCAATAATCCTCCCTCGCTTGTGTAGTTCTTAACGATCTTAAATGTTTTATTTTCATGAGTGGTACATGAGTGTTTTTTGATAGATGCGTCCCGAAAAGTCACCTCATGTACTCGTATATCATACTAGCGTATTGACACGTATTGTCTTGCCATATTAATTCGCTTACGACCTATTCTCAGACCTACCAAATAAACACAGAAAAAAATAAAAATAAAACACTGCGATATAGTAATGTCACTGATCTGTAACTACGTATAGCTATAGAAGGAACGCAAGAAAGGCACCTGTGCGGGATAGCGGCTGCGGAGAAAATGTACTCGCTCATAAAGGCACTCATGATGATGGGGAAGATCACCAGCAGAATACTGTAAATCTGGAAGCGGCCGAACTGGCCAAGCTCGTTCACCAGCACATCATCAAGGTCCAGCGCTTTTGCCGGCGCTGCCTCACTGCGCCTCCGTATCTCCGCCATGCTCCTGCTGACACAAATACCTACAGTTTTAGGTAACCACGGGCTATACTGCAGGCTATAAAAAGATCTAGTTAGCAGAATGCTAGTGATGGAATATTTTATCGGAACCATTTTCGTACAGACAAGGAGCTGAAAGGACAACGACATTTAATAAAAAGAGCTCAAAAGGGATGTATTATCCATCGGACAAACTCCCCGTACCTGGTCCTATGTGTGGAGGTCTGCGTTGGAACAGGAGCAACGCCACCCGACGATCGCTCCCAAATGTAATTAATTCACGCGCATAATTAGAATTCATTGATTAGATATTCGGATAATAGCGATAAATAAATCGATACAACTTATACGTTTCTCAGTAATACTATGATTATTTTATCTATAAAAACTGTAACAGTATTAATATATGCGCTTTGAAGCGCGAACGCGCGACGTCAATAAATACTCTATAAACTATTTGAATCGTTTCGGGTTCGTCGATGGGGATGGCGAGGATCCGTGGGATCGGGAGTAGGCTGATGATGTTGATGATGGGTCATCACTAACAATTTTCTTCTTCTTCAGCCCTTTAACGTCTAGAGGCTCTATAGAGTGGCTCTATAGCCACAACCAAAGACGTTCTCTTCTGACGGTGGTTTGCGGCAGCTTCCAATGCAAGCCAGCTAGCACCAGCTGGTGCCAATCGATCGAGTGAAAGTAGTCTCACTTTATTTGTAGGCTAGGTACTTCCACGTCGGTGGCTGTATCAATGTACGATTCATCATCATCATTTCCTTTAAATAAAAATAGCATTTGGCTACATTATATTGTATAAGTTGCATTATATTTCATAAGCAGCCTATATACTTCCCACTGCAGGGCACAGGCTGTGACTCTCAGAGAGAGAGAGTATGTGGTTAATCACCACGCGTACCCACTCATTACGCGTACCTCATCATTCATTAATAGATCATACATCATAAAAAACTGGCTAAGTGCGTGTCAGGCCACGCGCAATGTAGGAAGACGTAGAAAGAGGGTTTTTTATCTGCTTTACATAACTAACAATTTCATCGAAGTCATTTTCAATGGATTTTGTTCATAATTTTACTTTTATAGTTGGTCGCCTATTACTTGTTAACTAGTAAAGCCTACTTACCCGAGATAGTTTACCTTTTAGGTTCATTACATGTGCTACTACCCTGAATGTTTTCACGTTTCTACAATCAACTGTTTAGCCTTGAGAGGGGGGGGGGGGTGATGCGGGGACAAAAGTTTGCGCTATAAAGCTTAATATTTCGCAAACGGAACCCTACATCAAAAAATTATCTTCCTACACCCAATATTTTTCAAGGACCAATCCAACGATATCCCACACTATGGTGTAGGCGAGAAAAAAAATCGCATCCCAAATTAGGTGTAGGGGAGGTACCCTAATAGATTGTTTCTACGTTTTATTCTACCGTTGTGTCGGCGTTATAAATATGTACATCTAAGCCAAATTTCAGCTCTGTATGTAGTACTTACTGTCTCTGTGCTAAGCCGCGGACGGACAGACCGACAGACGGACGGACATGGCGAAACTATAAGGGTTCCTTGTCCAATACGGAACTGTCACGGGGCGGGTCAGGAGTCTTTTTTAAAAAAGATATTCATCTTAACACGTTTATTTGGAACTTGAACTAATGAAATTGAACAATGGAAATAGAATGATAGAGCCCGGATGTTGAATTGAAAAAAGGAGTGACTGGTCTTGCGTCATGCCACGGGAAAAAGCTACACGTGTCGATTGCACCTACTGACACGTCAGCACTCTCCCATGCATACAGTCTCCAGGGGAAGGGTAGGGTTCGTAACAGAACCCTAAAAACTCCTAATATTCATTTTCCTTTGTAAACTTATAAGTTCACATGCCTACTATCGATGTAACCTCTCACTTCCGATTGTTGTCACAAAAAATTGCTAACTAAAACTTCTCAAGTTCACACTTTCTGCGGTCTAACCGATCGTGATCTTGTTTATTCGGTGGGTGGGTATTAATAGAAATAAAAATATTCTGGTTAAGAATCTTCCTACGTCAATCATTATCGTGACAAATTGATTTTGTTCAAAGAATGTCTTGTACCTACCTCATACTTGCTTAATAATGTGAATTGGTTCCTTCCAATGAAGGAACTGGCATCTAAGACACAGGCCCGGCCTTCTTTAGACGCTAGTGTTCACAATGATGTATAAAGCAAATATTACTTGTATGCAAATTGTGAACATACATCTGTGACTTTCAAAGTGCGCAAATAAACTCTTTATTATTATTATTACATACCAAGACTGACGAGAAAAGCGATAGAAACAACTTAACATCAGTTATTTTTACCTACAATAACTTTTATAATATTGTTGCCTGTTTTTTTAAAGGTGTAATAATAATAATAATAACTTCCACACAATACAGTCACTTAACCTGGTCCCAAACTAGGATACCCTGTGCTATGGTAACCAGGCAAGGACGTCACAAACACGAAAATACACCCAGACTGAGGCCATTTGTACAAATGTACGGCGGCCCCCAGTAGGAATCGAACCCACGACCTCTGTTTTGGTAGCTAAGCGCCTTAACGGCTAGACCAACGAGGCAGTCAAAAGTGCAAGTAAGTGCTGTAGTGTGTTAATGTAGTCTACCTTTGTGATTTATTGCTTTGGTTGAGAGGGCCATCCAGCTAATATGAGTTTATCAGGGGCATAAAATAAGGAAATAAGTATAAAGATTTAACGTGTTAAGGAGGGTTTTTAAATTCCTGAAAATGGTCGATATTTGTCATTCACAAAACAAACCCCGAGTGAGGTCGGAATCAACACCAGACACCGTACGGTGGTACGGTGGTCTCGTAGTAGTCACAGGGCATCGATGGATATCCAATATGAATAACCTGAATGTCATAGGTATTACAATTTAATTAATTTTAAATGTATAGCTGATGCTCACAGCTCCGCTTGCGTGGAGTTTGGAATTGCACGTAGAAATGACGAATTAGATATCTATCAAGCTATTTATCCAGCTGGGTACCGCTTGCTGTGCACTTCTAACTTACTGCTGGGTTGCTTTTCTTTGAGTTGAGAACGGCTCGACCGATCTGTCTTTTTTTTTTTTTTTGTTGAGTTCATATATTATTAGGACAAGATTTATATGAATAGTACATTACTTCAGCGGCCAGCAAAAGAGGCATTGACGGACGAACGTGGAAATGTGGGCCGAGGCGAAGCCGAGGCACACATACGTGAGTCCATCAATGCCTAGTTGTGGCCAAGTCTCTTATATGATTTTTCTCAAATAATGCGCGGAAACTAAAACTAAGTAGTACTAAGGCAGAACTTTTTATTTGAAAAATTCAATAAACTTTCAAAATCAGACGAACCACGAACGAACAACAATAATTTTTGCCGCGTTAGTTTTTTTTTTTCAATATGTGGCTTGCGATAGAAAGCCAGTTCGAAATTTAAATAAAACCTCTGATAAGTTACCTCCTTGGTTGTCATTGTTCGGAGTAAAAGATCGTTCCATTTTTAAATAACACGACAGATATGAGTTTAGCAGTATGTAATTTATTCGGCCGCAAAACACGACAGTTATGAATTTTCATAGAACTCTTTCCGGCCGCTGCTCGCGTGTAATTGGCCAGTACAGCAATTTCGATTTATTTCGAAGAAGGTTGTCGAACTAATGCTCAAATTTCCAAGCATGTTTGGAAAAGAATATTTTTGACCTTTTTAATCCTTTAAGTAACAATTGTAAAGCTCTTGGTTGATCTAGGATCTTGGATACCGATGGGCTACTGACTTGCATGGATCCCATTAACCTCCTCAGTCCTCACCTTGATAGTAATAATGGTTTCAATTGTTATTTTCAAAGTAAGGACTGACGAGGTTAAAGCCTTATATATTAAGGTCTCAATTGTTTAATTTATTTCTAATTTATATTTTTTTCATATTCTTACAATACAAAATCCAAAAGTATTTATTAAACAGAAATATACAAGGTTAATATTACTAAAAGCAAATATTTTGATAAATGTCAAGACAAAAAATGTTGATCTGCGATCCCACACTAGGCAAGCCTGTGTCGTCGTGCCGATCTTGGGTTTCGATTGCAGAAAAAACCGACTTCGAAACACTACACAACTAAAAAGTTAGAAATAATTTAAATAATTAGAAGTATTTATACATGTAGGTATTGTAGAAATATAATTTGGAGCCGGTGCCCAAAATATATGTGCTGGTCTTGAAACTGGGCACCGATTACAAATTATTTTTCTACAATAGGTATTGTATAAATACTTCTAATTATTTAAATTATTTCTAACTTTTTAGTGCTGTAGTGTTTCGAAGTCGGTTTTTATTTTTTATTTAAAAAAAAATATTTTTCAATTTTTTGTGGAGGAGCGGGAGAAAAATAAATAAGTCCCTTATAACCATAATTTACCCTTCTTAATTCGTTGCTTTAAAATTTGATGTTCTTTTCCATCTTCGAAAGTCTTCACCAGAACATTATCAAATTAACTTGGGACTACTTTTATACTATTTTATGAAACATACGGATATTATTAACACATGCGCCCCATTAGGGCTTATTTACTGCTGTCCATTGACGAGTTCCGTTCTCCATCTCTGAAAGTCTTCATCAGATCTTCACCAAATTAAAATGGGAGCAATGGGACGTTATACCTGTTCGAACAAAAAAAGAATTGTCGAAATCGGTTAAGATTTGACGGAGTTATGGAGGAACATGCGCGTCGAATTGACAACCTCCTCCTTTTTTGAAGTCGGTTAAAAAGAAAATACATCGATATTATAAATTCTTATGATCATAAATATATCTGCGGCGAAATATTTAGGGGCGTCAACAGTAATGCTACGTTAGTTTTATCGGTGGTATTTGTTCTTCTGGTCGGCTGCTTGAATGAGGCGACTTATGTATTCAGTTGCTGTTTCTGTATCGTCCGTTGTATTTAGGGCTATCTTCAATTAAATATTATCGTTAATATACGAGTCCCAGTCAGTCTGTCTGTTACAAATTTAAAGATCTCGCTAGGCGTTTTGAAATTACTCAAGAGACAGGTCGTATTTCTCAAGCTGGGGGTACCTGCTCAAAAGAGGACGTCGGTTAGATCATTTCGAACGCTAGTCGATCTTGCAGAATTCTCGAAATATTGAGTAATTTACAGTTTTAAGTGTAAGCTGTGCATATTAGTGTCGGTATATCTACGGGTCACGGGGTAAGTCGTTCAGTATAATATCTAAAATTGTTTGCGCTACCAATGAATACTTAGTAATTCTTGTCCGCCGATCAAATACCTTGGATTCCCTTGAATTGCCTGCTGGCAGTTAATTACCTATTTTGCCGAGGCGCGTCAATCAGGGGATGGTGTCCATTTCTCCAAGTCGTGCTGAACGGCTAGTCAAGTACTCACACGGCGAGGTGAATTACTAAATGAAGTTAATAAAGGGCATCGGATGAAGACTGGTGCAATTTCCGTTTCCGCTGGATTATTTTTCAGTTTTATGATTTTCAAATAAATTTAAGCTTCAGTTTAGACACCCGCATGGTTCGTAATGGTCCTTTTCATGTGTTTCAAAATACCGGATGAATTCTGTTTATGCTATTTCCGTTTCCGGTCAGCTCGTTTGCGCATTTGTAATTTTGGTTGAATTGGCTCGACCGCTGGCATTGTTGCATCGGTTCTTTTTGTGCCTCTGAACAACCCAAAGAATTTAGTCTGTACTATTTCCATTTCAGGTTCTGTTCACTTAGGATTCAGCTCAATTTCCGAGTCAATTCAGGCATTTTATTAGTTTTTTAAGACTTGTACTCGTATAACCCCGGACTTTGACAAGGTTCCGGTTGTACTATTTCCGTTTCAGGTTTGCTCATTCATACGGTGACTTTAATTCGGGTTGGCTATCCGTTTAGTTTGTCATTAATGCTCTTAGGTAATGAAATTGCGGAGTAGGTTTACTTAGTTAATGCGACTATGGAATAAATATTCTGGAAATACCATATAATTATATTTCGTCTTGCTAAGTGGTCGTTTCTCTCCCGTCCAGCATGACAACTCGTTAACTTGTAAAGCTTACTTAACCACGATAGATTTCCTTTTAACATCAATACATTTTAAAAACCTATTTATAATACATTTGCTACGGCTCTGAAAGGGGTTTGAAGATTTTGGCATACTGGTCAGCCTCCATTTTGTTTTTTTTTTTCAAAATGGCGGCGCACAATAATACCTATGTACATCGACTGGGGACACTTGTACAAACGTAAAAATACTAAGGTCAATATGCCCGAAAACGTCACGTTGCAGAGTTAATTGTAGAAAAAGAAAATCTTATTCAACTTGATTTAGTTAAAATAAAACCAATAATTACCTTCAGAATCATTGTTTACTGGTCAATATAACATGCATTTATGAAAATAAATAATATACAATATAATTATAATATGTTAATATATATTGGGTGACTTTGAATACATTACAATAAATACGTAAATAATAAAGAAATTAAATAATAATAAAATACTTCCTATTGAAAAAAATTTTCATTCAAAGCTCACGTGCGCCGCGCATCTACAAACAAGTACCTACCTACATAAGCTTATAAATCCAACCGTATCATTATGACATGTGTGTATTAATTCTGAAACGAGATATTTATTGTTATTATCACATTGGACAACTTGATGGTGCTCTCTCTTCAAATATTTATGCCTACAAAGGCAAAACATACAGGATTTACAATATTTCACATTGTACTACCTTTTTAAACTCAGGTTTTTTTAAGGTTCCGTACGTCAAAAGGAAAAAGCGGTACCCTGATAGGATTGTAATATTATTTTAATATTGTTTTGTTGTTATTTGTGTTCTACCTATGTCCTGTCAATATGTATATTCTTTTAAGTAGATTTAAGTTACAAACTTATGTATTTATATATAATATTAATTTTATTTTTAATTGTGTTATAAAATTTGTCTGTATCTGTTGATAATTGAATATAAGTACTTACTCGGTGATTTAGGCATGTGCGATTTATATACCTCTGAAATTATCGTTTTGTATGTTTGTACGTCTACTTCCTTTTCCAATGTCCAGTCCATCCAAAGGTTGTCTGGAAGAGATCACTTTTAGTGATAAGGCCGCCATCTATATTCTTAGGCCAAGAAATATCTCTGTAATTTAATTTTTTATGTAAAAAATAAAGTGTTCTCTATCTATCTATCCAAACATTATAGGCACAACAAAGTTATGTATTGATGATTTTAATTTTATCTTTTACCCAATAGTATAGGGTGTCGTTCGATTGGTCGTTCACAAATATATTGTGATTGTAGTACAAATATTTTTGGATTATAAGATAAGATAAGATATTTGTTTATTTTCTGTCCACAAATTACATTCACACCCGAAAACAACATTGAATAGGTAAATGATACAGAGCAAAGGAATGTACTATTTGTGGAAAGACTGGAGCCTAAACTAGATCAAAAGATCTGTATCTTAGGTTTCCAGGCCTCCCGTATTACAAAGGATTGGTATCATATTCGTAGCGTCATCAGCATAAGGTACACGGTATTATTAAGTTACGGTTAAAAAAAATGACAGATGTTATAAAGTAAGGTAAGATGTATGTATGTATATATGTATGTGTGTCTCTGCTCAGCCCTACGACCGGAGTCTTGGGTTCGGGTTTCAGCCACTAAGCAGAGGGTGTGTGAATGTATGTGAGGAATGTATTTTTCTGAAAGAAGATTTTGATTAGTATACATCATACTGGAATGAAAGTGGCTGAGAAAGTCTAGAGTTATACGCATATGTAATTATGCAAGTAAAATAGGCAGGTATTAGATCTCAATTTCCAGAAGCTTTTCTGTTTGATCATAGCTAAGACTGTTTAAGTGTGCTGTTAATTTCTGTTTTAGTTCATGTTTGGTAAGATCAAATATGTGGAGGCACTTGTTTAGTGAATTGTATATTCTACCAGCACGAAAATAGTAAAATCGTTGCGCAAACGACGTTTTCACTGGCTTAGTTTCACACACGGTGTAGAACCTTCTGACATTACTACTCTTTATACGATTTTGATTGTTTGTCAGAGAATGCTTATGCACTACAGTGCACAGTATGTAAAGTTGTCTGACCGTTAAGACTTTGGTTTCATTGTATAAATTCACCATTCGATAAAGTCTCGGTTTAAAATATATAACCTTAAGAAGCATTCTCTGAGCCCTTTCTAGTTCCATGAGAAAGGTTTTTGGAGCACCACCCCAAGTCCTAATACAATAGGTCAGGATAGATTGCGCTAATGATAGGTAAACCATTTTTATCACATGTCCGTCAGCAACATGTCGAAGATGTTTAAAGAGGTAAGACAACTTTCTTAGTTTTTGAGACAACGAATGAATATGTTCTTTAAAGGAGAGATTTCTGTCAATAATTATGCCTAGGTATTTAATTTTGAATGTTTCACCAATATTTGGGCATAGACAGGGAGATTCTCGATTAAAACCACATTTGTGAGCTATAAGGGGTTGTAGAGGTGATGAGTTTGGATCGTTTTTTATTGTGTAAATAATATATTTTGTTTTATCCTCATTTAACGTGAGAGAGTTCAAAGCAAGCCAGTGACACACATTAGTGAATCCCAACTGCGACACCTCGTATAGATCCTCTTTGCTATGAGAGTGAAAAGTTAAAGCAGTATCATCAGCATAAGCAGTAATTTTGCAGTTTTTTAAATTAAGTTCGCACATGTCATTTATATATCAGAGGAAGAGTGTCGGTGCTAATATGCTGCTCTGGGGTACTCCATGTGTTATAGGGAGTTCTTTACTTTTAGCATCACCTATTTTAACGTACTGATGTCTCTCTGTTAGATAACTTAGGAACAGATCAAGTGGGGTACCCCTAACACCCATATTACCCAACTTTTGAATTAGACGAGGAACAGACACCGTGTCAAACGCCTTTGCGAGATCTAAGTAGATGGTGAGACACTTTTCACGGCTGTCCAGTTTCCCAACAACAAAGTCAACTAGTTCATGTACAGCGTCGTCAGTTGAGAGTCCAGCGCGAAAACCAAATTGGGAAGGCGATAATAGATGGAACTCATCAAGATAACTTGTGAGTCTAGAGTTTAATATACGCTCAAATATCTTTGACACAGAGGTGAGTATCGAGATAGGTCGATAATTGTTTACACAAGATCGGTTTCCCGCCTTATGGATGGGATGGACTATGGATTTTTTCAAAGCTCTAGGAAAAACACCACTCTCCATACAAAGGTTTAGCAAAAAGCTAAGTACAGGCGCAATCTTATCAGAGATAGACTTTAGTGCTTTCGCTGTAATGATATCCCATCCCGCTGAGCATTCGCTTTTCAAATTATTTATAACTCGTTGCACTTCTTCACAATCAGTAGGTAAAAGAACAAAGGAATTTACAGTAGTTGTATTATTACACACAGAAATTGGCAGGGGAGGCACGTTTACATCAATTTTTTCAGCTAAGGTCTGACCTACCATGGCAAAGAAACCATTTATCGAATCTATAGTCACAGAGGGATCTCTAGATTCGAGGAGCTCTTGAGCAGTAGAGTTTTGTCTCTTAGTGTTTGTTACAGTTTTAGTTGAATCCCAAAGCTTTTTAGAGTTACCCTTTGCTTCCAATAATTGGTCTCTTTCATATTGCCTTTTCAGCTTTTTTAGAAGATTATTACAAAAATTTCTATATCTCTTATAGGTACGTTGTTTTTAAAATTTCGTTATCAAGTTCGCTTCTCAATCTTTTATGCATCCTATCCCTGTTTTTAATACAGCGTAAGAGCCCAACTGTGATCCAGGGTTTTAGAGCTATCTTACTTCTAGGTATTCTTACGGTAATTGTGTTAGTGGTTATTAGTTTAGCCAATATTTCCAAAAATAAGTTCATTGCAATTTCAGGGTTGCTTTCCTTGTAGATATGCGCAAACTTGTCTATATTGCAAGTTGCATGTAGTGCATCGTAGTTAATTTTATTATATGTATTTATTTTCTTAGATGACTGAACTATTTAAACTTAGTAATGTGGCCAGATGGTCAGTTACAGAGGTATTTAGGGTAAAACTATAAGCTTTTGACTTCGTTTTTAAAATAATATGGTCCAAACAGTTTTTGTCTCTTGTAGGAGTGTAGCTAGAGGGCATGAGACCGTGAAAAAATAAGATATCTAAATATGTTGTAGTGGTTGAACTTACATCTAGTATGTTTATATTAACATCACCCATTATAATGATATTTTTTATGGTGGAGTGTTTCAACAGTAAGGTGTCTAGCGATGCAAGAAACTTGTCCGGATTGAGAAAACTAGGAGGTCTGTAAAGAGCTATCAATAAGGTGTCATTGTTGACCTGGGCGGTCAAACAGTTTGCATCCGAGAAGGTTGGTTCTTGTATTATGGAATTTATTTGGTTTTTAGGGTTCCGTACCTCAAAAGGAAAAAACGGAACCCTTATAGGATCACTTTGTTGTCCGTCTGTCCGTCCGTCCGTCTGTCAAGACCCTTTTTCTCAGGAACGCGTGGAGGTATGAAGCTGAAATTTATATCAATTACTCAGGTCTACTGTCCCTTGAAGCTGTGAAAAAATCAAACTTCTAAGCCAACGCAATCAAAAGATACAGCCGTTTATGCCGCAAATTTTCGACACTTGCAAGGGAATCAAAACCTACAGGGTGCTTCCCGTGAACTCAGAATCTTGAAATTTGGGACGAAGCAACGTCTTATAGCATAGATAAAGGAAAAATTACGAAAACCATAAATTTTTAGTTACATCACATAATATATTTTTTTTTAATAATTTTAAACTTACTACCCATTTCCTCATAAACGCGTAGAGGTATTAAATTGAAATTCATACCAAATACTCAGGTCTATAATACCTTTAAGCTGTAACAAAATCTAACTTCTATGTCAACGCAATCAAAAGAAACAGCAATTTAAGCTGCATATTTTGAAACTCGCAAGTACTCGCAAGGGAATCAAAACCTAAAGGGTACTTCCAGTCGACCTAGAATCTTGAAATTTGGCATGAAGCAACGTTTTATAGCATACATAAAGGAAAAATTCCGAAGACCTTAAATTTTTAAATACCATAGTTATGACTCGATTGTCGTAATGAACGAACTTTGTAAACCTTGCAGGTTTGTACGGAACCCTCGGTGCGCGAGTCCGACTCGCACTTGGCCGGTTTTTATATATAATACCACTCCATCATTCTGATTATAATTTGAGTTCGTTTTAAATGAGTTGTAGCCTTTCATTTGCGGTAAATGGTCTAGGGAAGAAAGCCAGCATTCAGATAGCACTATGATGTTACAGTCAAAACCTAGACTAGTTAATAATATAAGTAAACTGTCATAATTACAGTTTAGACTGCGGATGTTTTGGTGCAGGATTGTGAGGTGTAGATTAGGTGTTTTAATGTAAGACCTGCATTCTTCTGGATCACAGGCAATCGGAAATGCAATATTAAAATCCTCCAATGAGTTTATTAATTGTATTCTATTTAACCCTGCCATGAAAAAAGTTATAAAAAATCGTATAAGAATGCGCAAAAACAAAGGTTGTAGGTATTTTATAAGCATTCATAGTTATTATTTCGGATACATGGTGAAACAAAACATAGTAGATGCAGTAGGATGTTTTTATGTGTGTGTATCGAGGTTCAGTATAGTTTGCGTGTATGAAGTGAGGATGTGTGTGTGACAGTGTGTAATATAAGTTTAATTCTAATCTAGCATTATAACTAAGAGACCCGATCAACTGAAAGAGGGTCGGGATAGGTACACATTTTCTGTTATTTAGTTGCTCTAATGTCCGGAGTTTCACCAAAAACACGCTGCAGGTCCTTTTCGGAATGAATGGTGAGAAATGTTGCTTTTTCGTCACGCTTGACCCGAATATGTCCGTCCTTGATCCAGACAAAATGCCAACCATGTTTACGGGCAGTATTACGGGTTTTGCCAAACAGGGCTCTATTTGTTTTGGTTAAACGTTCATTAACATAAAATGGCTTAGGATCATGGTTCGGCAGTCCAATATCGGCGGTGGTGACACCACGACGAGCGCGAAAATTGCTGAGGAGGACATCTCTGACCGCACGACGCGCGAGACGGAGTACGATAGGGCGCGGTCGGGGAGAGGGTCCGTTTGCACTAGTACATTGTAGACGGCGGGGGCCAGCTCGCATTACGCTAATGACGTCACGTTCATCTAGTTGAGTACCCACTTTCATCGCAATTGCGCGTGCTATGTGCGTTGTGGACTCACCATCATGTTCCGGAACGCCAGAGATCTCCAATACATTTTCCAGACTTATTTGGTCTCGGTCGTTCAACTCCGATCGCAACTCATTAATAACATCCAGGAGCTCCGTACTGTTTGGAGTAAACTGGCTGGTTTGCTGACCTGCATATTCCTTAAGATCGGATTTTAATTGTGCGTTTTCAGTTTCCAGTTGTAAAAGTCGAGAATTTACACTCTTTAATTTGTTCAACATCTCATCCTGCAACTTTGCTGCGGCCAGGTTAAATTCTACGGTAAGCGATGCCTTTATGGCTTCAAGCTTGGAGTCGAGCAAAGCTTCAAATCTATCGTAGGTTATATTCTCCTGTGCGAGAGTTTCGAATTTATTTGGCATATTCGTTTTTCGTCGGATGGTTACATTAAGGTGGTCTGTAGTGTCGAGCGCACGGACTGGCGTAGAGCAATTTGGTCCAGACTTGCGTTTCGTGGCACACTTGCATTTTGGACAGATCCACTTACGCTTTTGTTCTTCGTCTGGAATGGCACCACCAATACAGATATATGCAATACAGTATGAAAGAGTTCTCTGCAGTTCTCGAGTGAACAGATCACGTAGTCCTGGTCTGGGATGTCCTTTAAGCAAGCACCACATTTTGGTAGAGCAATATTCGGCAGGGGCGTCATAAAGTTCCTTGTAGTTAGTGAGTGGTAGCAAGAGCGCTAAGTGAGTTTTACTTTGCTTAAACTGCCAGGCGTACAACAGTTGTAAATTGTTGCTATTTGCCTTAGGCAGGCGTTGGTGACACCGTAATAATTTGTCACACACTACCCTCCACGAAAAAGGTTTGGGTACTAAAAATGAGCACTAAAATCGTGGATTTTCAGTACTTTAGGGAGTATATCAAGGTTTCACAAGTCGTTTTTCACATCACACGCAACATAAAGGAAATTTGCACAGGCACTTCCACCACGAAAAAGCACTACTTATTGCATTTTCGAATATTTGTTACGGGAGCAACAACAACACAGACCACTCAGTTTGACGCGCGGGGCGGGGGGGGGGATTGAGGGATCCGTTTGCGAATTACTAAGCTTTAAAGCGCAAATTTTGATACAGAAGAGGCGTAGTAGGGCGTCTTCCCTCTCCCGGATAAACGGTTGATTGAAGAAACATGAAAAAGGGGTTTGAAGATTTTTGTTGGAAGACTAGCTGTACATCGACTGGGGACACTTACACAAACAAAAAAATACTAAGGTCACTATGTCCGAAAACGTCACTTTGCAGCGTTATTTGCAGAAAAGGAAAATCTTTTTCAACTTGATTTATTAATAATAAAACCAATAATTACTTTCAGAATCATTGTTTATTGGTCAATATAACATACATTTATGAAAATAAGACCAAATAAATAAATATATATGCATATAGTATATACAGGATGTTAGGAAAAGTACTGTGTTCGTTTAAACCACATGTTCTATAAGTAGAATAAAGTAAATTTAGCGTAATAATACAATAAAATAAAAAATAAGTAATAATTGTTGAACCCTACAAACTCAATACGGCAATCCTGATTACTTATAAATCCAATAGAGCGTAAATTGTACCTAAAAAAATTTTAGGTATGTAGGAACCCAAGTTCAAGACTTTGGTCATCAGCCAAGAATGTTCATTCTTGTCATCATTACTTTCTTTAACAGAATCACAGCATAGTAGGAAAGTTGAAAAGTCTAAAACGAAGCACTCACATAATAGTAAAAGCTGTTTAATGGTGCAACATTTTGCACTAATATCCAGATTAGCCCGTCTCAGATACGGAACTGCTCTTTGTTTAGCCCTGGAGCCTCACTCATGCTAGCCCTCAAATCCGATCTCCCACTCAGCAGAAGCATGACCGAGATGCGGGACAACGGGGTGGCGCCAGTGAAGGCGCTGGATCTCGATGACGTGCTGGTGAATGAGCTGGGCCAGTTCGGTCGGTATCAGATATACTGTCTGCTGCTGGTGGTCTTCGCCATCGTCATGAGTGCCTTTATGTTCGAGTACATATTTTCCGCTTTCGCTATCCCATACAGGTAACCCATACTGTTTGTCTGCGTCTTTTTAGCATACAGTTCTTTGTTCCACGGTGTGAAAGTTTGCATTTGTATTTTTTAAGGTTGATAAAAGTTGCCGAGCCTGGCACGGCTGAACGAGGCGTATAAAGCCGTAATTATAGCTATCCGGTATAACATATTTTCGTTGGGAAAATCTCGGCTTCTGAACTTATGAGCAGTAGTAAGGTCCACAAATTTAGCATGCTCACACACACAAATTTCCTATCCTTGAATAAAAGCACTCAACAGTGAAGCTGAGGTAGTGTTCACATTGCGATTCCTGCAATATGAGGACGTTTTTCGCGCTCCATGATTCTGTCACCCACCTTCAGATGCGCCATCCCCGAGTACGACGGCAATTCACCCGTGGTGTAGCCCGACTGGATCGGCGCGGCGGTGCCCGAGACGTCTAACGGCTGGTCCAGCTGCCAGCGCTTCGCCCCAGGAACTACATATTTTGTCAAAGAGACATTACTTCTGAAATTCTGGTATCTTCACAATGTTTTACTTTACCCTTAGCCAGCTACTGATACTATAAATTCCGGTGAAAACTCTATCAGCCCTTAGTCGAACATTGCAGGAGATAGACCACCCCAAAGCACGCCTCTTCTGATGGCCGGATGCTCCGGCATCCTCATCCAGCCGCATAAAATCTGATATATAACAATCTCGTGTTTGTTTCTCCTCCGAAACGGCTTTACCGTTTTTTTTGTACATGTTTGGTAGGTCTGAGAATAGGTCGTAGGCTAATTAATATGGCAAAACAACGCTTGGCGGAGTTAGCTGCTATACTATAAATTCACATTTATTCATTTACACAGTTAAAAATACCCGAGAAATTTTCGTTTCATTCTGAGGACTTTCCTCTTAGAATCGTGATATGTATTAACAATTATGTATTTCCGCAGTTTGGGTTGGAATGCCAGGAGTGGCTGCGAGCGCTGGCCGGTACGCTGAGTAGTGTAGGCACCTTGATTGTGCTGCCCATGGCGGGCTACGTATCGGACCGCTGGGGGCGGCGCGTGGCGCTCATCGTGAGCATGATCAACCTTACCGTGGTGGGGCTCATCCGAGCCTTCTCCACCAGCTACCCCATGTACCTCGCCCTCCAGATGCTGCAGACCCTACTGGGAGCCGGCACCTACAGCTCTTCTTATATATTTGGTGAGACGTTTGCCCCTGAAATGAACCCGGTAACGGTAACTACGTAATGATTTTTTTTATACAACGGCCGGCTAAGGTCGTAGTAAATGTATGAAACTAGGTCGTGTCGTTACGGTTATTGTCCAGCGAGTAAGCGACCACTGTCACACGTATGGAAGACAAACGGTATTTTTTCGAACTCGCTCTTTGATTATCCTTTCTTGGTCTATTTGATTTTTAAATGACTTCGAAAAAGGAGGATGTTTTCAATTCGACGCGTATACTCCTTTTTTTAAGGTCCTTTCCTTGCGTTTTTTTCAGACCATAAAACAAATGGTTCAACAAAATAGCGCTCATGAACTTCTAAATTGCCTAGAATCCTAAAGCCATCCTTTACTGGCCACCCTTCGGTGCCTCTGTGAATTTTTTCTGAAAAGACATTGTGTGACTGATGGCGTTACGAGAATAAAAACACAAGTTATTTTATACAATTAGTTGAAACTTACTCTATTTTGTAGAGAGAGAAAGAGAGGCAAATGTTATCTCGGTTATGATTTTGATTGAGTTATCATATCAGTTAATTTTTAAGCAATTAAATTATCATTTAGTTGTTTTGAAACTCACAACGGTAAATGCCCTTCGCTACCACTTTTTTGTATTGTAACTTTCTCATCTGTACATTGGAAATTATGATTATTTGGATAAACACTTTTTATCTTATCTTATCTTTATGCATAGATTTAATAATAAATCAACGATTTGCAGCGGTCAAAAAAAAATACTATGAAAGACTCTGTCGCGAGACTGAAATAAGTCTATCCAGGTGGTTTAGGACAAGTCGGCTTCTTCTCGAAGAATCTTTTACTGTCCATGGCTTAGGGTAGGTTATTTGTTCATTTGAACTGAATTTTGTCCCATGATAATATACGTTGCAGCGACGGAGCTGGTGGGGCGGAACTACCGCGAGCGCCATAGTATCGTCGATGTTCTCTGTGGGGCAGGTGGTGCTGGGCGCCGTGGCCTGGCTCGTGCAACCCTGGCGGTACATGATCATTGCGTTGCACGTGCCTGGCTTCCTCATCATTAGGTAATGGTAACCCTTATGAGTTACAGACACTCATACAGACACATAGAAGCAATATTTTTGCACCATATTGACACAGCCTGTGCAGGTGCTCAAAAGCCTTAGCCCGGTAGTACAATTTGAGCTTGCTACGGAATTTACAGAAATTTCACTACAAATTTTAATGCGAGAGCGATAGCACGATAGTGCGATAGCAGCTCAAATAATCCCAATTTAATATCTGTATTTTCAAAGACGTTATCGAAGACTAATTAATTTCTTAGGTAGTCGTACAATTTAAATAAGTCACTTTCTTCATCAGCTACAACTGGTTCTTTCCGGAGAGTGTGCGATGACTGTTGTCCAAAGGGAAGTTCGAAGAAGCGCGTCGTATGTTGGTGAAGATCGCGAAGACAAACGGAACGGATATCAGCGACAAGTCTCTCAACGCTTTAACCAATCCTCCACCGCTGACAGAGAAGGTTATTTAGAAACTATATGACTCAAAAGTAGCTTTACTTATTATTGATGTTATAGTGTCTCTAGAGTAAAGATACTGTTCAAGCCCTTCCATGAAGGAAAAATTATCAAAACCCTGAAGTCAACCAACAAGATAGTTTTCCCATGACTTTGTTATTTTGCACGAAAACCTTACTATGGAGTCGCCTGACTTTTTGTTGTTTCTGTTTATTTTCTGGTTCTATTGTTCGATCCTTTTTTTTTGAGTGGGCGATAAGTTTCAGTATATAAATTGGTACACAGGAGTCTTCCTCGGCATCAGAGGGTCTAGTCCACAAAATCCTGCGTTCATCTGTGATGCGGCGGCGCGTTCTCACCACGCCTATCTGGTGGATGACCAGTACCTTCGTGTACTACGGCCTCTCTATCAACGCTACCGGTCTCTCGGGCAACATGTACCTCAACTACATCCTGATCTGCGCGATCGAGATCCCCGGAAGCTTCTCGGCCGTGTTCGTGCTTGACCGCATGGGCCGCCGCCCCACACTTGCCACTGCATACCTGATCTGTGCCGCTTGCAACATCGCTTTCTCTTTCATTTCTAATGGTAAGAATAACATAGCTTTACATCAACGGTGGTCGGTGTACAGCTAATTCAGAGCTACAAGTATTGTGTAAATTCTCAATTTATAATCCTTTAATACGTGCACCTATTTACAGATGCTGCGACGTTGCGGCTGGTCCTATTCTTGGTGGGCAAGTTCTGCATATCCTTCGCGTTTCCATAGGCGTACCTATTCACTGCCGAGCTGTACCCCACGCAGCACCGGCACTCGCTGCTCGCCTTCTCCTCCATGATCGGCCGCATTGGCGCTATGACTGCACCACTCACGCCTGCCTTGGTAACCCTTTTTATACCTTTGTCCTTCCTCTGGCTTAACCTAATATAGTGTTTCAGTCTACAAATACTAATTTGAGTACAAATACTAATTTGAATCTAAGTACTTTTTAGCATAGGCATCGTCGCTGATTACATCTTCCCAACTTTTGGTGCTCATGCATTCCATCGAACAATAGATTAAAGACGTTAAAGATTGGATTCTAGAGCAGACTGGCGATACCAAGCATACAATATTGATAGTGAATCCGAAAGCCGTGTCCGCGAAAACCGGACACTGAGTCCATCGAATTCCAAGTGTATAATGTGTGATATGCCCCAGGCTCAAAAGCTCAGTGCCATGCGATGTTGGCCTGCTGCGTAAGCTACCAACCGATTTTTGACCACGATTTATAATGTGGTATTTTTTAGATGGAGTACTACACAGGGCTGCCGACGATGCTGTTCAGCGCGATGGGTCTGCTCTCGTGCGCGCTGGTGCTGACGCAGCCCGAGACGCTCGGCACGCGCATGCCCGACACGATGGCCGAGGCCGAGGCCCTGGGCAGGGCTCCTACCCCAAACAAATACTCGTGATGTCGGGTGCTGTTTGTGTGTCTAGCTGGTCACATAACTCTTGTGATATGTTTCAAAGTTATTGATAGGTATACGTGTATTAAGTTCGTTACTCTTTGAAGAGTTAATTTTCTACCAGGGATCATTAGTAAAGCTTGGCATGGCATAGACTTTATACAAAATATTTTTTAAGTTTAAATGAATTAATTAAAATAAAACATGCCACACCATGGCGTACGCGACAAAAAAGAACAAAAAATGCATCCCTAAATTAGGTGTAGGGGATAACATAAAAAAAATAGAGATTCGTTAAGAGATTTCTTTAAAGAAACTAACATCCTAACAGTTGCTAGTCAGTATATCTATGAAAATATTATGTACGTTAGGAAAAATATCAGTGACTTTAAAACTGTAGGTAGCCAACACAATGTAAATACTAGAAATAGACATAAACTTTCGTTCCCAAAATTTAGGCTGGCAAAGGTTAATACATCCTTTATGGGGCATTGTATACGTTTCTACAATAAGATCCCCGAGGATATAATAAGCTTGCCAGGAACGCGGTTCAAAAAATGTGTGAAGCACACTTTGTGCCAAAAAAGCTACTATAACATTAAAGATTATTTAGATGACAATGATGTCTGGAATTAAAGCCAGTTCAATGCATGAGTTTTAGAACATTTATATAAATCCTGTAAATTAAGGACTTGAAAAGACTAAGTTTGGAGTTTTTTTGTCCATTTTTTCTCCAAAATGATCTAGATTTTGAAATGGACACCTAGTTTAACTTGTAACGTTCAATAAGTCGCAGTTTCTGTGCTACTTTGAATAAAAAATTTTTGATTTTGATTTTGATTGAAAAAAGTTAAGATTTTATCATGCAGTTTTGTTGGCGTAATTAATATGTATATATTATGCCAAACTCCAGCTTTCTAGTGCTTGTCGTCTCTGTGCTAGGCTACAGACAAACAAACACACGGACGTGGCGAAACTACAAGGGTACCGGAACACTCTTCAAGTGCACTTTAATTAGTCTGTGGCAAAATCTTTCTCTTCACCACAGCCTATTTAAACTACAACTGAAATGTTTTTACCAATCGTGTTTTTATAAAGACTAAGATTTTACATAATTAAATAAATATTGTACATACTCGTGTATTATGTAGTTCATTTCATATATTTATTAGTTGGATCAGAAACATTAAAAAAGTTTCTCGTGAAAATATATTTTTCACCTCACTAGCTCGTAAAAGCTCTGTTTATCATTCGAAATCTGCGTGGAAAATCGCACTTTATCCGCTAGCGTGGAAAGTGTTTTTAAAATTCGAATATTTTTATTCAATAAAGGTTTCGTACAATAAATTACATATATATAGAACCTCATTGGTTTCGTAATAGTTTATATTCTCTGCAGCCAGTCCATTGATGATTGAAATGCAAATACTTATTTCATGTCATGCGCCAGCCTCATTTAAAGAATCGCACTGGCCGGCAAGAAAATTTGATTTAAAAAAAAAATTTAAAATTTTCTTCTCTTTATTGAATTCACTTTACTTCCATTATTTTGGTTTGTTTTTTGATAAAATCGAAAGAAATCATAAAATATGAGCGAAGCTAGCAGTGACGAAGGTATAAATTAACAGTAATTTAATATTTATTAAAACTGTTTTTCTTGCACCTAACATTTTACTCGCTTTAGTGAGGTGAAAAGTTGTGTGTTGCGCTCGGCAGCCAAGTTATTTAGCGTCTCGTACCTGCGAAACCCTCGCTACGCTCAGAATTCTATATTTGAACCACTCGCTTCGCTCGTGGCTCAATCCTAGAATCCTTCGCTTGCTCAGGTTTCAATACAAGGTACTCGCGCCAAATTGACGAGCTTTGATTGATTTTGGCCGAATTGTATATGAATCATGTTATTATTAGTTGATTTTTGTTTTTTTTTTTTAATTATAGACGACATATTAAATTATTATTAAGTATTACAATCTAGAATTATTATTGACATTTAAAATATGAATAGTATGAATTTTCCATTTAAATATTGTAAATATTGTCTTAGTTAATTAGTTTCTAAGTTATATTTCAAATACAATGCCCATTGTTTCTGAATAAATAAATACAAATACAAAAATTAACTTTGCAGCCTTGCATAACAAATAACTATTACTTTGTTTTTTTGCAGTTGATTAATTGTCAGTTTTCAAACTTTCCCTATTATTATTTTTTCTTCACAATTTTCGATTGACTGTTATCAAGGGCTCAGATTAATTACACAGTAGATGAAGTTTAAATTAACAGAGACCTTCGACTGCAATGGTTGTTCTACTCCCACAAACGAATCTTCCATTGAGAAAAAGAGAGCTTGCCGAACGATCCCATGTATGGTTGGACTGATTTTGAGAAATGCGGTATAAGGCGATTCATGAGGTTGATAAATAAAAATCAAAAATTTTTGCAAAACGTGTCAGATCAGCCTAGGATCACGGACCTGGCACTAGACAGAATTTATGCCAAAAATGGCCTTGCCCTACGTTCACGGCCATAGGTCCTAAATATCACTGTTAACATGATTGAGAGATTGATCTGACGCATTTTGCAACAGTTTTCTATTAAGTAATGATATTTTTTCCATTGGTGGCGCTAGTGAACTGCACGGAGCCCTTTAAAATGAAAAAACTAATGGCCGACGTCAGTTGCCATAACATATCAACTGTAAAAAGAGCTACACATAAAAACACTTACAGGAAATAGAATAACCCGCCAGTTAAAAATACCCTTGAAAAGAACAATTAAAAACCATTGTTACGGTGGCCCGATCGATACACTTGGTATCGATGATCTCCACGAAATTAGGTGTGACGATGGACGAGCGCGACGTGGTTTTTGCGGAGCGGGTGGGCCCGCGCGCCGGGTTGTGGGGGCGCGCATGCGATCGCCACTATGCAGCCGCCTTGAGGCTGCGTGGAGAGCCACGGCGATTTTATGTAAATGAGCGGCTCACCAAGCTGAACAGACAACTGTTCGCGTAGCCCCGGGAGCAAGCAAGGCTTCACGCCTGGCGCAGGGTGTGGACTAGGGACGGAAGTGTCTACGTGAGGCGCGCTGAAGGAGAGCCGTCCTACCGAGTGCGTCGAGAGAGGTTGTAGAAAATATTTTTAAGATTAAATTAAGATTAGCTGTTCCTCATCTGTTTTGTCTTTTTATGTGTTTACTGAGTCTATTATTGACATCATATCATAATTTTGTTTATCTAGTATAACATAAACCCAAGTTATGAGGGTTCAAATAAATGATGAAGCGCTTCGAGAAAAGGTATTAGTGCCCTAGCATTTCGCTTGGCTCGACTTGGCGGGGCACTACCATGCCCCCAGATAAAAGTAGTCATACAACGCAATTTTTTTATATGGTATCC
The DNA here is from genome assembly GCA_963969515.1 of Yponomeuta evonymella. Lineage (NCBI taxonomy): Eukaryota > Metazoa > Arthropoda > Insecta > Lepidoptera > Yponomeutidae > Yponomeuta > Yponomeuta evonymella. The sequence goes on along the minus strand of OZ018351.1, from coordinate 364,575 downwards.
TAACGTAAAATATTAACTTAAACATATGATATGTTACCACCAAACACTACTTTTACAAATTATTAGTTAAAGCTTGTCTATGAAAATGGAATCCAGATAAGACGCCACTTGATTAACTGTCAAATAGTTTGAGAGAAATCTACATTCATAAATTATGTTTAAAGTAAATTCCAGTTAAATAAATTAGTTCCATTGATTTTCTGCAACATGGCGAGGTTGTTTATTGTCGGGGTTTACCTACGCATATTTTGTGTCTAAAGGTTTAAGTGCGACTACTAAGCCTGTGGAATTATACCTACACGTTTTTTTTACCTAAACGTAATTGTAACTAACTTGCATTGTGTTGTATTTCTTCCTAATTAAGTATGAATGAGGTGACCTATTATTATTTATTTATTCTCAATAAAACATAAAAAACCACAATTTCATTACTTTGCCAAAATGCTAATACAGTTCATCGGCAATGATTTATTATACCACAGAACATTATAATTAAGGTTCGAAAGGCCATGCGGGTGGGACGCGCATACCACCAGAATGAACAAATGTTCATACTTACCAAAGTACTCATACCAATCGGTCAATACGGCTTTTCTAATCATTATTAAATTACCCTTCATTAAATATGCATTTTGCATTGACCAAAATTAGTTCTCGTTAACAAATTTTACTGGACTAACGAACATAACATAACATTTACATACAGGGACATACATTGCTTCTGACTCCACACTAGGATATCCTGTGTCGTGGAAACCAGAAACAACGACATCACAAACATGTAAACATCCAGACATGGGGTTTACGGAAAAGTTACACAGTTGAATACTTGAACACAATATTTTTAATTCCAGTGGGACATTCTGGTTTTTTGCCTAACTTGCCTTTACGGTCCTGCAGGGTAAAAATGTTGGGAAGACCTACAGACTCGGCGGGGGTGCAGACTGCGTGGGGCCCAGAGAAGCAGGAGGACCTGCGAGGTAGGTGTGACGGTAAAGAGACTTATGCCCAACAGCTGTGGGCGTCTTTCATTGGCTGTATAGACAGACAATAAAAAACAAAAAATAACTATTCCTTTGTTTTTTCTGCCTACCTACCTATAGAGTTCTATAACTGAATTCACCCTGTAGTTATAGTCATGGTTGCCTATGGATTTTTGAGGTACAGCTATTATGTGTTTTCAGTTCAAAAGAAATGTTCAGGTTCAACATTTATGTGGTCATCTTCAGGTTTAATCAATATCCAGTCGAGCTGGAGTGATCATTTGTTCAGAATACAAGCGACGTAGAGGTCAGGTTAGGGTGGTTTGCTTTTAGACAGAAGAGGGGCAATGCGAAAATGAGACAGATAGTATTGATATGTGCCGCGCTCTCACGTCATACGATTTAGCTGACACAGATTCAGATAAACATGTTCTTGGTCTGTGTGTGGTTGACCCGGCGACTGCCGCTGTTTATTGTTATATTTTCTCTCATGACTAAACAATAACATCGACTGAGGATCACACCTGTACCGTCTTAAGGTATGTAATAATTTATCTATTCGTAATCAGATTTCTGTCGCCATCTCCATTATCTCCACTTGAAGTGATTATTTTCTTTCTTTCGTATCCGCCTAAATATGTTTAAATAAAAATGAAAACTAACTGTAGAACCATTAGTAGAAGACATTCTATTAATATAGAGCTCATTTTAGAATGCGAATGTTTATTTTGACTTTCGCATCTAGTGATGGAGGTGTTCGTCGGGCGTGCGCGCGGCGTCCTTCAGTCAGTATCAGAGGTTTTCTAAAGATAGGAAAAAATTACTAAATTAATCCATATTTTGTATTTCTATTACAATAAAATTGTTCTAATAGTCCCGAAATATGCAGTGAATTATTTAAATACTTAATTGTTTTTTTGTCATAATTGAATATCTTACAACAAAATATTCCAAAGTAAACAATCAAGGCGAGGCACAAGAAATGTCATTGTTTGCGTTTTTTGTTTTGATCTTGAAAAACTTTATGGTAAAGTACTTGGTGTAGTACAGGCCCAATAGTTACTATACATTGTAACGAAATCGTTATAAATATTCGAAAATGGCGTACTGTATTCGTAAAAAAACCGGCCAGGTGCGAGTCAGACTCGCGCACGAAGGGTTCCGTACCATTATCTATACAACATTAGGGCGCGTGTCGACGTGCACGGTTTTTATCCGGCCCGGCGCCGGCCCTGCGCCGTCCAACTTTGTGCACGTACACGGTTTTAACCCGGTTCGTATTCAGATTCAGTTGACTGTCGTTGTTTATTTAACAATGACACGGTTCCGAGCCGAGCCGGCGCCGTGCCGGGTAGAAACCGTCTCGTGGACACGCAGCCTGACACAAAGATCGAGAAAAAACCGCAAAGAATTACGTTAGTTGCATGGGAGCCCCCCTTAAATATTTATTTTATTCTGTGTTTAGCATGTTTTGTTATAGCGACTACAGAAGTACACAAATCTCTTACACAAGCCTAGCTGTCAGACAGACAGACAGACTGATCTTAATAATAGGGTCCCGTTTGGCACCCTTCGGGAACGGAACCCTAAAAACGAACCACTTTAACCATTAGGAAAACATTGATATTGTTAAAACATTATAGCAAAAGCATTATACATTTTATTCCCGTTGCTGGTAACTTTAGTGTAAAACGGTTGATATTTTTTTCGCGATTTCAAAGTTTTCCCCATAACAAAGATGTTTATGTTGATAGGGTAAGATTTTCCTTTAAGCCTTTATAATTTATCATCATCAGCATCAGCCCTTTGACGCCCACTGCAGGACATAGGCCTCCCTCATGGTTTTCATAACCATGAGGGGTTTTGCCATAATCGCCACGCTTGGCAGGCGGTATATATATACTGTTATGTATGTATATACACTACACAGCCCTCGAATCCTTAGATATTGTAAAGACCTCAGTGCGCCAATCCTTAGATACTATGGAGCGCTCAGTGCGCGAATCGTTACATACTATGTAGCCCTTAGTGCGTGAATCCGATTTGTACTTGGGCTTTTCTAACAAACGTTTTTTTTTAATGAGGACAGGTTGACACTTGACCCCAGTCACGCCTGATGGTAAACGAAGACGGGGTCTAAGATGTTACGTGTTTACCTGTTAAATGCTGGTTGACTCTTGTTTTAAAGACACCCAGATTATATTATGTCTTTGGAAAAAGTGGAACGCGCTGCCGTTCTTAACATAAAAGAATTCTTGAATCGCTTGGTGCAAATTTGCGGAATTTTTACGACAAATGCGTGCATAATATGAGCCAGCCGTCGGGTTGCCCGATGGAAAAAAAGGGATGAGGGTGGGATAAGTTCTTCTAGCCCCTATGCACACTCTCCAAAATAAATCTTGTAGAAGACGGAGAGGCAAGCGACCCTACGACTTCAAAATAAGAGAAGGTTCTCAATTCATTCGTATACTTTCTTGTGTATATTCAGTGATAATTCTTTACCACGTTGTCTGATTTTTTTCATTCTTCTTTTCTTTTTTGTTCAAGATCTGTTTATCAGATCCATGAAAAAGTCATCGAACTCATCTTTCTAGTGCGTGTTTGTTCTCATAGATGGGTTTTATGGATTTAAAACGCATACTTATTAATAACACTCCAACCTTTATTCACGAAGAGTGCCAAGTTGTTAAGTAGGTCAGTACACTTTAATGCTGGCGCTTCACTTGGCTAATCGTATTCGCGTATTTGCTGACTATTTATAATACACTGCAAGATTTACAAAAGTTGCTGAAGATTCAGGAGGATATTGATGATATTTGCCAAACACTCATATTGTATACGAGATGGCAAGGGCGGCCTACATAACCAATCGTGTGTACGTCTACCACGATCAATTATCTCCGAATCTACTCGTCTACCGTAAATAAATAAATTCAGAGTTTTTTTTGATTTGGGGGGCAAATAAAAAAAAGTAAGTATCTACATCACACGAGTGACATATCAAATCAACACAAGGAATATTAAATACTTCATTACATTACATAAACCTACGCCTGTATCCCGAAGGGGTAGGCAGAGACTAGGGTTTGCCACTTCCAACGATCCTGACAAACCACTTTATTAGGAACTAATTAGGAGTTAAAATTAATGTTGATGAAGCAAAGGAAGTTTTTTGCTTCATTGTCATTAATTAATCCCTTCATGCACGCTCGCCGGTTAAGACCGGAATACAAGTATTATATTACGTACCTATATGTTTTAAAATGTGTAGTTTAAAAGATCACTGCCTCGTTGGTCTAGTCTGTCTGATTACCATGCTGGAGGTCGTGGGTTCGATTCCTACTGTGGGCCGCCGTACATTTGTACAAATTTTTGTGCAAATAAATTTTCATTTTCATTTCATTCTCATTTTCATTTCCATGTTTGTGATATCCTTGCCTGGTTGCCATAGTACGGTGTAGCGGGATTTTAGCATTTATTTTCCATCTCCGAAACAACAAACCGATTTTTTACTATATAAGTTTCGTTTACAAAAAAAAAAACAAAAATTTATTTCAACGCCAAGAACTTACAACCTAATCAATATACAGTGTAATGTAATCTCATCATCAGCCATTTGACGTCCACTGCAGGACATAGGCCTCGCTCATGGTTTTCTAACAATGAAAGGTTTTGCCATAATCGCCACGCTTGGCAGGCGGGTTGGCGATCGCAGTGTGCGGTTCGAATCTCAGGAAGACGCTGCTGCCCGTTTCCTGGTAATTTATTTCCTTAGTCACCTTCTACGACATCCACGGAGGGAAATGGAGTGACGTTATTCTTAATCCGGCGCCACACGGAATGTAATAATGTAATCTAATGTAATAAAAATCCTAAATCATAAAATTCCCACGGCAACCGGAGAAAATTTCCGTTCGCGTGCGTACGTTAGCCCGCCCCGCCCCGCCCCGCCCCGCTGCTTATGTTCGAGTAGGAACTACTGTGATGATTGCGTCAACATCAACAATGTCTTTGGCTGGCTTCACATTGGACGATAACCGTAACGACACAAGTGTGTCGGACTGCTGTCATTAAAATACACCAAGAATTTGGGCTGGCTGAAAGCCATAGCAAAATGAACGTAACTTAGCAATAGCTATTTGTTTAAAAAAAAACAGGTCAGATCATGATAGGCCACGCACAACGTAGGGTTCCGTAGAAGGAGGGGTTTTTTACTTGCCTTAGAGAACTTCATGAAAGTAATTTACAAGGGAATTTGTACGAAGTTTTCCTTTTATAAGTTGGTCGCCTATTACTCGTTGACTTGGAAGACACGCCCTAGTCGCAAGAAAATAACAAAAAATGCGCTTTAATGCTTAATATTTCGCAAAGTGATCCTTAAATCGAAAAATGGTTCTACACTAATAATTTAAATTACCAATCTAACGATTTCCGCTTCCACCACAGTGTAGGATAGCTTTCCAAATTTTTTTTTAGTTTGCCCTTCCGTTACCGTCGGCGTGATTAATGTATGCCAAATATCAGCGTTCTAGTACTTGTCGTCTCTGTGCTAAGCCGTGGATAGATTTACAGACCGACAGACGAACGGGCATGGTGAAACTATAAGGGTTCCTTGTTGACTACGGAACCTTAAAAAGGCACTTTCCAAAAATTTCTCGACAAACACTCGAATCTATTAAAATCATTACTAGAAAGCCAGATCGGTGCGTGCGTGCAGCAGGTCCGCGGGTCATTGTTCTGAGAGACGGAGAGGCTCTACTAAAAGTTTGCGAATGTTTTGAAACAGGATTTGTCAACTCGAAACGACATTTTATCAACTCAATTTTATTTATTTTACGTGTATACTTAAATTATGTACTAGTTACATAACCACGGCTTTCAAACCCTGATTTCAGCGTATATTTATTAACGCTGCATGAATTCTGGACCTGGTTCTTGATGTCATGTCGTTGCAGTTACCGTTCAATGTGAAACCGGCCATTGTCGGCAGTCGTTAATTTTCATCTCATCAGAGTGTACCAAAATCGCCTGTGCACATAAAACGAGTAGCTTCCGAGTACTCACTACAGCTCACTTAATTGGAGTGCACTAGATAGTGAGAACCCGGCCTTAGGAGTACAGTCGAGAGCAGTTCAATGTTTACAATTTTGTTGTAAAGTCGCTCTTAACGGAACTGATTAGAGTGCACGTATGTAAATGCGTATTGTGCTGTCGTATCTACCTGCCTACGCGCTAACCGGCCGCACGTCTTTTATTCTCGAGGTGAGCCAGTCTGTCGGACTGTATGTTTTGTTTATGAAGATCATTAATATGTAGTGGTACACCAGCAGTATTTATTAACACGCTTTATTCGTTTGACTTGTATGTGATAGACCAGCGATTCCTGAAGTGTCTTCCGCGGAACCCAAGAGTTCCGTGGAAATGTCACTGCGGTTACGATTTCCATTATTGTAAAATACTGCATTAATATTGGGTGGTTAGAAAAACATAGCAAAACTAACTTTTCAATAATATCTCGACGCAAACTCGAATCTATTAGAACCATTAGTAGCTAACCAGAGCGTTATTCTGTTAGACGGAGAGGCGGTACTATTACTGTTCGAGCATTTTTTAAACAAGATTTCTCAACTATATTTTTTTATATACATACATCTATACTTAAAAGTAACAGTCTAAATAGATGCCATTTTTAATTACTAATTACGTAACCACGGCTTTCGAACTACCCAGAAAAAAGCGTGTATTTGGATCTCCAGAATCTTCTTGAAGTGAAATCAAATCTTGAATTTGATAGTTCCTAAAAATAATTGAATTCAATTCAATTCAAATTACTTTTATTACTTATAAAACAAAATTGCTGAATGGACGTCAAAGTTGTTATTTTCTGAATTAATAGATAGAGTCGTTTAAATAACATTTTAACTCTAAACAAGATTACTCACTCAAGTTATTACTAATAAATGTGTTGAACACAAGACACAGTTAACGTTATTTTAATACCTTTTGTCTTCTTAATAATCCTTACCATTTTATTTTATACACACAATGTAAGATAACTCTTATATGTCTTAAGGTATCTAGTTGCTCTATAAGCAGTATACTGACTCTATAAAGGATGTTTTAACTTTTGTAAGTTTAAATCGTGACTATGATATTTTCTTATATTTTTTCTAACATACATAATTATTTTCATAAATGTATTGGCTTGAAATTGTTACGAAGATTGTTCCTAAGAAATCCCTTAACAAAGTCCGAGTATGTAAACGAATCGGTCTCTTCTGCAAAATGAACATAGTTGCAATTTCTGCTGTCCGATCTTATAGTACTATATCGTAGGATATGGCTCCATATACCAATAAAGAAACTCTACATTTATTTTTACCTTTAGTTTTAACTTAGTTAATAGAGTTTCCAACTCAAAAATTATTATTACTCATGAATGTGTTGAACACTAGATAAAATCGTCTTCTGAATGCTCATTAAAACGAATCTACCAGACATCATCGTTTTCTAAGCTTTTTGATCAGTATGTGCTTAACAAATTTTTAAGCCACGTCGGAGGTAACTTTAAGATACCTTGAGGATGTATAACAACGAAATGACTTATGTTTATTCCTAGTATTAGCATTATGATGGCTACCAACATTTTCAATCTTTGATATTTTACTGAACGTACATAATATTTTCATAAATATATTTTTCTTCCTTTAATAGAATATAATGACTGTCAAGAGGTACTTCCAGCACATCGAATAAATATAATGGTTTATAAAGTACAGTTATTTTTCTCTATAAAAAAATTAATAAATAAAAATCTGTTACAGGGCGTGAGATAAAATTACAGAGATTCTGGACATTATAGAAATAAACCGTTTATGTAACGTAATGTAATGTCTAAAATGTCCATAATATGTGTAATTTTATTTCCACTTAGCTGACCCAGCGAACTTCGTACCGCTTCAGAATCAATAAGACTTATTAACATACTTAGTTAACGTTGTGTTATCTTATAAAAATTAATTTTGGTGTTGCAGGCGTATTAGTTCGTTTGTTATAAAATAGATAAAATAGGTAAATACTTTAGTTGATTCTGTATAAGGGTTTTATGTTAATAAAACATGCCTTCAGTTCTGGATTCATCTGGTTTTTAAAGTAGCTAGTCTTAATCAGTAATAGTTCCTCTGTGGTAATACGAGTAGATAGGTCGGCGGCCCTCTGAGATACAAGCTTGAGTTTATGCGATATAAGTTTTTATTTTTTCGTGATATTTTACTATATTACTCTGCTATTCGGAATGGCGAAAATCCAACGAATAAAATATCATTAAAACCGGTCCAGCCATGTGTACGAGCAGTATGATATCACTAGTATTTTATTTTATTTGTTAAATTACTCAACATTACAGTTTTCACAACTCAATTTAAATTATTAGTTCTATGTACGTACACTAAAGTGGTATTTGGATATAGATGTCGTAGGATGATTTGATAAATAGAATTTTCGCTAAAAATCTAGGGATATTGCGAAAACACGGATTGTTAGACAATGTTGTAGACATTTTTCAATATTACTGAAAAAATATAGGATTTATTAAAAAACGCGAGTCGCCTTGGTAAGACTGAATATCCTTAACTGTGATTGCTCGATTTTTGCTTCCTGGTCAAGTCTTCCTGGTTACTAGTTTTACCTTGTAGCGTTGAGGTATTATATCATAGAGTTATAAAGGGTAATAAATGAAAAGTAAAACATAGGACCCTTTAGGAGGTAAATGTCAATTGCAAATTCTGGTTTCGTAGTTCAGTCCTGTTTATTAGCGTAAAACTTTCTTAGTTCTATGTTATTCGCTATAGAACTAAGAAAGTTTTACGTAACCTTAAAGTTGGTTTCCGATTCTGTTAAACTTTCAGCATTAATTTTATTTGTATTGGTCATTTTCACTTATAGACACATCTCTACACAACTTTCTGTACTATTTTTTAAGTCCAACTGCACTCTTAACCACAATAAATATTATAAAACACAATAAAAAACGATACAATAATAATAAACTTACATATATCATACTTGAATACTATACATAACTACACGTACTTACATAAATAGTGGCTTATAAAATGTGTGATCTGGACAACAAAAAGGTGATATACCTACCTATATGAGGAGAAGTGAACTGAATTAAACTTAAGTAACTTAATTAAACAAAAAGAATTCGTTTTCTCTAGTCTATTTGAAACAAAATCTGTTAAGGGAACATTTAAAACTTAAAAAAAAAGATTTCATAGTACTTAACTACAACCTGTAGAAGAAGATATGATTTTTTCATTGGTGACGCTAGTTAGCCCACTGGGTCGCAGCGCACCGCTTACATAAATAGAACTTGAAAAAAATAGGCCGCCGCCGACACACCCGCTGAAATCGAACGACGCTTGGAAGCTACAAAATTGAAGAATTTTAATTTCTCGCTGCATAAAGAGCGAGGACTCTCTTGGTATCCCTCTAGCTCGCACATTTTAACGTTTTTAATGATTGTCAAACAATGAATAGACCTTAATTTTCGCAATCAATGAGGTGTAGGGTGACACCGAAGACTAAACCATAGTAATTTTATACAGTTGTTTTTATTGCATAAATTATGCATAATTTAAAATCATTGTCTAAATTATGTACTTATATTGTCCAGACAACATTTAAAATATTAGAATATGTAGCACACAGTGGATCGCCGATTGACCCCTGGTCCCTAAAAGTCAATATCATTTAGGTTTTATTATTGTTAGATTAGAGAAGGCCTGTGCCCTACAGTGGGACGTATATAGGCTGCTTATCGTCGCTTAGCAAACAACACCGCACAAGTCGTTTTTCCCTACTTTACGGGATAGACAAATAACTTTTTAATTTCGTAAACAGTTTCTACGGTGTTCCATAGAAATAAATATGTATGTGATGTTCCAATTTTTTTAATAACGGTCGCTGATTTGTCTGAAGGCTTGAATTCTATAGGTAGATCGATTCGCGCTTAAAATCTGCACCCAATGGTATTCAAATGTCAAAACCGTAAAATTTCGACTTGAGCGGTGTTGTTTGCTAAGCGACGTTATGTTATTGTTAGTTAACATTCATTTTGAAATGTATCCTTATAACTTAAGAGGGTTCGTAGTTTGGTTTTAATAATTAACAAGCGACGTACTGGATCACAATGAAACTTTGTGGTCACAAATCGAGGTTTGATCGATCATGCGTAAAGTGGGCTTTGTCCTAAATATTGACATTAGTTACGAATGATACGGCATTCTTAAGATAAAAGATCAGTAAATATACCTAATGCCACTGATGTCTTCTGTTTTTTGTGACTAAGTATGACTTTATACGACCTTCCTTCTAACGTTGGTTTCACACGTGAATGAAAAAAATCATTGAATAAAAAACGTGAAGATGTTGACATCTCGGTATTCTTTAAAAAACATAAACTCTTCTACATTACACAGATTAGCACAGATTAGCATTTTTTGCTTTCGTTATTCGATCGCCTATTTCCATGCAATGTCGTAATTCCGGTTTCGACTAATATTCTTTCTTTAGCTTTAAAAATTATTAAAGCAGCTCAAATCGAAATATTCAGCCCAGGCTAAAAATTACCTAATTTATGGGAAAAATATATAAACAAAATACAACTAATATAAAATTCAGAACTTTTTTTATAAGACAATGCCCATTGAGAATAAATTATTAAAAATAAATGTAAGCCCTATGTGCGTTTTCACAACTTATTTTTATTTTTTTTTTTTATTTTCAAATATCTTGTTTTCGATTCGAACAAACTTGCATTTGTTTGCATATTTTAGAAGAGGTTTTTAGAACGACTTATGCACTTAAATAATTATCAACTTCTCCATAATCAGCAGTTCAGGTTCACGCAGGGGCGGTCAACGACTGATGCCGGAGTCATAATAGTAAAACATATAGTGCACGGAAAAAACGTGTTACACGGAAATAACGTGTAGCACGTTAGGTTCACAGCGCGTGTACAGCACGTGTGTAGTCCAAATAATTGAAGAGCTCACTGAAATTGCAACTGCTAGCCCAATACCCAAAGGGTAAGGGACCCTATTACTAAGACTCCACTGTCTGTCAGTCTATCTGTCTGTCTGTCTATCACTAGGCTGCATCTTATGAATCTTAATAGCTAGACAGTTGAAATTTTCAGATATGATGCATTTCTGTTGCCGCTATAACAACAAACACTAAAAACAGAATAAAATAAATATTTAATCGGGGCTCCCATACAACAAACGTGATTTTATTGCCGTTTTTTGTTTGATATTAGTAACTGCAACAGGTATGCCTACGCTTAAAATATTCAAATGATGTATAGGCACCGGTGGTGCGTGAGTCCGACTCGCACTTGGCCGGTTTTTTGATTTAGTTACTTCCATGGTATCCGATACGATATACTACAGTACTATGAGGTCGGACAGCAGACATTGCAACTATGTTCATTTTGCATCAGAGACCGATTCGATTTACATACTCCCTTAAGGAATTCCTTAACGAATCCCTTGAAATAGGGATTTGTTAAGGGACTTCTTTAAAGGAACAATCTTCGTAACAATTTCAAGCCAATACATTTATGAAAATATTATGTATGTTAGAAAAAATATAAGAAAATATCATAGTCACGATTTAAACTTACAAAAGTTAAAACATCCTTTATAGGGTCCGTATACTGTTTATAGAGCAACAAGATTCCTCAAGAGTTATCTTACATTCTGTGTACAAAATAAAATGGTAAAGATTATTAAGAAGAGAAAAGGTATTTAAATAATGTTGACTGTGTCTTGTGTTCAACACATTTATTAGTAATGACTTGAGTGAATAATCTTGTTTAGAGTTAAAACATTATAAAAACGACTAAATTTAGACTTTCTCTGTTAACTTCTTCTCCGCATAATCTTTTAATCCTGAAACTAACAACTTTGGCGGTCATTAAGTAAACATTTTGTGTTTTATTATGCACACCCTTGTTAATTCAATTTTGTCTTAAGAGTCTGTCATACCCCAGCGTAAATTGGAATTTCACCCCCACTTCCCCGCGTGAGCGTTTCCCGCGTAACTCTGTCCGGCCACGGCCGGCTCGCAAACTATACAGGTGCGATACATTATTTTCGACTGTCCACATAAAAAAGTACAAGAATTAACTTTAATCAAGCATAATTTTTTTTTTCTATTAATCCCCATGTATTTATCTATTTTCCTACCACATGAATTCCGTACTCGAAACCGGCGTGTGTGCATGCAATGACTAATGAATGTTGAGGAAGCAAAAATGATCTGTCGAGTGGCAGTCCCTGGTCTCAGCCTATCCCTCTGGGATACAGGCGTGAGTATGTGTATGTATGTATGTATGAAATCCGTATTTTTTAAAATTTGAATTTTAGATATTTTTTAAGCAAATAAATACTTTACATGGAGTTAACAAAGTGATGTTGTTATTTTCACAGCTTTAGTATGGGCGCCCAACGACAGAGCAGCGGGTCGGCGACGCCGACGAAGGCGCTGGACCTCGATGACGTGCTCGTGAACGAGCTGGGCCAGTTCGGCCGCTTCCAGATCCATAGTCTGTTGCTGGTAGTCTTCCCTATCGTCATGAGCACATTCATGTTCGAGTACACCTTCTCCGCCGCCGCTCTTCCCTACAGGTACCTATCACCTAACGACGTCTCTTTTATTCGACAATGTTACAATTTGCTTTTTGATTCAGGGTTCATCTGTGGTTTTGTTTAGTGAAGTGAAAATCACAATATTTTAACATCTGTTCAACAATTCCACAATAAAGTAAGTAAGTAAAGTAAAAAAAAATTATTCACTATAAAAACAAAATGTTTACTTAATGAACGTCAAAGCTGTTAGTTTCACAACAATAGATTATGCGGAGAAGAAGCTAACAAAGAAACTCCACATTTATTCTTTTCAAAACAGGTTTGCTTAATTAACAGAGTTTTCAACTTAAAGTTACACTGCACTAGATAAAATCGTTCCTGTTAACATTATTTAAATATAAATACCAGACATCCTTGTCTTCCAATTAATCCTTAATGTTATAATAGGCTTTTTTGCACAGAGTATGCTTATTACATTTTTTAAACCGCGTCGGTGGTAACTCTAATATATCTTGAGGAATCTTATTGTAGAATAAATATTATAGCTACAACAAAAATTCGTAATTTTCCTTTCCGCGTTAATCTGGAATTTGATGAATTCTTATACTACCTCTAAGATACTGTTTTGCGCATTCGATGTAGCTCACAATAACTCCTACAACAAATAAAATTCATTTTATTTCATTTCAAAACTGTGATGTGTCTTGTTGTTACAATAGGTAAATGTTTTTGCTTTCTTTCTTATCGATGCACTATTTGTTTTGAGAGTTGTACTTTGTTGAGTTAATGCACTGTAGTAAAATAAGAACTAAATGAACGCGCCAATTTAATTTTATTGCGACAGTTCCAAGGTATCCTATAGATCTATCCTATCCTATGTATGTGCCTGTATGTTTATGTTTATGTTTATGTTTATGTTTATGTTTATGTTTATGTTTATGTTTATGTTTATGTTTATGTTTATGTTTATGTTTATGTTTATGTTTATGTTTATGTTTATGTTTATGTTTATGTTTATGTTTATGTTTATGTTTATGTTTATGTTTATGTTTATGTTTATGTTTATGTTTATGTTTATGTTTATGTTTATGTTTATGTTTATGTTTATGTTTATGTTTATGTTTATGTTTATGTTTATGTTTATGTTTATGTTTATGTTTATGTTTATGTTTATGTTTATGTTTATGTTTATGTTTATGTTTATGTTTATGTTTATGTTTATGTTTATGTTTATGTTTATGTTTATGTTTATGTTTATGTTTATGTTTATGTTTATGTTTATGTTTATGTTTATGTTTATGTTTATGTTTATGTTTATGTTTATGTTTATGTTTATGTTTATCTGATATAAAAAGGATCCTTAGCGACACAAATTTTCATTGAATCCTCTCTCCCCCTCTCCTCTTCACAACTAATACAGACAAACACAACACAAACACAACATACACACACACTTATACATACACCTACTTACTTCTTATAAAAAAGCCCCCATGGTTTCAAATCTATAAACATGCATAGCATTTATGCATTTTGGTATATATAATTTTTTTTCTGTTTGTTCAGCTTTTACGTTTGGTTTTCCGCTTTTATTTATTGCATAAATGTGAGTATCTGTTATTGGCCCTATTTATTGTATTTTAGCACAACCATTAATTAAGGTCGCTGTTGGTACCCCTAAGATATAAAAACAAAGTCTATGCACATTGCACGCACGCCTACCAAACTTTCTAGGCGTCAATCTTCTTCCTTCTTTAATCCTCCTCCTCCGTGGAGTCTGGGGCTGACACAAGGGCTTTCCATTTATCTCTGTTCAGGGCTAGGGACGGTAGCTCTGGCCAAGTTACTCTCTTCTCTTTCGTCTCAGAGAGAACGGATCTATTCCACGTCTGGGACGGTCTTCTGGGTCGTCGTGAGCCTCCGGCGGGCTTCCAGTCGAGAGCCACCCTCGGGATGTGGTGATCGGTTCTTCGCAGGGTATGTCCCAGTCAACGCCATTTGCGTTCCCTGATGTCTTTGGGCTAGGCTGATGTTCGGCATTTGAAATGGTGTCGGGCCAGTTTCTTTGTAAGATGCCTCTCAGACAGTTATTGACGAAAACCTGGATCTTGTGTGATACCGCTTTTGTGACCTTCTAGGTTTCGCAGCCGTACAGTAGGGTCGTTTTCACGTTGGAGCTGAATAAGCGGATCTTCGTGGTTCTAGAAATACTAGGGCTATTCCAGATGTCCTTTAGTTGGGCAAAGGCTTCTCTAGCTTTGTTGATACGCTTTTTTTCAACATCCCGTTTAGTCCCTCCTTGCGATGTGATCACGCTGCCCAGGTAACAGAACTCAAGAGTTTGAGTAACTGCCCGGCTTTCCAGCAACAGGGGGGTGGTGTCATCAGAGCAAACTTACATCTCTTCGGTTTCCTTCTTGCTGATTTTTAGCCCAGCCATCTTTGCGGTCTCTTGAAGGTCATTCAGTTTCGGGCGTCAATGGTATGGTCAAGCTCCAGTGGACCAACTACACACAGCAATAAATATGACCAATAATGATCTGGTGCATATTTTGGATTGGAGTGTGTCACACGGACTAAAAGTAAACCCTAGTAAAACTCAAGTCATCATTATTGGCAGTCCTCGATTTATCTCCAGAGTTGACGTGAGTTTCCTTCCACCTATCTTGTTTGATAGTATACCCATACCGTTCAGCTCGGTTGTCAAAAATCTAGGGGTCTTGATTGACAGTACTCTATCCTGGGTTCCTCAGTTGGAAATGGTAAGTCGGAAGATGTTTGCATCAGCAGGTTCTGTAAGACGCCTCAGCAATTTCCTTCCTACGGCTACCAAGGTTACGTTGGCTCAGTCTCTCCTTCTACCGATTCTCAACTACGCTGACATCTGTTACCTGGACCTCACTGAGGAGCAACTAAATAAGCTTGAGCGTCTCCAAAATTTTTGCATCCGGTTCATATTTGGTTTACTCAAATATGACCATATTTCTGAATATCGAACTAAACTCAAGTGGCTCCCAATCCGACTCCGCCGGAATACACATATTCTTTCTCTCCTCTATTGCATTTTGTTCAATGCAGCTACCCCATCTTATCTCAAAGAGCGTTTCGAGTTTCTCCATTCTGGCCACAGTCTGACTCTTCGCTCATCGCAAAACCTTCTCCTTAAAACTCCATCCACAGTACCAAATTCTATGGCACCTCCTTCACGGTTCAGGCAGTCCATTTATGGAATAACCAGCCCGTGGAGGTTAGAAAAGCAAAGTCCTTGTCTTGTTTTAAGGCATTGGTGAAATCTCACTACCTCACTGTTTGAACTGTGTAAACTGTTGCTTATATATATTTAATTATGTATTTATTATGTATTTATTTTGTAGGTATTCATGTATATTATGTACATGTAAACTGCTGCTTATATATATTTAATGTAGTAGCTATTTATTTTTTTAGGTATTCATGTAAGTATATTATTAGTACAATATGTAATTATAAGTACTTATATTCTTGTAATCTCTCGCTACACATATAATTTGTTACTTCAAAATCAAAATCAAAATTTTTTATTCAAAGTAGCACAGAAACTGCGACTTAATGAACGTTACAAGTTAAACTAGGTGTCCATTTCAAAATCTAGATCATTTTGGAGAAAAAATGGACAAAAAAACTCCAAACTTATTCTTTTCAAGTCCTTCATTTACAGGATTTATATAAATGTTCTAAAACTTGCATGAGTTTTAGAACATTTATATAAATCCTGTAAATGAAGGACTGTAATTGAACTGGCTTTAATTCCAGACATCATTGTCATCTAAATAATCTTTAATGTTATAGTAGCTTTTTTGGCACAAAGTGTGCTTCACACATTTTTTGAACCGCGTTTCTGGCAAGCTTATTATATCCTCGGGGATCTTATTGTAGAAACGTATACAATGCCCCATAAAGGATGTATTAACCTTTGCCAGCCTAAATTTTGGGAACGAAAGTTTATGTCTATTTCTAGTATTTACATTGTGTTGGCTACCTACAGTTTTACATTTTTAAAGTTTTAAACATAGTAGGTACGTCGACTGCCCTTCTCAATATCGTTGACGATATCTTATCGGCCTCTGATAAAGGTCATTGTACACTGCTGGTCCTGCTGGATTTCACCCGGGCATTTGACTGCGTTAACATTGACATGCTTCTATCTATTTTAAAAACTAAGGGTTTCTCAACGTCAGCCATTCTCTGGTTTAGGCATATTTCTCAAATCGTAGTCAAGTAGTACAATGCCTGAACGATCAGGGATCAATATCTAGGTCAGAGCCGCTTGCCGTGACGCGAGGTGTTATCCAAGGTTCAATTCTCGGGCCCACCTTATTCTGCTTGTATACATCTAGCATATGTCAATCGATCCAGCATACAAGATATCACATGTATGCCGACGATACCCAGATGTACATACACACACCAGCTACCGTGCCCAATTTAGCCGACTCGATCCATCGGCTCAATTCAGATTTGGAAGCCATCGCACTATGGTCCATTAAACACAGTCTCATCCTAAACCCTAACAAAAGCGTTGCTATTATCTGTGGGACAAAACACCAGGTTCAATCCTTGAAATAATTAGATCCTAAAATAAGAATTGGAGGTGATACAGTACCTATCCACGATTGTGTCCGTAATCTGGGCCTTATGATGGACGAGTCCCTACGTTTCGAAACCCATGTTCAACAAAAAATTGGTAAATGCTTTGGTTCACTCAAAACATTGTATAAAATCAGACCATTTCTAACTAGTGAAATTAGATATCAGCTGTGTAATAGTTTGGTCTTATCGCAGTTGGGCTACTGCGACATAGTCTACGGTCCCTGTATTTTTAAAAAAACAATATGTGCAATACAGCGCGTCCAGAACGCTTGCATGCGTTATTGTTACCAAATCCCCAAAAGAGACCATATCTCCCCTCATATTCTGGCAAAGGGAGTGTTGAATATGGCGAACAACAGGGCACTAAAACTGTCTTGCTTTTTGTTCGACGTATTCAGGACTCGCACGCCGCCTTACTTGTATGTAAAGTTAGCCTGGTCCGTCAGAGCACGTAGTACATTGCTACTTATACCCAAACACTCCCTCAATAGTACCAAGGGTTGCTTCAAGATTGCAGCATCGAAGTGCTGGAATGACCTGCCGCCGCCCGTGCGCGCTGCACGGACTCTTCCAACATTTCGAATTAAATGTCGAAAATGGCTGCTGTACAAGCAATCCTTGGCTTCTGGTGTACTAGTTGGGATGGGCGGTAGTGGATGGGATTTATACAGATAGATAATATGTCGAGTCTTTGGTTTGGATCTATCATCAAAGTCAAAGTCAAAAATGTTATTCACTATAAAAATAAAATGTTTACTTAATGAACGCCAAAGCTGTTAGTTTCACAATTCAAAGATTTATCACCATTCTGCACGTGTGTTCTTTATCATCATAATAGCAGTAGTATAATTATACCCAGGTAGGTATAACTTAGTTTAAGGAAAGGCCTTGCCTGAAAATCGGCAACTAATTGCACACTGGTGCACATTAGTTACTAGCCGAGGTACAGACCTTTTTGTCTTCATACCTAATTAAAATGCTTTTAAATAAATTACTCACTAAACTGTCATCATTGCTTTATAGTATAAGTGATTATTGTGCCTTACTATATTGAAGACAAATAAACATTTTCTATTTCTATTTCTATTTTAAAGTCACTGATATTTTTCCTAACGTACATAATATTTTCATAGATATACTGACATAGCATTATATTTCAGATTCTCTCTTTTTTGTATATCCATCTACCGACTATATTCTTGGTGCATTCCTCTCCATCCAAAGGTTGTCTGGAAGAGATCGCTCTAAGCGATAAGACCGCCAATTGTATACCACTACTTAGATATAAGAAACTATTTGTAAAATCTTTCACCTGGTTGTGCAATAAAGTGTTCTCTATCTATCTATCTATCTATATAAAAACTCGTCACGTGCCTCAACCGTTCATTGTTATATAATGCAGTAACAGAATCGAGGCCCTGATCACTATCCACCGTCAGATGTGCGGTCCCCGAGTGCGATGGTGCCTCACCCGTGGTGGAGCCAGACTGGCTGGACGTGGCGGTGCCCCGGACGTCCAGGGGCTGGTCCAGTTGCCGGCGCTTCGTCCCTACCGCCGCCAGCAATGCGTCAGCGCCCGGCATCTGCCCCGCTAGCCTCTTCGACCGGAGCTCCGAGATCAACTGCGACGCTTACGTGTATGGGAGGACCAACTCAGTGGTCTATGATGTGAGCAGGTTTTTTCGTTTTATTTACGAGTTCTTACTTAATAAAAGATGCCAATTTAATACCTCTTTTGAAGTTACACGGAACCTGCTTAATGTTACTTTTTGCGGACCAACAACGTTCTCAACATAACTTGAAATTAGGCACATCCCATCATAGATATCCCAAATGGCTATTTAAATTACTGCAGTAGTCATCCGCAACGTAACAATAGAAGATGTAAAGGTCATATTGTCCACTTCAAACTAAAAATCATCCAGCTAAAACGTATACGGTGTGTTTTTTATAAAAACTTGAATCCTCTAAAACGTTCTTTAAACATAACATAACATAAACTCACACCTGTATCCCAGAGGGGTAGACAGAGACCAGGGACTGCCACTTGCTACGATCCTGACAGATCACTTTCGCTTCCTCAACATTCATTAGTCGTTGCATGCACGCACGCCGGTTTCGGGTACTTTTTATCTTGCCCTTTGCTAATAAATCCCCTATTTGGTCGAAGTATGTCCGTCTGGGTCGTCCCTTACCAGCCCTTCCACCCACATTCGCTCGATATATTTCGTCAATCTTTCTTCCTTTATCCTCTCCACATGTCCAAACCAACGCAACATTCCTTTCTCAATTCTATTCACTACATCCTCTTTCAGTCCACAACGTTCTCTCATCACACTATTGCGTATCCTGTCATTCAAAGTAACACCAGACATACTTCTCAAGGACCTCATTTCTACTGCATTAATCCTACTTTATTGTTTCTTTTGCCATACCCAAGTCTCGCTAGCATACATAAGTGTTGGGACCAGCACTCCATTATGGATAGCCAATGTAGCTCTTTTGGAGATGTTTTGGCCACTCACAAAAGAGTGCAATGCACCGTTTACACAATTTCCCGCTTTTACTCTTCTTTCTATATCACCTTCACACTTTCCATCCCTGGTAAAGAGGCTCCCCAAATAGACAAATTCTTTCACTTGTTCCACCCTTTCACCTCTAATCCTTATCTTGCACTCAGTCATTACATCATCTTTTTGGAACACCATTACTTTTGTCTTACTCACATTAATATTCATTCCTTTGATTTTAAACGCCTCATCCATTACTGCTACTTGTGTCTGCAGGTCTTCAACCGACGATGCGAACAAAACCTGATCATCGGCGTATAACAAGCATTTGACCAGTAGCTCACCTATCCTTATTCCAAAGTCATTCTCTTTCAAAGCAGTCAGGCAACTGTCCACAACCACGGGGAGGCGACACATCCTTGTCTCACCCCTGCGGATGCTAAACCAGTCAGTATACGCCCCATTAATTCTAACGCAAGCACTGGAGTCTTTATAGAGAGACATGCAGTTTAAATAGTCTGTGGTAAAAGAAAAAACAGACTAGCTAAACCGCATGGTTTTCATAAATAAGACTGTCTATAGACTTACTTTAACTGTTATGGGTTTCCCCAGTTTGGACTGGAATGCCAGGAGTGGCTGCGCGCGCTGGCCGGCACGCTGAGCAATGTGGGGAACCTGCTGGTCCTACCATTCGCCGGCTACGTGTCGGACCGCTGGGGGCGGCGCGTGGCGCTCATCGTGAGCATGATCAACCTTACCGTGGTGGGACTCATCCGAGCCTTCTCCACCAGCTACCCAATGTACCTCACTCTTCAGCTATTGCAGACCACGCTGGGGGCTGGCACCTACACCTCCGGCTATATATTTGGTAATAAAAACAAGAAAACGAAATTTATTCTACGAGACCCAAAAATGACCCCTTTTAACATTACATTTTTTTATCCGAGCCTTTGCATTGCACGAGTTATTAGGCAACCATCCAGGGAAGAACGATATTTTCAGAGCTGTCAGGTGAACCTAAATTGTAATCACATAATGTTATGTATTACAGCGACAGAGCTGGTGGGTCCAAAGTACCGCGTGCTCGTGAGCGCTTTGGTATCAGTAATGTTCGCTGTGGGGCAGGTGATAATGGCCGGCGTGGCCTGGCTCGTGCAACCCTGGCGGTATATGATCATAGCGCTGCACGCCCCAGGTTTCCTTATCATTAGGTAATGATAACCTTTGTAACTTACTCCTGGCTTATTCGCATTAAGCAATTGATCCCGTTGAAGCACTCCTTCTCCATTATGCACAATGCTTTTCTTTTGACTGATAAATGTCAAAGGTATGTCCAAATCCGCAGTTTAATATTATTATTTCAGGAGGCGTCAGCAAAGATCACTTCCTCAATACCCAGTTTAAAAGTATTTTAACTAGTGTCGTTTAAATAGCTGGTTTCGTCGTCGTAAATAACATCGTTTGCTTTAAATAAGCTTTTTTCTTCCTCAGCTACTACTGGCTTCTTCCGGAGAGTGTGCGCTGGATGCTGTCCAAGGGGAAGTTTGAGGAAGCGCGTCGTGTGCTGGAGAAAGTCGCAAAAACTAATAGGACGGAGATCAGTGACAAGTCTCTCAATGCTTTGACTAATCCCCCGCTACCATCAGAGAAGGTGTGTTTTAGATCTTTACTAAAAGGGACTTAGGGACTTTAGTAAAATCACTATTAATGTAGAGTATGAAAACTCTCTTATTTAAAACATTAAGTCAGTATTTCATGTATCAACTCTGGGCCAATTACACGCATAGGACTCTCGGTGGCATTCGCGAATTATACAATAACGTAATTAGACATCAGCTGAGGGAAAAAGATACTGTAACGGCTCAACCGCGTTTTCCGACACGCGTGGTAAAACGTTCATTGCTATCGCGAGATCATACATTTCATCGTTCTGAGTTTTCACGTGTATACTGAATGGCCTAGAGATAGGCTTGACCAGCATCTATAATCCATCCAGAGAAAATCGACGACTAAGAGCATTAAATGACGTCGTTTTATGCCATTAATTACTTTTCCTTCTTCTGATTATTAAGATTGGTAAGCCGCGAGTCTGAACGTTTCCGTCACTAGAAAAATCTTCTTTTGTTGCGTGGGCGTTATGTTTTGTGTCTAATAAAATTGGTACATAGGAGTCGGGCTCGGCACCTGCGGGTCTAGTCTGCAGTATCCTACGCTCCCCCGTTCTGCGGCGGCGCGTCCTCACCACGCCCGTCTGGTGGATCACCGCCACTTTCGTGTACTACGGCCTGTCCATCAACGCCATCGGTCTCTCGGGCAACATATATTTAAACTACATCCTGATCTGCGCAATCGAGATCCCCGGCAGCTTCATGGCTGTGCTCGTACTTGACCGCATCGGCCGCCGCCCCACCCTTGCCTCCGGATACTTGCTCAGTGCCGCTTGCAACATTGCCTTCTCTTTCGTTTCTAAACGTAAGTACTTTTATTTATTTTATTTATTTATTTATGCGGTTCGGATAATCATCAGCTTAAACTTGTGTTATAACAATGTAATTTAGACCTACTTGCACCATTTTCCCGAATGCGGCTCAAACAGCATTTAACTAAATTACTTCACATAGAAATCTATTCAAATGGCGACCCGAGCGACACTCAAAAAGCGGCGCAAGTCAGCCTTAGTCTCTAAAAGCTAGTAATAGTATCTCGCCAGTAGCAACACATTAAACAATACGTGTGGACACACACTAGTTTTTTGTGGTTACTTTACGCCGAGGTAAAGTAACCACAAAAAACTAAAAAAAAAGAAGAAACAAAATAAACCACAAGATTAAATTTCACTCGCAAAAAATGGCGAATTCCTTAGTCGCCTTAAAATCGGTACCTTTGTGTTGAACAAATCAAGTTTTTAAGTAGTTTATTACAATGGTCACTCGCTCGCAATAATATTTTGCTATAAATAAAACTATTTTGCCTATAATTAGTTGAAGCCTTAGGAATTGCCAATAATGGATTATGACGGGCTCTACTGGGAATCCGCAGACTGAGTTTATGAAGCAACTCCGGGCAATACCATATCAGCTATGTCGCGTCTGGATTGTAGAGTAAGAAAATGGAATTTTCTTGCATAGCTCCAAATAGTTACAGGACTTGTAGGATATCCTGAGGCGATAACACAGAAATTTCATAAACTTTTTGTGTATTGATTCAATTCGATTTACGTGTGTTATGTATTTTGGATTCCAAATTTGGGATGCATATTCAAGGGTACTCCTAACAAGGGTACAACATAATAATTTAAGAGTTATGGGTTTTTTGAAGTCCTTGGATATGCGCATAACAAAGCCTAATGAATTGTAGGCTTTTGCTATTGTTTTATTAATGTGGGCATCAAATAATAGCTTAGAGTTATGAGTAACTCCCAGATCCCTGACCACACTCTCCCTTTTTAGCAAATGGCCGCGTAAGTTTTAGTTGAAGGTGATTTTTTTGGTTTTCCGCGTGAAAGTTACCACAGATCATTTGTTTGGGTTCAGATCCAAACTATTTAGAAGACAGCATGAACCAAGCTTAGCGAGATCTGGAGTTTGTTGGCGTCTTCAATAGAGAATATTACTGAGAAACTTGTATTGTCGGCCTATAGAGAATCTCTTGTCCTATATCGTTAGCATGGGCTCCTATGCCGCGAGCGAGAATACACTAAGGCTCACGCCATCCCGCTCTCATCCGCTACGTGAGCGTGTCGATTATAAGTCGATTATTTGTCTTATAAGTTGTAGACGAATACGTCTACTTAGGACACACAGTCCAACTAGGCCGGTCCAACTTCGTGAAAGAGGTCAATCGTCGAATCTAACTCGGCTGGGCAGTATTCGGGAAACTTAGAAGTCTTTTCGTCTAATATACCTCAATCGCTCAAGACAAAATTATACAACCAGTGTGTGTTACCAGTGATGACTTATGACACTGAAACGTGGTCTCTCTTTCTCTACGAGATCGAATCAGAAATGATGAGATCCGTAGACAAACGAAAGTCGTCAACATAGCTCAGCGGATTAGTAAGTTGAAGTGGCATTGGGCGGGGCAGATAGCACGTAGAACTCATGGCCGATGGGGCCGAAAAGTTCTCGAATGGATACCACATATCGGCAAGCGCAGCGTAGGACGACCAGCCACAAGATGGATAGATGACCTCATCCAAGTGGCAGGCAGACGCTGGATGCAGGCCGCTTCCAACCGGTCTTTTTGGAAATCCATGGAGGAGGCCTATGTCCAGCAGTGGACTTGTTGTGGCTGAATGATGATTATGACGAATTGGAAAGGCGTTTTATGTAACGTTAAGCAATATTTTATTCGGAGAGAAAATTACATATATTCAGACATTAAAGACAGCAGTGTTATTTTCTTTCCTTACTTTTTAATGTAACTAAGCAACAACATACGTCACACTCAAGAGGGAAAAACCGGGAGGCTACTTCATCAGTCCAATACATAATCAAACAGGTGCTGAGGCAGCTTCCTGGTTCGCCTTGACCGTGCGTTATTAGTCTCAGTAGTGTCCGTATGCTCAGTCAGTTCTGTTTCACATTGTCTATGAGTCGAGTCAAGTACAGATTCGTTATGAAGTTCTAGGGGAAAAATCCGTTGGACAGGCCTTACCTTAGATCCAGCCGACGTCCGTACTCGCACCACTCTAGCGACGCCATCGGCACCAGGGCACAATTCTTCGACGACCGCCAATGGCCACGTAACACGCTTGCCTTCAGTTTCCAACAAAACAATATCTCCAACCTGAAGCGTTTCGTGTTTAGCTTGCTCACGTTTTTGTACCAGCAAGCTAATGTATTCGTCTCTAAAACGTTTCCGTAGATCATCGCGTAAACTTTGACAGTAACGATATCTGATGTTTGTTGCTTTTTTATCGATCTCATCAAAGTCGGTCGTTTGGTGGGACAACAGTGGTTGGATGAACATTGAGGGAGTCAGTGGTTGTAGCTCCTTTTGACCACCCACGTACGTGAGGGGCCTGCTGTTTATGACAGCCTCGCAGTCACATAGCACCGTCTGTAGCTCTGTAAGCGATACGGAGGCTTTTCCTAAAACTCGGCGTAGGATTTGTTTCATGAAACTAATCATACGCTCGTAGAACCCTCCCCACCAAGGAGCAGCCGGGGGCAAAAAATTACATTTTATCCTCGTAATTGAGGAAAGCGTTCTATTTCATCCCAATCTAGGGAACTAAACGCATTGTCCAGGCCTCGGAAATTGGTAGCATTATCACTAAAAAGTCGCTTTACTCTTCCTCGCCGTGCCACAAAACGCCTCAGCGCCATCAAGAACTCGCCTGTTGACAGCGACTCCACTACTTCTAAGTGCACAGCACGGTATGTAGCGCAAGTAAACAGGACAATCCAGGCCTTGGTTCCTGCGCGTAATGTCAGAGGACCACCTAGGTCGACGCCTGAGAACTGAAATGCGTTGCTAGCTTCCATCCGTTCCACTGGTAAAACTCCAGTGGGCGCCTGACATCGTTTTGTCTTAAACCGTTTGCATCTAATGCACCGAAGTATAATGTTACGGACTAATCTCCTGGCTCCGATAATCCAATAGTTTTGTCGTAAACTGTTGAGTAAGGTCTGTGCTCCAGCATGCTTCAGCTCGATGTGCCTTCTCTCTACAAGACGTTTGACTATCGTGTCTTTTCCGGGAAGAATTACGGGAAACTTGAAATCGTAGTTTTCGCTTCCAAGTGACAACTTTGTGTTTAGCCGTATAATGTCATTATCATCTTCAAAGGTTTGAATGTTATTGTTACTCAGTAAAGAGTCTTTATACTTTTGTTGTATTAACCTTATCAATACATTCTCAGCGTATTCAAATTCCTCGTAAGTTAGTTCCTTTGATACTGATTTATTCTTAAATCTTAGCATCCAGCAAATCATTCTGACTAACTTGGTATAACTTGAGAAGTACGTTAATCTGTCTAAGAAAGATTCTTCCTCGACAAGCATGGCAAGAGTACCAGTCTTTTTCCGTTCTTCGTTAACTTCTGACGCGTTTAATGTGAAGTCTGTAGCTGGCCAATGTTCTTCATCTAGACGTAACCACGCTGGACCTTCCCACCATCGACTTTCCAAGAGTCCCTTAGGGTCCACACCCCTGGAAGGCAGGTCTGCAGGATTTAGATGACCTGGAACATGTCTCCACGCAGAGGTAGAACTCAGATTTCTAATCTCCCTTACACGGTTGGATACAAATACGCTCCATGGTCCATCGCACTTGATCCATGTGAGTACTACGCTCGAGTCTGACCAATAATATACGTCACAGTTCGGTATAGCTAATGATTCAATAGCTGTTACAGATAGCCGACTAGCAAGTGTAGCAGCAATCAGCTCCTGTCTCGGAATCGTAATTTTATCAACTGGCGTAACTCTCGACTTAGCTAGAACAAGACTTAAGTTAACCTTTTCACCTTCTTTTGATCGCAAAAATATGCAGGCAGAATAACCGTCTTTACTTGCGTCAGAAAAAACGTGTAAGGAGGTTTCACACTCCTTTATGGACATACTTTTAAGCCGTCTGGGGATAATGCAATCGGTGATGACATGAGCTTGTTCCAACCATTTTCTAAAATCTTTAGCCAAATTATCTGGTAATTCTGCGTCCCAAGAAAGTTTCAGACACCATGCCTTTTGCATAATCATTTTGGGGACTATGGTCGTGGGGCAGGTTACTCCAATCGGATTGAAAACTCTGTGCTACCGATAATAATGTTCTTTTTGTCAGTTTTAAATCAACATTGTTGAAACTAACGTTGCACTGTAAGGTGTCATTTTTGACATTCCAAATTACCCCTAATATTGAGGTATTTTCCACATTCTTGTCGACAATGATGGGACTCGTGATCCAACCCCTAAGGTCAAACATACCGCTAAGCATTACCTCCTTGGATTCGCTTATGAACTTCTCCAAATCTTCCTCAGAGTCCAAGCTAGTGACGCAATTGTCAACGTAAAACGATTTCTTCAATTTCATTGCAGTCTCTCTAAATCGTTCCGCACAATTATCTAGGTGGTGATTGATAGTAGCTGCTAGATGGAATGGGCTAGATTTTACTCCGAAAACGACGCGTCTGTGACGATATGTGATCATCGTTCTATATTTTTCATCAATCTTGGACCACCACAAGAACCGAAGATAATCTCGATCTTCCGGGACAAGTGAAATTTGAAGAAACGCCTTCGCTATATCAGCTGTCACTCCAATTTTGTTTTTCCTGAAATTGATCAATAGATTAGGAATTTGTTCGAGAAGGTTCATACCTTTTTCTAGGCACGAATTTAAGGATATTCCATTCCTATCCCGCGCAGAACCATCAAAAACTGGGCGTATCCTCGTTGTCAAACTGGACTCTTTTATGACCGGGTGATGCGCAAGGTAGTGACCTTGAATGGACTGGTCAGGTGCTTCTTCGATTATGTTTAACTCTAACCACTCGCGAAATGCATTGTCATAATCATTGAGCTTACCAACTTGTTTGAGACGAGTCATGGTGCTATCCATCCTCTTCTTGGCTAGATCATAATTAGTTTGTGGACGCGGAACATCACGCCATGGCAAACTCACCTCGTAACGACCTTCCTCATTGACCTTTATATTGTCCTTGAAGGATTTGAGAATCTCCTCGTCGCGGGCATACTTGGTAGCTTGTACCGCGGGATCCCTTATACCTATCGCCTCCAAAGTCCATAAATCTGTAATATCAATCTTTGTTAGGCAGTGTAGTGTCGTTGTCGAGTTTGTCACAGAACTATAAACCCCTGATATAGAACCTTGTACGGTCCATCCCAGTTTAGTCTTTATTGCGGTCAAGTTATTATCTAGCTGTATCACGTCACCAGTCAACAGTAAGCCAGAGAAGTCAGCTCCAATCAATAAACTTACCTCATTGGGGGAGTCAGTCATCGAATCATTTAGAGTGATATTGTTTTGACGCAGTTGCTCAATTATTACAGATGACTTAATTTTAGGTAAAAAACCACAAATATTTGTTTGTTCTACTACAGATAAATTCGTACAAAAGTTGTTTTCGGTGTTCTTGACGCAGATGTCAAACACTTGACATTCTTCTTTTTTTGTCTCGAACCCGCCGAACAAACAATGTGTCAGTACCTCTTTCCTAGTAGGTTTTAAGCCAAGTTTCTGTATAATGCCCTTTTTCAAATAAGACCTTTGAGCGCCGCTGTCAAACAGTGCTCTGATATAGACCTCTTTCTTGCCGTGTACGACTTTAACTACTAGTGTTTGGAGTAAAGTAGTGATTGACGTCTTTAGTTGACACGACAAGTTGCTCGATGTTTCCTCTTGTTTATTGCAACTAGTGGCCGCCATGTCTGCGCACATTATAGTGAAATGTCGTTTCTCGCAGAACAGACATTTGGGAAAACTCTTGCATTTTTTTGCAATATGATTGCTTTTCAAGCAAATTGAGCAGGCTTTCTTAGCTTTAATGAATTCTGCACGCTCTTGTATTGTCATTTTAGCTGCTTTGTAACATTCTATAGCTGAGTGGCCGTCTTTGCCGCACCATACGCACAATGATATTTTTTGTTTGGGAAAACCATCCTCGTCTCTTTTAGTTTCTGCCACAAAACACGCGGTGGGTGGCCTTGGCTCTACAATTTTTGTTTGATCCAACTCGTACCTTGCAAGACGAATTCTTTCTTCTGATTCTACTTCTTGTCTCAGGAACTGCATCAGGTTGGCTAGGTCTCTGGCGTCTGGACGACTTCGATGCCACGCACGAAGTATGTTTTCAGGTAGTGCTGACTCGATCATAGGGAACAGCATCGATGCATACTTGTCCTTTGTCACGCCGAGAGTATCCAGTGCCTGCAGGTGTGTTTGGAGATTATCATAGAGATTCGACAAGTCTGCTTGCTCTTCTTTGCGCTGCATCAAAGACAATAAACCTCTGACATATGTCTCTATGAGAACGTCATCTCTTGCAAAGCGTGCCTTTAGGGCTTCGACCGCTTTCCTGTAGTTTTCTGCACACGGTGCGTGGGTAGCTTTCGACCAGCTGTCGCGCGCTGCTATTCGGGGTCATAGACTGAAGTAGATACTGGAATTTGTCGCTGGAATCCATAGCTGGATCCTCGTGTATCTTCTTAAATTGTCCCCAGAACAACAACCAAGACTTCACATTACCGTCAAATTTGATCAGCTCCAACTTAGGCAAGGAAGGAAGTCGCTGCTTGCCAGATTTAGGTTTATTGCTGGATTCTGCAGAGTGAAGTGAGGATTCACTATTGATGCGCGGTAGCATGTTTGAAAACATTGACCTGACCTTGTGCCAGCGTATCTTATAATTCATCGCCTTTTCTTGGTCTGCTTGGTATAAAGCTTCGTCAAAATCTTCAGCCGCGCACCACAAATCCCGCACTGCTGCTTCAGCCTCGAACAGACTCGAAACCGCCTCCGACAAAAGGTCGAACAACTGACCCACGTCTTCATCATTTGTTTCGACGGCTCGGACTGTTTTTTCTTCGAGAATTGTAAATTCTCGCCTATACTGCGTACGTTTACGCTTCCAGGTCTCCATATTTATTTATTCACGGTCGCCACAATATGACGAATTGGAAAGGCGTTTTATGTAACGTTAAGCAATATTTTATTCGGAGAGAAAATTACATATATTCAGACATTAAAGACATCAGTGTTATTTTCTTTCCTTACTTTTTAATGTAACTAAGCAACAACATACGTCACAATGATGAATGATTTGTCTTATACTCGCACCCAGGATAGGGGGCATGTTTGCTGCCGGCTGGTGCCAAACTAGAGTGCCTTGTACTATTGTTACCAGACAAGGACATCACAAATATGAAAATACATCCAGACTGAGGTTAGATAAATCCGGCTTTCGGTGTGATTCGGATCTATGGCTTCAGTTTTGGTAGTACTTTTGGGCTGATCTAAGTCATCAGTTTATGGAACACTAACGAACCTCTATTTGCTAATCTAATAAATTATAATACTTAAAATAATCCAATGATTAGGTGACAAATATGATTCACGTTCCCCGAAAGCTTTGGGAGTGCGAGTAATTGTGACTCGTTGGGAATAATTTATTGCCAACCAGTCACAGTGTGACTGGTTGGGAATTTTTACAAAAAAAAATCCCAACGAGTCACAATTACTCGCTCTGTGACTCGTTGGAAACAAAGGGTCGAAATTACTTCATTTTAAAAAAATCATGTTTAATCATCCCTTTGCAGATCTGGTAACCTTGCGACTGATCTTATTCTTGGTGGGCAAGTTCTCCATTTCCATGGCGTTTCCATCGCTGTACCTGCTCACTGCCGAGCTATACCCCACGCAGCACCGGCACTCGCTGCTCGCCTTCTCCTCCATGGTCGGCCGCGTCGGCGCCATCATCGCTCCGCTCACGCCCGCCTTGGTAACTGCTTTTTATAGACTAATACTGAGCTGTACATAATTCCGGTAGAGTACTCATTAATAAGCAGCCTAATATACGTCCTACAGAAGGACACCCGCGTACTCGGAGAAAGTGTATGAGATTAAACACCAAGGGTACTCCTCGCGATTGCGATTTCAAGCTTTGAGGTACCTATGCGAATCTCTCAGACACGGGTTTTTGCACAACGTTTTTTTTGTGATATTGCTACAATAAATTCAAAAATTATTCAAGTTGCATTTGAACATATGAAAATCAAGGCAGCTTCGGCGTGGACGTTCTAGTATCAAACTAATTTCAACTAATTCCAGTACCGAACAACACGCGCCTTCTTCTCTTCGAATTTTTCAGAAAAGAGCGTGACAGAACGTTACTTAAGTATTTACTTAGCGAATTTCTCAATTCAGAAACCGACCCTTAGGCTCTGAAGATCTGTTCGACTCAAGTTGTTATACATCTACTTTCCAACAGTGATAGGATTGTTTTCCAGATGGAGTATTGGGCAGGACTGCCGACGGCGCTGTTCGGCGCGATGGGTCTAGTGGCGGGCGCGCTGGTGCTGACGCAGCCCGAGACGCTCGGCGCGCGCATGCCCGACACGCTGGCCGAGGCTGAGGCGCTGGGCCGGGGACCACCTCCTTCCTCGTCGGACAAATATAAAAATGGAACCCAAACTGTTGAACTGAAATAGCATAAGTATATTCTTTATTGTCTTTTTATAAGATTCAGGTGCAACGATAATACTCTGCTCGCTGCTCGGTATAGGCCTTTTCTCCGTCACGCTTATTTTCGCGGTCTTTCGCCATCTGTCGGTCTACCCGTCGGTACCCGGCCGATACTCCGTTACTGCCCGGTCCGCGTGGCCATCTTCCTGCCTCGACATTATTTTATTACTTGTAAAACGAAATAGATACTTAGTACGATCGCTTACTTGTATGTACTTCCCGGGGAAGCTCGTGATGGAAAGATAGAAGAGAGAGCGAGAAAAAGACAGGAAATAACGGGTTGTCTACAAAAATAGTATACGACTTAGGTATTTATACGACGAAGGGTGAAGACTGAAAATTTAATTAGCATTTAATTTTATTCCTAGATTTTGGCACCTACCTTCAACATTTTTGATCATACTCAATACTTTTTTACATCCATAAGTTTGGTAAGATTTTTAAAAAGTATATTATGATTTACTGTACAGGCTTCGATTCTATTTCATTCCTTGTGCACATGTTCTCTTCTTGGTTGTTTTGTTTCTATTGTTTATCTTTCCTATTTATTTATGTTTATATAGTTGTTTACACGGTGTTCCTATAGCAATTCATATAAATGATTTTTTATTATTATTTTTTTTGTAAAGTTTTGTGTAGCTATACGATATAATGTAAGTGAAATAGAAAAATGTAATATTCATGGCATTTATTACTTCAGAATAAATGAAAATAAAATTTGCTAAATATTTATTAGTTTCTTTTCAGTAGATCTATCATTAGGAGTCTAATAACCATGATTAGCACCAATCAGCATCATCTATCACATTTTGAAATTAGAACCTATTGTACAGTAGAAAGCGCAGTAGTCTGTTGTTGTAACCGAAATTTCAGACACTGTAGTTTGGTGTTGCAATACATAGGGACTACAGAGCCTGAAAGATCAGTATTTTCAGCCGTTTAGTCCAGTGATCGGACTGGCAAGCTCAGTAGGACCACTGACTACTGAACCTGCCAGTAGGACTACTGGTTGTGTCACCAAACTACTACCATAGAAAAGTCTTACTGGTCCGGTCAACGGACTAAACAACCGAATTACTGACACAAGTAGAAATATCTATAAATTAACAAGAAATATCTAAAGAGATCGTTTAACAGATCCTTATAACTTACTTGTTTGTACATACTCACTTGTCTAATACTTTATGATAGACAATCATAAAGCAAACTCAATCACAGGTCTTTGCTATCACAGTTAAGCACCCACTTGATCCACTCCTAAAGTAGTCTTTATCATAATTAATGTCCACAAACCACAAACCACTAAACCAAGTTTTACTTTGCATATTCACCCACGATTAATCACCGCACTAATTTTATTAAAGTTTCTAGTTAGCTATAGTCAACTGCCACCGTTGCACTTTAGCACAGTATTTGTGCTTTCTTCTTCTATGGTTGGGTCAGCATTGCTTTTAATTTGCCCGTCATCATCATAACTGGTGTTTGTGACGTCACTATCTGACCTCTGATTATCACTGGTCCCACGCGACACCTTGTGCACATCGGAGTATCGCGGCGGAGAGTTCTTACTAGCACTTACAATCGAAGGATACTTCGGCGGATCATCAGCGTTTGGCTGTATGAATGGTACCTGTCTGACATCGCTTGTAAGCTCCAACTTTTCCACGTCTTCAACATTAATTTCTCTCTTTGTGGGATACTTCGGGAGTCTGTTTTCCTTTGCCTGTACTAATGACACGCGCTTAAGGTCACTAGTATTCTTGGTCTTTTTTACATCTCTTGTATTCTTAATAACCTGGTTAGTATACTTTGGCGGTTCGTCGGCGTTTTTCTGAATTATCGACCTTCGCTTCGTTGACTCCTTCTTATCTATAACTCTAGCATTATTGCCATCCTCTGACGGATACCTTGGTGGATCGTCGGCGTTTGTCTGCAAAAACGATACCTGTTTAACGTCACTCATGGTCTCCCCTTTAGCTACATCTGTGATTTTGGTTTGGCTGCCGTAGCCTTCGCCCGAGCCTTGCTCGAGATCAACGGATATGGCAGGGTGCGGGGAGCGCTCCACATCCCTGACGTCATCAGGTAGTGCGGCGCTGCTGGTTTCGGGCAGCAACAGTGCCAGTGCGCAAGCGCACAGCGCCGTTAAACCGAAGGCTACGCTCGGTAGACCATCCATGTACTTCGCCTGGGGACAACAGAGGCTAATTTAGATGGATCCAGTAGCTGGATCTCAGGGTCGGCTTGGACACTTCCGGATTGCTGACCACCAAAACACTATGTAGTACTGTGGGGTACTAATAAGCAGTGGACCCGAAGCGCTAGCATGTAGTCCAGTAGGCTCGCCTGACCACTAGGGAACTATGCACACAGTCTAGCTAGCCCACTCGTGCAGACGATGCTATTGAGTTTTACCTGGCCACACCCAACTAGTGCTACATACCTGACTACTAAGACACTAACTAGTACAAGCAAGTGGGGAACCAACCACAAGCGGGCCTGAGACGCCAACACAGAGCCCGGCCGGCCTGGATGGCAGATCCCACATGACTAGTAAAATTTAGTTTTGATACTTTAGGGAACGCCCAGTCAACAAGCAAGTGGTGAACAAACCAAAAGCGGGGCCTGAGGCGCTAACACGGAACCCAGCCGGCCCAGAGTACTGGCGATGTTGACGAGACTGTTCCGCGACGTGGTGGGGAAGGCCTCCGCCGCTACCACGAACACCGCGAAGTTGCCGTAGCTGCTCGCCATCTTTCCTGCCACATATAGAAGCGTCGACACCCAACTCGTCGCTGCCAACAAAAAAATCCTTGTGGTTAACAGCTTCACGTAGCAAGCAAATTCTTTTCTTAAGCAGAAAATGCTTTATCCACAATTTGTATGAGCCGTCGTGGGCATGCTTGCAAACTTACGATACTTTTTGATTTTAAATATTCTACACAATATAGACTGCATATTGACGTGAAAAAGGTTACACTAAAATGACTTTGCACCTCTAAGAGCACTCACATTTGGGCACAAACGCAGAGGTGACGAAGAATATCGCGCAAAGCAGGTAGGCGACACAGATGGGTCCCTTGCGGCCGAAGCGCGTGAGTGTTAGCGCCAGCAGCAGCCGCGTCGGGATCGACACCAGCAACATCGCTGATACGTTCAGGTGTCTAGAGATAAAAGAAGTGAAGTTTGTTGAAAGTCAAAATACAAGGCGAAATGGCAGTTTGCTGGTCACATCTGCTGAAGTATGGATAACCGATGGGGTAAGAGGCTTCTCAAGTAAAGAATATGAAGTAGCAACATGAGAACAAGAAATGCAACTTCGCGCGCCTACCAGCTCACTAGATTGTTGACCTGCAGCAGATTTCCATTGGGGGGGCTGTATGAGATTAAACGACGACAGATATACGGGCTTTGATTGTAATTCATGGTGTACAATATAAAATATTCTATCTGTAAGAATAGTCTAGCAGTGGATTAATTTATACTGATGCATTGAATGTATACGTAATTATAGTGGAGAAGAAGGTCCCAAATAACTCCAATCTAATCGTCTTGGTATAAATTTTTCAATTTAGCATTCAATATTTATGACCCTATTATTGTTAAGACAATAAAACAGGGACCAGTTAACAATACAAACTGTAGAATAAGTTCTACTAGCAAACCTCTATACTCTGAGGTTATAAAAAAACCTAGCATAATTAGGTTACCCTTGACCGCTGATTTAAACTGTCAGCGCAGACAAAAGAAAAGCCCCCCTTAAAGAAAATTACCAAAATGCTAATGCTCATTATCTAGACTTTTTCAAAGTCGTGTCGGGTAGTTTTGAAAAAGTTTTTAAATTGCGGCAGCTAACAAATAATGAGAATAAAGTAGGATTTAGTGAATGGGCAACCTCGGGTATCCGGAAAAGTAGAGACACACTTTATGAACTGTATGACAAAAAGACTTATACATATGACACCAAATTCATACAGCACGTCAAAAAATATTCCAAATTATTTAAGGCCGTCTGCCATAAGGCTAAATGCGATCATATAAAGAATAAAATCTTACAGTCACCGAATAAAATTAAAACAATTTGGACAATAATAAATAGAGAAACGGGTAAAACAAAATTAGGAGACCGAGATATTTCGCTTAAGATTGATGACAAAATAATAACGACAAATGAAGATATCGCTGCAGCATTTGAACAGTTCTTCACTAATGTTCCAATCGTGACTACTGCTGAGTTAGACTCGTCACCTGATCGTGCAACAACATTACTAAAAGACCATGTCTCCTCGTGCGAACACGATTTCTCATTTAATTACATTGAGCCCCATAACGTTCTTAAAAAAATTAAATTATTGAATCTTAAAAAAACCGAGGACTTGTGAGGTATGTCAGTAAAAATTGTTAGTTCAGTGATCCATGTCCTAGCTTTACCGTTAGCAAAAATTTTCAATAAATGTGTAGATGAGGGAGTATTTCCGGACCTCATGAAATATAGCAGACTAGTACCCCTATTTAAAAGCGGTGATAAACACGATCCAACCAATTTTAGGCCCGTCTCAGTACTACCAGTATTAAGTAAAATATTTGAGAAGATCATCTTAGATCAATTACTTACGCATTTCAATAATTACCAACTCTTTCATAGCCAGCAATTTGGTTTTACTAAAGGGCGGAGTACAACAGACGCCGGAGTTATGTTACTTAAACATATTTTCAGCGCGTGGGAGGATCGCAAGGATGCAGTAGGCATATTTTGTGATTTATCAAAAGCATTTGATTGTGTAGACCACGAAACGCTACTCCTAAAGTTAAAACACTACGGAATAAAGGGTGCAGGTTTAGATCTTTTAAGATCGTATATAGAAGGAAGGGTCCAAAAAGCAGACGTAAATCGTATTAAATCCTCGGATTCACTTGTAAAAATAGGAGTCCCGCAGAGATCTATCTTAGGGCCGCTCCTTTTCCTAGTCTATATAAATGATTTACCGTTTATGGTACAAAAAATGTCTGAGATAGTGTTATT
Source organism: Yponomeuta evonymella (assembly GCA_963969515.1). Lineage (NCBI taxonomy): Eukaryota > Metazoa > Arthropoda > Insecta > Lepidoptera > Yponomeutidae > Yponomeuta > Yponomeuta evonymella. Next base: position 328,568 of record OZ018351.1, on the reverse strand, counting down.
TGCTGATGACACGTCACTTATTTTTAAAATAAGGAGACAAGAAAATAATCTTGACGATGCAAATAATGCTCTCTCGCAAGTACTAGATTGGTTCACAGCAAATAATCTGCTGCTAAATTCTAAAAAGACAAAATGTATAAAGTTTTCCTTACCTAACGTACGAGTAGTTGAGAACAACATAGTAATTGGATATGAAAAACTAGAATTTGTAGATGATACTGTATTTCTGGGCATCACAATCGATGCAAAACTACAATGGGGTTCACATATTGTAAAATTAGCACACAGACTTAGCTCTGCAGCATATGCAGTGAAAAGAATTAGGGAACTCACTGACGTTGCAACTGCTAGGCTTGTTTATTTTAGTTACTTCCATAGTATTATGTCCTACGGTATACTACTAAGGGGCCCTGCAGCAGACATTGAGACTATCTTCATCTTGCAGAAGAGAGCCATCCGATTTATTTACAAGTTAGGTAGTAGGGATTCGCTAAGAGATTTCTTCAAAGAAACCAACATCTTAACAGTTGCATGTCAATACATTTATAAAAATATTATGTACGTTAGAAAAAATATCAAAGACTTCGAAAACGTTGGTGGCCACCATAATGTTAATACTAGAAATAAACATAAATTGTCATTTCCACTATTTAGACTTGCAAAAGTTAACACATCCTTTTTGGGGCACTGTATAAGGTTCTACAACAAAATTCCTCAAGATATATTAGATTTACCTCCAACGCGATTTAAAAAATGTGTTAAGCACATTTTGTGCAAAAAGGCTTACTATAACATCAAGGATTATTTAGAAGACAAAGATGTTTGGCATTAAACAGTAGATTAATATTATTTAAAGGACGATTGTGACTAGTGTTCAACACATTCATGACTAATTTTAAGTTAAAAACTCTGTTAATTAAGTTAAAACGTGTTTTGAAAAGAATAAATGTGGAGTTTCTTTGTTAGCTTCTTCTCCACATAATCCATTAATTGTGAAACTAACAACTTTGACGTTCATTAAGTAAACATTCTGTTTTTACAATGAATAAAAATATTTGAATTGAATTGAATTGAATTAAACTCTGGGTTCAAATTTATCAAAAACGGAGTATCCAGGTACCCTGTCACTTTTGCTGTTTCAATAATTTTAGAATCCAGACAAAAATGACAGTCATTGTGACAAGATAAGACCGTTTTGGACAAACTGCATAATTTTATAAACAAATATTTCAGGAATATTAAAATTTTTGATAGAGTATTTGTACAAATACTTTAGAATACAGTAAATATTGTGTTGACAGACTCGGACGGAGTTTTTCAAAGTTTGATGGACGAGCTAGGGTCTGATTCAGCTAGAGTTTACAAAAGACTTTACAAAAGAATACAGGTTACAAAAGAGAGACTCTCCTATGTTATGGGAGAGATAGACTCACGGGTCACCCGAGATAGCCGTGGCGTTGAGAATGGAGCCGTTGTAGACGAAGGAGCAGCAGAAAAACGTGGTAGCAATGAGCGCCACACGGCTCGCCACGGCGTGCGAGCGCAGCGCGTGCCACAGGTGCGACGCGCCCGGGGGCTCGCTCGACTGGAATCATCAGAAGCTGAATAAGCATTTGCAGCCTAATGAGTTTTATTATTGAGATTTATTTTTTGTTGGAGTTTTATACTCCATTTTTCTCCAAAATTTTATGGATTTTGAAATGGTCGCCTAGTTTAATCTGTAATTAACATTCATTAAGGCCAACTTGCACCACTTCTTAAATGTCACTTAAGTCACCATTTAAATCTACTTTTGTATGAACAATTTTAGTTAAATGCCGTTTAAGAAAGTGGTGCAAGTCGGCCTCAGTCGCAGTTATGTGCTATTTTAAAAGTTTTTATTTTATTTTATAAATACTGCAGGGCTTCGGAAAAATCTTAGTAAAAATAAATAAATTTTCCACCCAACACAATCGCTCGTCCTGGTCCCAAACTAGGATACCCCGTACTAAGGTAACTAGGCAAGGACATCACAAACATGGAAATTCATCCAGACTGAGGCCATTAATAGGTACAAATCAAGTACGGTGGTTGTTTCCAATGGGAATCTTAATTATCACATGTGCACACCAGGGATTGATGATTTTAAGCGCTGAATTATGTGAATACCTTAGTCATCTCAGATAAATACATAAAAGGGATCCCTTTACAAGATGTTTTATGTATTATCAGTTTTTATTAAGGCTTGATTTGATGATAATACAGTCCAAATAGATATAAACCACAAATGTCAGTAAAAACCCGGCCAAATGAGTCGGACTCAAGAACTGAATGAAAGAAACCTCATTTACGTTAAATACTTATTACATATTATTTATGACGGTATGAAACTTGACCAGTTTTTTTGTTAAATACTCATACTTAGGAGCTTTCAAGAGTAGTCACCGGTGAGGTCCCACGAATAGCGGATTAATATTTTATGTTTGTGTTTTTCCTGGTACAATAAAGAATATTCTTATCTTATTATTGGTGAGTAGCCCGTCTTAATGAACGGGCCTTACGAGCACCAAACAACTCCAGCCACGCGACACTTACCGCGTCGATCTTGTTGTTGCCGGCGATGCGCAGGAGCATGTCCTGCGAGTGGCGCGAGAGCGTGACCTTGTTGACCTTGGCCACCTTGTGCAGCACGCGCACCGCCTCCGCGCGCTTGTCGTGCGCCAGCAGCCAGCGCACGCCTGACGCGATGCAATAGCTTTGGGTTAGCACGGGTCTGCTGCACAGCTAAGATTAGGACTTCACAGGACATCATCGAGAAATTGTATTATTGCTGATTACATACATACATAAACTTATCCCTGTGTCCCAGAGGGGTAGACAGAGACCAGGGACTGCCACTTGCCACGATTCTGAGAGATCACTTTCGCTTAGTCAACATTCTTTAGTCGTTGCATGCACGCACCCCTCTTGCCCTTTGCTAATACATCCCCTATTTGGTCGAAGTATGTCCGCCTGGGACGTCCCTTACCTTTTTGCTGAATATCGCAAAAATATCTAAAGTTCTTGATTTTCTTTTCTAGTCTTGGTTATAAAATTTGTCATAACTATATTAAAAATGTGAGAATTTACGAGTGAGAAAGAAGCAAAAGGAATGTAACGTCCTAATACCCAGAGTATCCTCACATAGATCATAGAGGTGTGCAATGAGTATATTTTAACGGGAAAACAATCCTAGCGAAAAGTTTGATTCAAACTTGTAGCAAGTTTGAATTCAACTTCCTAGTTTCCTCTCATCGATCTTCATACTGTTTGAGTAGACATGACCATGCAGAACAATGATAGGCCTTAACCTTCATCAACGAGAAATATGTAGAAGACAACGACGAGCAGCGGCGCGTATATGGCGCGCACGAAATGGCGCCAGTAGGGCACGCGCCACGCGATGAGCCCCAGCGACGCGGCGCCCAGCGTGCCCAGGCTGTCCGAGATGCAGCCGTACGCCACTCGGCTCTGCTGGTGCACCGACTCCAGCGCTGGAAGCAAACAGTTTCTTTTGGAGAGTTTGAAAAGATTGGAAACCGAGAGGGTTGTTGTGGCGTAGGAGACGTTGCGATAAACCTCTATACCTAGGCTTTTATTGCTGGAAAGATGAGCACAAACAAACTTATCGTGTGTTAGTATCAACACAATATCTAATCAGCGTGTGTCGAGAAGGATTCATGTATGAAGTCGACTTACTCCGAGTTTCTCATAAACTATCAATAATCTATTAATCCAACTGGCCAACGGACAGCTCTGTAAACAATAGATTAATAGATTGTTAGTGTACGAGAAACAGGCGGTGAGCCTATGCTCTTGTCATACACCGAGTAACTGCGAACGCAGCCAGAAACCTGTTACCGTCGTACGTCAGGTAAAAGTATCAGTCTTGGCCGGATGAGGATGACCGAGGACCGAAAGAGCGTGCCTTGGCGGAGGCCTATGACCAGCAGTGGAAAAACGCGAATCGGTGTAAAGGCGGACTCACTGAGCACAAGCGAGGCGTTCCCGTAGCCCAGTGCCGTCTCCAGGAACTCTAGAACTAGAAGCAGCCAGTAGCTGCCGGCGAAAGATTTGAGCAGCCCCAGAACGCCTACCATCAGCGGCGTGCCCACGATTATCACCTTGCGGCCGTAACTGCAATTACACACAGTAAACCTGTAATGTTGTTGCTATGATTCTCTATATAGTAACCATAGTAAGTCTGGTCTGTTGTCTGTTTATATGTAAAATTTATGTATTACTATATTATAATGATATATATGTTTGTATAGTATATATTTGTATTCTATGGTTAGTTTAAGTATTTTATTAGGTATGTATGAATATTAGAAGTAAGTCAGTTAGTTTATGTAAATTTTTTTCCTATATATTTCATGTACACCTACCTACCTACTCTCTTCATCAGTTCTATCCATCCTAAGGTTGTCTGGAAGAGATCGCTTTTAGCGATAAGACCGCCAATTGTATACGGCAAAACTTAGACATTTAAGCCTTTTAATGTATTTTGTTTTCTGCTGTGTACAATAAAGTGTTCTAATCTAATCTAATCTATAATGAGTAATAATATCTATATTTACCTACGTGCACTAAGCGGTCAAATTCTAATAAAATTGTGCGTTGTATCGCCTTCTTCCCTTATCTCGTGTACGTCAACTAGCTAAATCTATTTCAGCAGATATTACATTTGCACGCTTGCACTTAATAAAGTTACAAGTGGTGACTTTGGTTTACTAATGTATTGCCAAAAATCGTTTCCCAAAGTATTACTTCCCAAACTATTTCCGCAAATTATCACTTGGCAAAAAAACATTTCTCAAAACAACTTAAAGCAAATAAACAGTTAGCAAAAGTTATTATGGCAAGTTATTGTTTACCAAATAAATACTTGGTCAAAATTCTTTTCTGTTAACAGTTGGTGTCTGTGGGGGGTCACAGTTCTAACCTAACCTAACCCACTTTTCTGGTAACAGTTCGTGTCTGTGGGGTTCACAGTTCTAACCTAACCTAACCCACTTTTCTGGTAACAGTTCGTGTCTGTGGGGTTCACAGTTCTAACCTAACCTAACCCACTTTTCTGGTAACAGTTCGTGTCTGTGGGGTTCACAGTTCTAACCTAACCTAACCCACTTTTCTGGTAACAGTTCGTGTCTGTGGGGTTCACAGTTCTAACCTAACCTAACCCACTTTTCTGGTAACAGTTTGTGTCTGTGGGGTTCACAGTTCTAACCTAACCTAACCCACTTTTCTGGTAACAGTTCGTGTCTGTGGGGTTCACAGTTCTAACCTAACCTAACCCACTTTTCTGGTAACAGTTCGTGTCTGTGGGGTTCACAGTTCTAACCTAACCTAACCCACTTTTCTGGTAACAGTAGGTGTCTGTGGGGGTCGCAGTTCTAACCTAACCTAACCCACTTTTCTGGTAACAGTTCGTGTCTGTGGGGGTCCAAAATAAAACGTTAGCATAATAAACGTTTGTCTTAATAAAACTTGACGCAGTAAAATTATGCGAAATGATAATTTGATCAAATGAATAAAATGCGAAATGAAAACTTGCTAAAGTTTCATTTGGGAAATGAAACTGATGCCATAAGTTTATTGGGAAGTAAAATTTGGCGAAAAATACTTTGGCTAAACGGCGGTATCCCGGTGACTTTGCATCAAAAATGTGAAGGATCTTTATGACATTTTACTCAAATACTTGCCCTTTGCTTCTATCAATATAATGCTAGATCTATCTATCTAATCAAATTTAAATTTGAAACATCCGACAAAAGAGCCTGTTGGGCATAGCCCTCTTCTCTTTCACGCCGACCCTTCCGGTCATTCGCTAGTCACGTCCAACGTTCCCCACCCAACTTCACAACGTCGTTGGCCCACCAGGCTGGTGGTCTGCCCACTGACCATCCAATAACCATTCTTGGCCACAATTCGGTGGCTAGATCAGTCCAGCGGCTGTCTTCCCGCCTAGGCAAATGTTCCGCCAAACACAATTTTTAGGATTCCGTACCCGAAGTGGCAAAACCACTCATGGTTATGAAAACCATGAGGGAGGTCTAAGTCGGGCAGTGGGCGTCAAATGGCTAATGATGATGACCCGAAGGGTGCCAAAAGGGACCCTATTACTCTGCCTCCACTATCTGTCTGTCTGTCCATCCGTCCATCCGATCTTTAAAGGGATCTATCTTTGGAACCGTAATAGGTAGCCAGTTGAATTTTTACAGAATATGTATTAGGTATTACCTACCGTGGATTGTCTAACAGTCATGTCCGAGTCGGACTCGCGCTCGAAGGGTTCCGTACCATTATCTAGACAACATTTGAATATTTAAAGCGTCTACCTGTTGCCGTTATTAATATCGACCAAATAACGGCCAAAAAAAATCACGTTTGTTGTATAGGAGCCCCCGTTAAATATTTATTTAATTTTAATTTCATTATTTATTTTTAAAGTAAATATACAACTAAATATTTTTTAATATTTCAAGCATCTAACTGTTGTCGTTATTAATTTCGAGCAAATAAACGGCAAAAAGTCACGTTTGTTGTATGGGAGATCCACTTAAATATTTATTTTATTCTGTTTTAGTATCTTTTGGTATAGCGGCAACAAAAATACATCATCTGTGAAAATTTCAACTGTCTAGCTATCACGGTTCCTGAGATACAGCCTGGTGATAATCAGACAGATAGACAGACGGACAGTGGACTTAGTAAGGGTCCCTTACCCTTTGGGTACGAAACCCTAAAAATAATAACGATGAAGGGGGTCACCATGCTCTATCGTAAAACGGTACTGCATACAGACATCGAACTTGGCGTGATTGTGGGAATTATTATACATTCTAACAACAAATAATAAAAAACGGCCAAGCGCAAATACGCGACCCCAGTGAGCGATTCCGACTCGCACTTGGCCGGTTTTTTGCTTTGTGATTTATGTCCAATTCTTCCACTTTGGTTCACTTTGAACGCCAGATACATAAGAGAAAGTGTATTCCTATTACCGGTCAGCGATGAGTCCCGAGATGATATTGGAGAAGATGAGGCCGAGGTTGTGCACCGTGCCCACTAGCGTGCCCTTCCACGGCGAGCAGCCCAGATCAAACTGAGGACCACAACAACATAGCTATTGAATAAAATACTTTAACTGCTGCAACGATCCCTAAATTTTGGACTGTCGTTATCATTACGCAGGAACTCGACAATACTGCTGCAAATTGCAAAGTTCATAGTAAATTTGCGGTTATAATCGATACGGGATCTGGAATATTTACTAGGTAAGGCAGTCTGCATCGGCGTATGTGTTATAGACGCCATATGGTTGAATAAACATACTTTGTTAGCTAAAACACCATTTTATCCGAAGAATAGATTTAGCTCAATATCATTATGATTATTGCAAATAATATCTAAATTAATATAATACGGAGAGTTAACTACACGTAAACATAAAGTATCAAAATCCTCGAAGGCCTTCGGTAAAACTTGTCTATTGAGAGTCAGTGAAGCGATCCCTCAATAAGCTTTGTCTGGCATAGTTAACATTACAATTTACCTATGATCATAACTAGTTCGCAGTTGCCAATATGCCCGTTAGTATTGTCGGTCGAGATAATAGACACGTGCGACGACACGCTTATGCTCAACGCTCAACGCTCACAAGTTACCTACATAATGTATTCCACAAGACTGGTATTTCTATCGGAAAACAACTTGTGGAATACCAGGGGTCACCATTGCATCGACATTGAACGAAAGCCCTTGAACTTGCAGTGGGACATTATTCGCCGATTTGTGGCTGACAATCAGATGACAATACATTTCAAGTATTTACCTACCGATCACAGCATACGAACGTGCAAAAGGTTGTGTAACTACATAAATAAAGCGTTTAAAGCAAGAAATTGTCGAGAAATTCGAGAAAGCATTTTTTATTTATATCAATTTACACTTGTATTGCACATAAGTAAACTAATCGTACAATGTAGCGGTCTTAATATCTTCAAAATTTTCTACCAGTCTACTGCTAAAAAGCGAAAAACCGATATTGGAAAATAATTGAATAAAGGAGCAATTATATAAATAATTTACAATACATACAAAAGAGCAATAATATATCAATAGGACATCTGAGAGAACGTTATCATTAGTGTTTCTGAATAATGGCTTTGAAACAATTCGAAGATGGAACTTCACGAATATTATCAGGGAGGGCGTTGCAGAGACAGACGGCTAAGGTGGAGGAAGAGCTGGAGATAATAACCCGGGTGGAAAGAATTGGAGCTGAGAAAAGGCTGACTTAAAAAGGCACACTTGGACTTTGAACTATTTAGCCTGTTTATTGCAGGCTAAAAAGCCGAATTGGGATTTGAAATACTTAAGAGTTAGAGTAGGCATAGAGAATAGGGTGAAAACAATTCGAACGTTCCTATGATCTCGAGTCAGAAGCCATTTCAATTTGCCGTTGAAATTCAGACTCATTGTATTTGCGCAGGCCACAGACGAACCTGACGAAGTGTTCGGAAGTCTATTTTTTTGAAGTCTTTATAGCTTTTGTTCACGAATTTCATCGTAAGGTTGAGGTAGCAGACGTCAGCAGGGTCTAAATTGGAAATAAAAAGGGAGTTTACGAGAGAAATCTTTATATTAATAGAAAAACCAGTCAAGCACGTGCCGGGTCACGTGCAATATAGGGTTCCGTACAAAGAGGGATTTTTTATCTGCTTTACTGAACTACCGACTTCATCAAAGTAATTTTCAATGGATTTTGTTCGAAGTTTTCCATTTATAAGCTGGTCGCGTTAACTTGTAAAGCCTACTTAGCCGTGATAGTTTTCCTTTTGAGTTAATTATTACTAGGACATGCTACTTTCCTGACTTTTTTCTCGTTTCTCGTTTAGCCAAGGGAGGGGGGGGGACGCTTAATATTCTGTAAACGGAACCCTAAATCCAAAAATTGTCTTCTTTCACATACAATATTTTTAAACGACCAATACAATGACACCCCACACTATGGTGTAGGCGAGACCAAAATTTAGGTGTTTCATCCCTAATTTAGGTGCAGCTGTGCTCTCTAGTACTCTGTGCTAAGTCTCTGTGCTAAGCCGTGGAGAGACAGACAGATACACGGACGAATATGGCGAAACTTTATGCTTGTTGACTACGGAACAATAATAAAAGGGAGTTTACGAGAGAAATCTTTATCTATGTAATACCTTTAAACGAGCAATTTTTGAATCGAGGATGATAAATCGATCAAGCTTGGTGTAATTGTTAGAAAATGTCGTTTTATCCGTAGTTTTAGGCAACGAAAACTGCTAAAATCTCTTTAGAATACGAAGGTAAATTTCGCCACCACCTACAAGTTTGTAATATAACAGCCCAGTTGGGAAATCGGGTGGTCCCGAAACCAGAATACGCCGGGTCGATACCGTCCCTAGCCCGATTATTTTTTTTCATCGCACTTATCTAAATATAATTTCCATCCAGGTACTATTAATAAAACGAGAGTTCTTCAAACGAAGCAAAATAAAAAAAAATTAAGCGAAACAACCTTCGCCTGAGTGTCTCAGCAGAGTTTCCAGTGGATGACGAGGACGAAATCAGCAACATGTGAATAGGCCATCGGGCAGCCTGTCATCCATAGGGGTATTTTATCAGGATTGATTGTAAACTCCGTATAGTTCGTAATCAATCCTGAAAAGAAAAAGGGTTGCTTCCACTGATCGACTTCAAAATTAATTTTAGACAAGCCCCAGAAACTTGAACGAGCATGTAACGAACGAGCAGAATCTTCTGCCGTGTTCTAGGTATTATGTGAATACTGTAAATTACTAGTTGAACAACCGACAGTAGTACATCATGAAAACCATTACTAACATAATGATTATTCCTATGACAAAATGCGAAAACTCGTTACTCGACAATAATGGCTAGTTGGAAGCATACCTATTACCCACAGAATTGATTGCCGATTATATTTGATAGGTCGAAATACAACTATTTATTTAGCACCGTGCAACTGTGCGTCTTTTTTTATTTGCTTGATAACATTGGACGATATAGTAAACTTGTAATAAAATTTGCATGTTCTCGGCACGTTTGGCGTTTCGTTGAACTGCATCGGTCATGCCTTCGTCATATTCGTCTGCATGGTGCACTGATAGTGTCGTTATGTCAAACATAGAAACACTTTTTCGTGACTTTATTGTAAAAGAAACGGGATTCCACACCGGTGGACTGTAAATATTTGAAGATTAAGCCCCGGATTCTCGTTTAAAAAAAAATTGTTAATCTTCTGTTAGCAGCTGTCAATCGGTTAAAGTGCTTAGTTAATAAAAAAAAAAACAACTGGCAGTCTGCTAACATGAGTTAACAGACTGTTAGCGTACAAGAGGTTTTTAACCATTTTTTCTCAAAATTTTAAGACTATATAGGAGTCTTTTGTCCATTTTTAGGGTTCCGTGGCTCAAAAGGGAAAAACGGGACTGTTATAGTTTCACTTTATTGTCCGGCGGTCGGTACGTCTGTCTGTCAAGGCCTTTGCTCTCGGGAACGCGTGAAGGTATCGAGTTGAAATTAAAACCATATACTCAGGTCTACAGTCCATTGAAGCTGTGAAAAAAATCAACCTTCTAAGTTAAAGTAAAAAAAGATACGACCGTTTATGCCGCAAAAACAAATTTTTCGACACTTAAGGGAATTAAAATTTATAGGGTACTCCCCCTTGAAATTTGGCAGGTAATGTCGTCTTACACTACAAGTATAGGAAAAAATCTTAAAACTATACATTTGCAATTAAATCATAAACCAATTAGTCTTTGAAGTTCGGGAATAGCTCGGAAAAAACTGCGAGACTCGATTCCTGGACTATTTAAAATTCGTAACAAATTTGTACGGAACTCTCGGTGGGCGAGCCCGACTCACATTTGTCCGGTTCCGGTAATAAGGGTAATGGTTATAATATAAGTTACCACCAAATTATTTAGGTACAGAAGTTTGCTAATGGCCAGATGGAATCAGAACGTGGTGACTGGTGTATTGGATTATCGGAAGTGCTTACCTCCGCCACAATGCTGTTATAGTTCCGGTAGACAATTTTGTTGCAGGGTATCTCTGCATTGGGGTCGAACCGCGCCGCACTGCAGGCAGCGGCAGTGGCAGCAGCAGTGGCAGTGGCAGTGGCAGTGGCAGCAGGAGCGGGCAGCGGCTCGAGGCGGTAGCAGGAGGAGGCGTTGACCAGTGCAAACTGCGTCCAGCTCGCGTTGAACTCCGGAGGTTGCAGAGATTCGCACTCGGGCACGTAACATCTGGAAGGTCAAGCGATATAGTAGTTGTTCCAAGGGGTAAGGAGATGGCGCTATATTATGGTCGTTACAAGTGAGGTGCGGAGCGGAAATATTGCTACTACCGGTCGTACACATCGCTGTCTGTCTGTCTGTCCGTCTGTCTGTCCGTCTGTCTGTCCGCGGCTTAGCACAGAGACTACAAGTACTAGAAAGCTGAAATTAGGCTGATAAATAGTAATCGATGAAACAGTAGGACAAAATCATAAGAAAAGTTTTTCCTAGGGTACCTCCCGTACACCTAAAGAACAACGGCGAACCCCCATAGTAAAAAATGTTTGAGCTAAACACTCTGCGTCTTAAGATGAAAAAATATTTAAAATATTCTGCTTAGAGTTCTGTTCTGAGCTTGTATGTATAACAATTTATGCCAGACGAGGCCAGGTTACTGAGATATTGTTTGATGAATTGTGATTAAATTGTAACCTCACTAATGTTCTATTTTACCCATATTTTACGTCAAATTGATGTGAATGAGAGATAGTACAGTGATTGCTAGAGCGCGTTTTACGAAGTAAGACCTTTGGATTCGGCAAATACAGTCCCTAATACATCGGCATAAGAATTTCTTGAAAGGAACTATCATGTGAAACGCACACCACTGCAGTCCGTTTGAAAAAGGCATTCTTTGTGGCACAAGTGGTAGCGCAGACTCTATCTAGATATTACCTATCTTCATCATCAGCCGATATAAGTCCACTGCTGGATATAGGTCTCCCCTAGGGCACTCCACAACGCTATATCCTCGGCCTTCTGCCAGTACATGGCTTCCAATCGAGGCACTGGTCAGCTGCCTCGGCAGTTATGACCGGTCCACAGCCACATCAGCTTAGTTACCTTGTAGGCTAAACTACATATAATTTAGTTTTATGGGAATAAGTTACGTACAATTACGTAAATAATTGAAACAATTTATTTAACAACATTTTATAATAAATATTCATCATCGTCCCTGATAATTATTCCATCTAAAAATGCCTCCGGTGCGAATATATTATCTTGGTGTCTGGCCCATCCTAAATACCATACCAGCGTCTTTACATGGGCACAGCCGACCAACCAAACAATTACAACAATATTCGACAATTCCTGTTCGCCCCCAGAATATTGTTTTCAACCAATATGTATACGTATAGTACTTTTGCAAATATTGCAGTTCACACACTTGATGCGTGCTGCCTCTTCCACGACCGCTCATTGTAGCGATTTCCACGAACCAATCCCAAGAGTTAGGCAAAGGAGGAAAACAGCACAAGGTCACGAAGGGGCAATATCGGAGTCCGTAATCATCAGGCATAAGTCACACAGTGGGTATCGAGTATCAGAGTCCGTAAGCAAGCGAGTCAAAAACAATAATAGAACGGAAATTGTGCAGATAATTTATTTCTTCACCCAACCCATCACAGAACAAAATGTCATTTCTTTTAAACTGCAATGAGTTTTGCCGGAGGCAAAGATTGACCACGTTTTTCTATAGCCAGAAGTAACAAAACTCCTCATGTTACATTCTTATAATATTTTGCTTTTTTACCTGGCCTCCTCCGAATTTGAGAATTAATTGAGAATACGTTTAAATTTACACAATGCAGTTTAGTCTAGGTGTCTCTTTAAGATGCTAAAAAAAATTCTAGCTATTTTTTCACCGTTGTTCTTTGGAATGTATTTTTATTCTCGTCTACACCGTAGTGTGAGGATCCGTTTGCGAAATATTAAGCTTTAAAGCGCAATTTTTTGTTAGAGTAGGGCATACCGCCCACCCAATCCCGGCTAAACGGTTGAGTAACTTATGACTTCCACGGAAAATTACTTTGATGAAGTTTTTAGTTCTGTTAATCAGGTAAAAACCCCACCTTCTACGAAATACTCCACTGCGGGTGGCCCGACACGCACCTGGCCGGTTTTATTTTTACTCTCTTGAATTTTCAGTTTTATCATTTCGTATAGTTTCAACTTCAGTGTTTAATCACTTGCCGAGGTTTATTTTTTAAAAACAATCTGATTCACCAATCCCGTCATAGTGTGCGGTCTACGGTATCTACGATTGATCAATCAACCCATAGTTCACTATTGCCAGCCATTGAGGTTTGAGGCCCAGTGTCAGTACAAACTAAAGAAGAGTCGTGATAGCTGGGCTCGCCGGCTCCTGTGTCAGGTGCTCTCTGATAGAAAGTTCGTGGCTGGTTGCCGCGTGTGTCAGTGTCACCTACTAATGCATGCAAAGGTATATACCTAGGTATATTATAATGGCAGTGGCATTACTCAGAGGCAATATTATGACACGGCGCTGCACGTTGTAAAGTAAACTGAAGGAAATTGCATCGGCCGCGCGCGAAGTTATTATTTTGGCTTATGTGGATTATAATCTACATGCGGAATTTTAAATATTGAAACATGTGAGTTCCTAGTCATACATTAGTTCGATTTAAAAAAATGTTTAGATCAGGTACAGCTTCATTTCAATAATGTTATACACAATAAAAACAAAATATTTACATATAACATGGAAAATAAGCTAACGGGGAAACGCATAAGTTGGTCTTTCCAAAACTTATTCTTAGTTAAGGCTGGGTTCGCCGAGCGCTTAGATTTTTATGGGGCGGGGCTTATCGCGAGCGAAAATTTGGGGGATAAGTAGGCAATTTTGAAAAAACAGAAATATAAATCCTATTAATAAAATCACGACGTCCGACGTCACTAACCCATTCAGTGACAGTCATTTTGGTATATTTTATGATCCAAAACTCAGTACAGTTCAAATAAAACCATATCTAGTGATAAATTAGACTCATGTTCGCGATTTTTTTGGTTTCTATAAAGTTTAAAAAATCATACAAATAATGACCGATAGGACATCGAAAATGATTCTATATTTTTCAGATTTTAAATACTAACCATTAGAGAGTAAAATGTATTTTAAAACACCGGATGTCGGAGAACACAGCCTTAACACAGTTCATTGAACTCTAGACAATCGTTCTCTAAATACCAGGCGTCCTCTGGCCACAGCAGAGATTTATATCTAGATGTTTGTTGTCTTTTGACATTAGATGTTTGTTGTTTCTGTCAATAAACAAAATAATAAGAAACCGGCCAAGTGCTAGTCGGACTCGCGCATGAAGGGTTCCGTAAGATTATCTATAACAAGCGTTCCGTAAGAACGGTGGTAGCCTAGTGGTTAGAACATTGGACTCGGAAGCGGGAGACCCAGGTTCGATTCCCAATGCGAGCATGTACCTATGACTTTGTTTTCTAAGTTATGTACATTTGTAAAGTTATAGTAGCAATACCATTCGCTAACTGTGAAGGAAAACATCGCGAGGAAACCTGAATGTCTGAGCTATTCACATACCTCAGCGCTTGAAATCGCCAATCCGCGGTGGGCACGCGTGGTGATTAAGCCCATACTCTCTCTGAGAGAAGGCCTGTGCCCTATAATAGTGGGACGTATGTAGGCTGCTTATGATCTATACAAAATTTGAATATTTCAAACGTCTACCTGTTGCCGTTATTAATACCGAGGAAAAAACGGGAAAAAACACGTTTCAAAATTCAATATTTCTGTCTAACTATCACGGTTCAAGAGATACATCCTGGTGACAGACTGACCGACGGATGGACAGCGAAGTCTTAGTAATGGGTCCCTTTATGTACGGAACTCTAAAAAGTAATGTTTTTCAAGTAATCACGCTTGCGAAGTTTATAATACATACCATGCTTTTTACCCGATCCGCTGCGATCACAGCGATCTCTCGGGCTAGCAGAGATAGTAGAATCTAAGCCCGTCACAGACGTAGCTATAATATATATTAATATACTGAGATATTTATTATAATGTAGCAAGCGACCACACAGGGTGTAACGCCCACCCCCTTTAACCTCTCTACTCCACTCTCTGCTACTTACTTACACTGCTTACACTGATCCCTAAGTCCCCTTTAACACTTACTCCTGCCACTGATGCTCGCTGGTTCCTGAAGAAGTCCTCTGGAGTCCTCTGCAGCGCTCCATCTATGCCTCCATAGAATGTCTAAGATATAGTTCTTCCACAGGAGATTACTAAGTAAAGTATGAGTACCTAGGCTTCCTACCTACTATTTTATTCAATTCAGAAAATTCAAATCTTTGGCCAAAATGTGATCGTCTAGATAGCCTAACAGGACCCTTTGTTGTGAAATAGTAACCAGAATCTTTTCAGGGAGTCGAGGTTTCCAAAAGCAATTAAACAACTAGAAAGAGTTAAAAAATAATCTATTTATTTATCAAGATTTGTAGAAATATTAACATTTGAGATTTAAAACAGGTTTTTGTGAATACAGTTTAACACAATTTAGAATATTAACAGTAATTGTTAATCTTAGTTTGGTTTAGTCAATATTTGAGACAAATATGGTTTTATTTTATTTTTGTACATGTATAGTTTTGTATGTAGATTTTACACTCACAATTTTAGTTAGGCTCTGTGCCCGGTTATTGGTTTATTAGATAGATTCAAGTTTTCATTAGTTTGGTTTATTTTGGATTGATTTTTAATTGGTAGTTTTTTAGACTCTACCTAACAATTTACTTTATTATGTAAATGACTTCAACTGCTTGCAAATACTACTGCTAAACTGTCTGTTTGCTGGTTTTCTACCACGCCAAACACCAGTTCCTAACAAATGTGCGTGCCATGTTCAAGACCTGACCCATAGTGAGAAAAGAACATGGCAAAGAAACTCACCGTTCGATCAGATATAGACCTATTCTATCAAATTGATCAACTGTTTGAAATTGATGCAAGCAAGTTGATTATTAAGAACAAATGCAAACACAAATTCTAATCAACCTTGAAACACAAGTACCTATGTAGGTGAAGCCTACACCGAAGTATGGTTCTGTAGACTACAGCAACATTCCAAGATGCAAATCAGACTTTACCACATTTACTGCTGAGACCTGAGAATGATCTAGAGAGCTACCTTGACCAAATCGATGTAGTCAGATCCAATCCACTGGTATGAATCGTACCACGGCCTGCATTGCTTCAGCCATGATTTGCCCAAGCCATCTCACCAAAACATTTCTCAAGCTATACCACTTTCACAGCTGAACTACTCAATATTTGCTGCTGTAGCCACATTACCGACACGCTGTAGAACACTTTAGTTTGATAATCAGTTTGCTAACTCACCCTAATCCTAATTTAGACCGGCCGGTCAGCCCCGCAAAGAAAAGATGCCCCAGAGAAAAAACCACCGCCCCATTCCCCGCCAAAATCCCCAGTCCCCGTGCCGAGCGCGCGTCTCTTCCTTCCCCTCGCCCCCACACCCCGTTGCCCTCCACCCCTCTTGGATTCCCTTGTCTTTTCAATGAAACCCTTTCAGGAATATTTTACATAATTTTAAACATTTTCTATCTGTAAAATAAGCACTTTGAATTCTTTACTGAAACTATATTTAATAGTTTTGCTAAATTAAGCCTTTCCAAAATATTCATTGACTGTATTATTAGGTTTTTGATGGATAACATTATCAGACTCCTACGGGTTCCTCCTTGTTCTATCTACAGATTGCCATTGACTTGACTTTTTCTTTACTTTTTTCCCTGTCGATACATTGGCATAGACAACTTTGCATACAGCCAACTTTTATGAACGTGGTTTTTTTTTGTTTTAGAACCAATTGAGCAAACGTTGTTAAATTGTTGTAAAAATATTAAATAGTTTATTGGTTGAGAAACCAACGTTTTATTTCTTTATTTTTTTATTTTGTAATGTGAAAGTAATGGACATTATTGCCCGAAATAATAAATATTTATTATTATTTATTGCAAAAAGGCGCCATCTAGCGAATCTATAATACTACAGCAAAATTTGTTTAATTTTATTCATTATTGTACAACGCAAAGGATTATTATGTTCCCCTACATTTGTGAATAAGTGGCGGTCGAATTGCAAAGGCAGTGCGGACCGTCACAAGGGGAGCTATAATATAATACATATTTTTGCCCTCACTCGGTCTGCTGTGGTCGTTGCCAAAATATACATTTATGATATATGTCGAGATATGTTGGTGACGTCATAGAAATATATAATATTGTTTCTCCGTCTGTGGTCTTTCGCAGATTACTAGGGGTAATATATCGAGATATGTTGAGTTATAATATATATTATAGCTACGTCGGTGTACGCAATAGCGTAACCAGCCTGTAAACGTCTCTCGAAGTGGGAGTATGGACAGTGCCTGGATAAGCGATGATTACACGTGTATTTCAGACACTTAGGGCTTCATTTCTCAGAACTAGAATTCGTGGATTACTATGACAATCAATGAAAATTACTTCGCCGATCAACCCATAGACTTAATGAATATGGGCTAACTAGCGCCGCCAACAAAGAAAAAATCACATCTTCACATTAGCCGATGGATTGTCATAATAATTTACGATTTATAAATCGCGGTCCAGGTCGTACATATTCGTTTTCAAGGTGCATTAATTCGGTTGTTTTCTACACCTTCATGTTCAGTGAGTGGGTCAGCATTAGATGTCAAGCCGATCAAACGTTTCCCTCCATGAATGTCTTCGCATGACACTAATGGTTAATACACGCAATTACCGCGCACAACTTGCACTATGCACTCATTTCAGCCGGTCGTTTGTTCAGTAAGTACCTACCCACAAAGTAAGAGGTAAATGGCGGCGCTAACTCAGCAGAACCGCGACACTAATATTTGGCTCCATCCTCATAATAAGCCAGTTATTGTAACGTCAAACATATTATTGTTTAGTCCCGAATCGCCTTAATCGATTTTAGATGTCTTTAGCTTATCTAGGTAAAAAAAAAGAAGAAAGGAAAAATATGTCTTTTTTTAACTGTGACAGAGAACAAATTGCAATTTACTGTATCAGAACTTTTAAGACGCATTTATTTAATTATTATCTTAGTATTTAAAAAATCGTTCACAATAGTAACTGAAAAATAAAAAATAAAAACCGACTTCGAAACACAAGAGCACTAAAAAGTTAGAAATAATTAAAAGTAGAAGTATTTATACATGTAGGTATTGTAGGAGTATAATTTGGAGCCGGTGCCCAAAATATATGTGCTGGTCTTGAAACTGGGCACCGACAACAAATTATACTTCTAAAATACCTACATGTATAAATACTTCTACTTCTAATTATTTAAATTATTTCAAACTTTTTAGTGCTGTAGTGTTTCAAAGTCGGTTTTTATTTTGTATTTAAAAAATTCTTTTTTTCAAGTTTTAGTGGGGGAGCGGGAGAAAAATAAATAAGTCCCTTATAACCATAACTTACCCATAAATTAATTACCATAAATTTGATGTTCTAAATTTCCATCTCCGAAAGTCCTCACCAGAACATCACCAAATGAATTTGGGACTACTTTTACGCTATTTTATGAAACATACGGATATTACTAAAGGATGGGCCCCATTAGGGCTTATTTACTGCTGTCCATTGAAGAGTTCCGTTCTCCATCTCTGAAAGTCTCCATCAGATCTTCACGAAATTAAAATGGGACCAATGGGACGTTATACCTGTCCAAACATAAATAGAATTGTCGAAATCGGTTACGATTTGACGGAGTTATGGAGGAACATACCCAAATTAAAAAAAAAATACGTGATAACCTCCTCTTTTTGAAGTCCGTTAAAAATATCGAAAATTTTATACGTGCACCTGTGGCGAGCACATGTCAACTCTGCACGCGCACTATAAACTCCAACATTCCTGCATCGCGCAAGCAAAATGTTTCACTTGACATACCATAAATATAACGTCCGACGAACATTAGTTGGACCGGCCGTCCCCAGGCATACGATCTGCCTGGCGGGAAATTTCCCTTTATAGTGGAAGAGCACGATCACCCGCTCTTCCCTATAGTGGTGACCCTCGACAGAACAAAGTCAACCTTCCTTCGCTCTCGCAGCACCCCACATACAATCAGTCTCAAAGCAAGGCCAGCATCCTCTTCCCTCTCACCTCATCAGTTCCACTACAGTCAACGCACCGACTACTGGTACTGATGGTGATCTCCCCCGACCCCTCGGCACGGCAGCCACACAGCAACAGCGCACGTTGCCAGTGGTACAGCAGCCTTCACCGGTTCCTACCACATGCGCGGTCCCCATGGTACTGTCGCCGGTGAAGTGACTGTTAGCCGCCGAATACCCTCAACCGCTAGTCGACTCACTGACTCAGCGCCTCCTGGCACTTGCAGGCTTTAGAGCACAGACTTCGATTCCTATCAGACGTAGCTATGCGTAGCTACGGTCTTGAAGGGGAGTGATGTGGCGAGCACATGTCAACTCTGCACGCGCACTATAAACTCCAACATTCCTGCATCGCGCAAGCAAAATGTTTCACTTTACATACCATAAATATAACGTCCGACGAACATTAGTTGGACCGGCCGTCCCCAGGCATACGATCTGCCTGGCGGGAAATTTCCCTTCATAGTGGAAGAGCACGATCACCCGCTCTTCCCTACACACCTTCTTACACCTCGAATTCTTCGAGTTTTATTTTAAACTCTGCTCAATTAAAAACAGCTTTGTTTAACAACTGGAGCTAAGTAAGAAACTAAGAAGTCGCTACCTTGAACTCGATTAAGAACAAATCTCGGATAGGAAAAAAAAAACCGAGTTTATAATTTCAATTAATTGTGTTCTTTCTAATTTCATTCTAAAAACGGAACAATCATTCGCAGTACGGAATTAGTTTACCAATTACATTTCAGCTTATGAAATTATTGATCAGTGGTATGACTTAGCGCCTCTAAAAATAAGTGCCAACTAGATTTACGACCCATTCATATTATTTGATGACCTACAAGTCATTGCGGCTAACGACCGGTCTTTTATACGTAATTTGTTTTTCTGAATTCAGAACATCCGGTAGTGTCTAGAGAAAGAAATTGAAAGAAATTCTGCAGCGCATCGGAGATAGCGCGAGTGGATAGCGTCTAAACAACCTCCTGTTAATGGCGTGCCCGGTTCGCAGTGTCCGGGCCAGCGGCAATAGCATCCTGAATGTGTGCTATTGGGAGCAGTCGTCCACATATTGCATATTTGTGAAGTTGCAGTAACAACACCACACTCCAATTGAGAAGGAAAGCATCATGAGGAAACACGAATTTTTTAAAGTGTCATACTTCACATCACATCATGCTGCTGCACAGTGGTAGCGATTTTTTACAAAGTAAAAAAGTATTTTCTTTTAGCGAGAATGGTTCTACCGAGTTTCACTGTTTGCCTAGCATAACCAAGCTCTTCTAAGCCCATATGTATCTTTCTATCTCTCTCTACTTTCTATGTAAAGACCGACCTGTAGTCAACGTTGGCGGCGGTGAAGATGTAGTGGAAGTTGCACATGGCGAGGAAAGAGTCGCGGAAAGCCAGCAGTAGTAGCAGCAGCAGCTGGTATTTGCCGAAGGAGCCCAGCTCCGACAGGATGTTGTCCAGGTTGAAGCGCTCCTCGCCGCCGCCGCCCGCCTCTGACATCTAGCGAAAGATCATATGATTTATTGCAACAACGGTAGCAAGCATTAAACAACTGCACTAAGACGCTGTCAAATCAGTCTACATCTACAAGATTCCGGAACAGCGAATTCCAAGAGTACCATCAATCGACAAGTGAGTAGTACTCAAGGCCCTGCTTTTTATCGCTCGACAGGTCAATCAATAAAAAAAATAATAATAAAATAAAAAAAAATTTGCTGTTAAACCACAAATCGATGTTTGTTTCGAAACAGTCAGCACAGAAGTGTAATATCTACGTATGACTATCGACTCAAGGACAATTAATTATTTCAAGATTAAATAGAACACATTCTATGGAATAAGTTGCGAAGATCGAAAACAGAAAAAGTAATTAAGTAAGGGTAATAGTGGTGTGACAAATGACGGTCGGAAACAGATAAGATCTGTGGTCCAATGTTCACATCCGTTTACTGCTAGACATAAGTTTCACCACTGCTGTCTGTCCTCGGCCAGCTTCAAGCAGGCGCCATCAACAAACTGCCTCAGATCGCCAGTCTGTGCTGGTAGGAGACCCTCTACTCGAAAACCTTTTTACCTCTACAATTTCATGGTGGTGTAAACTGCAAAGCTTACTTATATGACCAGTTTATGTTTGTAGCCAAAATACCTACTTATCGTTAGGTAGACATTTTGGAGAAGGAGAAAACACTGACGAGGGAAAAAGGGCGTCCAGCCTGTCAAAATGAAAGTTTACCTTCCGCTCGGGGTCCTTGGCAGTCATCTTGAAGTCGTCGGCGCTCGCTCACGTGGCTACCTTCGTGCACTGTTCATTGCTACTGTAACCAACCAAAAACACCGCAATTAGGGATACGTCACCGCACATAATTCTTTAAATATATTTAAAAAAACATTAAAAAAAATGGACATCGTGGCACAAAATTTGTTGTAAGTAACAAACGTGTTTCAGAAATTGCACATTTTACAGGTAACCATGTATTTAATTCACGTAATGCCGTACTTTTGTTGCGTGTGCTTCACTGCGCAGACGACATTATTATACTTTTAAGAACCGAACAATGCACGTCAACTCAAGTAAGTGTCTGATCCAATAGCTAAGTCTATACCAGTATGAGTTAATAATCAAAATATTATTACAACGTATTTCCTGACTTTCAGTGCATAGGTAAGTAAAAGGGAAATAGTCATATAAATTATAGTCAGTTTTGCATGATAACGTAAGAGTTAGTAAGTATATCGTGGAACAAAAGGTTTTATCAAAGAAACAAAACACAGAGAAACCTTGGAGAAATTCTCAAGCCGATGGAAAGGGTATGTGCATAGTACCTACAATCGCTCGAGCGACGCTTACGTCTACGTCAGTCATGCATGCATGCATCATGCACTGACGAATCAAACAGTCCACGTTCAACGCTGTACCTCTACTGTTCACTGACACAAGCTTCCTCAAGGCACACCCCTTTCTTTTTGTCCTCGGTCATTCGATCATCTTCATCTAGCCTGCCGTCAATCTGCTTTAAGATTCTTGATCCAGCTGGCTGGCCGGCGTCCCATTCTGCGTTTGACGGTTCGTGGTCTCCACTTGAACCTTTTATTTACCCCATAACTAAAACGAAGGTATACATAACCGTAGGTAGGAAAGTATAAGTGGTACGTAGCATATAGAGGACCAGTCAATTTATTTATTGCGAATTACAAATTAACTGTATTCCAGAAAGGCAAAGTAACCTCAAACATAAATGGACGAAGTAAAGTAAATTCTGAATTTAATTAACAATCATGCAATTGTTGAATTTAATTAACAACCTAGATTTCTTACCAAAATAGCAGAAGAAAGCTGGGCTCTAATCTTAGCATATTCTTCCTTTCGAGATATTTTTTGTTAAATATTCAACATTTCTGTCATGGTTTCCAGTGGTAAGTTTCCTGTTTTTATAAATAACAGCCCTCTCTTTATCACAGGGGTAATCGGGGTCAATCTCTTCTTCTGAAGAAGTTGCAGATCTTATGGAATTTTCAGTGTCACATGAGTCGCGCGTGGGCGGCCGCCGACATGTGCCGTTATCAGGCGCGAATCTCTATACATATAGCCGCTGTCGGCCGAATCATAACACCAGTAGTATGGGCACATGGGCGTCACATAAGCGTTTGTGTAACCCGCGTTATACGCGCGGTACACCACCTCTCTTTGATCGTTAACTGGAAATTATTGGCGACCATAAGGTGACGTTTAGCCAAAGCTCACGAACTGAATGACCGTCACGTGTGCAATCTAAGTTTATTACTATTCTACTGCATTTTTCTATATTTTATTCTGATGTTCTTTTGTGTTGTGGTTTAAAAAGTCAAACGTGCAAGACCTATACAATAGGTAGTTATAAATTCAACGGATCTAGAATGGCGATTGTTTATGATGTAGCTAAACTGAATTACCTTATTTGCAATATTTATTAGCATCCCAAGTCATTAAACTTTACTGTTCAATAAGGAATACACTCAAAAGCAATGACTACGGGCGGATGATTAAATCTTTGATGTCAGAAATGATCGATTCTAGTTCCTTTTTTCCTCTGTGATTCTAGATTAATAAAATAATAGCTAAGCTGCAAAATAGTCTTAGGATACCAATAAGCACCCCACGCTTTTGTCTTAGCCACTGAACATTACGAAACTAGCAAATAATTTTATATTGTATAGAAAAAAAGAGATGTTTTTTTTGTTTATAAAAACCTCTCTGTTTTATAACTTTTAAAATCGTTTAGTCACAATTAAAGTGGTTTTCCAGCAGTGCCGCCTAATTATAAAACGCTGAACTTTGTGCAATTGCTGCCTTTGACGTTTGCTTAACAATAAAATTTACAGGCAAATGAATAGATGGTACAGTGTTTTAAAGAATTTCACTATTTTCTTCTGCCTTCTTCATCAGATCAGCACTATGATACCAAATTGTAACTGGCGTGTGTGCAGCGACGTGCAGCGACTAATGGATGTTGATGAACCGAAAGAAGTTTGTTATAATCCTGAACAGCTTTGAGGCCACCTCAGAGATGACGACTGGCGTGGGTGCGATTCTATCGTTGACCTTATTTTTGTCCAGATTAATGGCAAAAGCATACTTCAACCTACTCTAACGGATTTTTAAGAATTTTGTTAAATTAACTGATATTTTTTTTACGATTTTAGAATTACACTTAAAAGTTATTTGTAATAAAAAGCAAACCTTTTACAGCACACATGATTTTTCAGATCGCTTCAGCACGCTGTAGAACCTAATTTCAGATAATTGCTGTAGTGGCAGTCGCTCACGTGAGTGCGGCAGCGCGTGCTCCATTGTCCGCGGCCGCGATGGTGCGTGCAGTCACTCGCGCCGCCCGCGCGACTATTGAGTATACTGACTGCTGCGGCTAACCTATCTTAGACTAGCACTCCATGTAGTAGAATATTAAATAACATCAACTCACGCCTGTATCCCTAAGGGGTAGGCACCAGGATTGCCTCTTGCCACGATCCTGACAAACCTCTTTCGCTTCATCAACATTCATTAGTCGTTGCATCAATGACGGCGGCTTCGGGCACTTTTTAGGCAAGCCTTTTGTACGTTAATAGGTCGCCGTGTCGCTGACATAACCCTAAGCAATGCTCGGCTCACGCGGCGAGAACATTGTAAATTTAGTCGGCTCGAGCCACTCATCAGTAACACACTACCAAAATGTGGTATAAACATGTAGAAATAAAAGTCTACAAGCTGAATCATCTTTCCATCACCGTCCATCATCTCTACTGTGCACCAGAGCGAGAGTCGCACTCGCTCTCCTCTCTGTACGTACATTTATTCCTGCTCGGACTGTTCGGGGGACCGACGACATCAGTTGGTCTCTCCGGGTGTCCACTATCAATCAGCGCCTGTATATCCATGACGCGACTTCGTGAAACAGACATCACCGACGGTGGTGGAATTATGTGCTGACATAATGAAAACGACATCACTGCGGCCAAGTTGAAATGGGTGACCCCATTGTCACACGACAGTGAAAAACAATTCTACTAATATTTCAAGAAACCGTCCCTTCACGACCAACGAGCTGGAGCAGATATGCCATAGCAGTCAACAGGTTATCATCATCACTCAATCAGTTCGCCAAGTATCATTCGTCAGTGCACGGAATTGGGAACAGTCATTCATTCATTCACGCTAGTGATGAGTCGAGCCAAGCAGCAGGACATGTAGGAATCAGCTTCCAGAATCAGGACGCATCTACATTTATCACATCACTAGCGACAACGGGTCGAGGCTAAGCAGTGAGACACGTATCAGTATCCTGCAGGACTGCAATCATCTTTCCGTCACCGTCCATCATCTCTACTATGCGACAGAGCGCGAGTCGCACACGCTCTCCTGTCTGCCTGTACACTTTTGTTAGAACCTTTCGATATCTCGGATATTCACCAATATCCACGACACAGAATTGGTTCTCTATTATCCTAAGATCGTGACATAAATTAGAGTCACTCAAATGAAACAGTCCAACGATTTCTGTCCAGTATTTCTTTTTATATCTTAAATTTGAACTTTAAATTTTATTCGATTTTTAATTTTATTTCAATTTTAATAACAGTATGGAGTTTTTTTTTTGTGTTTCATATTTTCAGCGGCCCCGCTTGAATTACTGCCTAAATATTAAAATAAAATTCTCCAAAAAATATGACACATTGTTTAAATGTTCATCTACCTGGAAAACATGTAAGAAAACATATTGAAAAAAAATCTAGAACGCCTCAAATCTGATATTCCGTGGCGCATTCCTCACCAGTATCTAACATACATTGGTAAATTGCTTAAAAATTAAGCTATACTTTTACGATTAAATTATGTACGCGTATTACAGATTAGTTAATAGTGCCTATAAATTAAATTCCACATAAAATTAAAAAGTAGTCTTGTCAAAAATTCATGTTTTCTGAGTGTCCCGGACAGTGGCACTTATAAACTATGCTCAACTCATGAAGATTTCCAGAAGTATCTCACAGCATTCAATCACCTTTAACACAAGAAAGCAAGGCTACATTAAAGAGTTTATTTTATTTTATTTATTGAAAGAAAACAAAGAATTGTACAATATGGATGTAATTGTACTACCAGTTCATGTTTTTTTGGGTACAGTGTGCGATTCTCCGGATTTGGTCCAGGCTGATTTAAACGATCTTCATCTCACAGAAGAGAGCGATCCGCTTTATTTACAAGTTAAGGGAATTCTTTAAAGAAACTAACATCTTAACAGTTGCAAGTCAATACATTTATTAAAATAAAATATACGTTACAAAAAATATCAGCAATTTTGAAAATGTTGATACTAGGAATAAACATAAGTTGACATTTCCACATTAAGACTTGCAAAAGTTAATACATCCTTTACGGGGCACTCTATACGGTTCTACAATAAAATTCCTCAAGATTTATTAGAGTTGCCACCGACGCGGTTTAAAACATGTGCATTATCTGTGCAAAAAAGCCTATTATAACATTAAGGATTATTTGGAAGATAAATATGACTGGTATATAAATAATGTTAACGGGGACGATTGTATCTATTGTAGTGTAACTTTAGGTTAAAAACTCTGTTAATTAACAAAGTTACTTAAGCAAACCTGTTTTGAAAAGAATAAATGGGGAGTTACTTTGTTAGCTTCTTCTCCGCATAATCTATTAATTGTGAAAGTAACAGATTTACGTTCATTAAGTAAACGTTTTGTTTTTTTTATAGTGAATGATTTTGTCTTTTCTAAATTTTGTGCACCCGATATTTAGGATATTCCAATGATTTGTGATATTTTGTAAAATATGTTTAACGGAGCCTAAATTCTAGCAGTGAGTGCTTGGCTTTAAACAGCGTTTTTCCATTTACTTCTGTGGTTATTTCCATGTCATACGATGGCTTTTAAAACATCTAAATGTCATCATAAAAATCATCAATTTTTATTATTTATATTTGTATCCTACTTACTTGTTTATCAAGACAAAGGTTATTTTCAAAGATAGGACCGTGTCGGAGTCGATACTCGTTCGTAAGATGGCCTCTGAAGCTGCCTAGGAATGTATCTAATTGAGGCAGACTTGTATTGAACAGCGACTAACTAAATACCACAAGAAAAATCCAGCTGGGTGAGGCTGCGTGCGGAGAATCGCACGGTGTTCTCTTCGGCCATTCCAGTATCATGATCATCATCATCATCAGCCATTTGACGCCCATTGCAGGACATAGGCCTCCTTCATGGTTTTCATAACCATGAGGGGTTTTGCCATAATCGCCACGCTTGGCAGGCGGGTTGGCGATCGCAGTACGCGGTTGGAATCTCAGGAAGACGCTGCTGCCCATCTCGTGGTAATTTATTTCCTTAGTCGTGTTCTACGACATCCACGGGAGGAAATGGAGTGACGCTATTATTAATCCGGCGCCACACGGAAAATGCAGTATATGTATTTAGTAGTTCAACGTCTTGCCGGTAATGATCAACTGAACTAAAATATGAACACTGATGGTAGGACTAGTCCACCGATTTAAAGTCTCTCGGCATTCTAAAATTATTGTCATAATCACTAAGATTAGCAAGCTGAAGTAACTGTGGGTTAGTCATATCTGCCGAAGAACCATTAACCAATTAAGCCAAAATTTCTTAATTCGATACGACAATCTGTCAGCTCAAACCGATGATATCAGAAACACTGGTGACAGCTGGATGAAAATTATGTGCCTCCTGAAATGTACAAAAGGACCTTTGGTAGGATGTATTGCAGGTAAGGTTTACTTCCGTAACTCTTTTCGGAATCAAACATATTTTTTCGAAGGTTTTCATTCAGGTAAATACAGAAAAATACATAAATTGTATTTCTGCCAAACTGCATACTATTTTATTTTTATTATAATTATACTTGGATTTGCACGTCTTTGCAGTTGGATATCAAAGACCTAGCCAAATGGAAAGGCGAGCTAAAAAACTCAATTGTGCAGGTTTCTGTTCACACCAGTTTACTTAAAAATCTTGTGTCTCCTGATAAACGTTTTCTATAATTTTCCATTGTACATTCATGATTTCGATGCACTATTTTCTGATTTCGGTGCGCTGTTTTTTGACAGAATTCGGTGCTTGAAATATAAGGCTAACCTCTAAAAATCTAGTAGCAAATATACGGTATACCACACCCATCGGTTAACGAAATTCACATGCTGGCTAATTATGAATTGCAGCAAGTAGAAGCTGAAAGACTGAGTCCAGCTTCTGTGCCCTCCTGTTTCGTCCCTCACAGCTTCACGCATTATCCAAATCATTGTTTTCATGGTGCAGTCTTAAATTCGCGTGTAATTTCACTGATCGAGCGTTTTGCTCACAATAAAAAGATTACATGCAGGCTCTACTGTGTCGTAGAGAACAATGCATGCTCTTTGCGATGTACTTAGAAAACCAACCGCCATTTTGGTCAGTAGGTTACCAATTACCATATGCCGTGCCTTTATCAGTTTTCTTAAACCTTTCCAGTGTGCCTTGCAGTTGCAACAAATCCAATTTTAAACGGAACCAAAACTTTCGCATATATTTCATTGCATAAACTCAGGCCAGTTCCTGAGGCAGAGATCAGAGTCATCTTAAAGAACTATCGTAGATATTTCGAATTAAATTAAATAAAAAAAAAATATATCATATGAGATCCACTGGGAAGGAGATAATGGCTTCTAGTTCGATTATTTATTTCCTACGCAAATCCGAATTAACATTAGAATTGCGCGTCATCACAGTTGTTTCATTGTAGATTGCAAACAGCATTATGTTTGTCACAGTAACGCCCATGCCCCTATGGGCAGGACATAATGAAGGGAGCCGCGCGGTCACGACGCGCAGGCGAGCATGAGTACAGGAGTGTGATGCTCGACACAGCCGCAGGAGCAGTAAAGGAGCTGCGGCCTCATACTATCAGTAGTCGGCGCCGGAGACCAGAGAATTCTTCGGCAAGCGGCCTACAGTCATTTATTCTGAGAATCGTGCGTTCACCGCAGCTGTGCCCCGGACAAAGCGCCGCGCTCCAAACACCACACAATGACTGTTTGCTCAGTTTACTTCTTATATGCTGCTGTATTTTAAGACCGTCTGGTATTCAAGGATAAATTCGAAATCGCGAAAAAAACTGTCAGCTGTCCCATACTTAAGTTACCACTTGGGGCATTATGTATGGAATTTTGTTACCCCTATATTATATCCTATGTTCATCCTGAAGGTCGTAGTATTAGTGTAGAAAGATAGTGCAAATTTTATATAAGATTCGCATTTATTTATTGTGAGCTATCACTGATTGTAAGGAGATGCACGGAATCATTCGACTTTACTGATCCAATTTATGTTCTTCTTTAAAACAGTCCCAACAATGAGGAATATAAAAAGTATTGCAAAATTGGCAACGCATCGCAGGTGACTGGAATAGGTAGTTAGTTACTGGTTACTATACTTACTATTAACCAGTGTATGATCTGAGGTGCTTTAGCGCTTGAAATCGCCACGCCATGGTAGGCACGCGTGGGGATTAAACCCTATACTATTTCTTTCTGACAGTAGGCCTGTACACTGCATTGGAACGTATAAAAGTTTACTTACACTATTTAAAAAATCAAACAACGCCGCCTACATTTTTCATGATTTTATAAACAACCCATTATTTGTAAGAAATATTTCCTGTTGAAATCCGACTTCAATTGCAATTCCGATTAACATCGTGATGGTGAGACGACAAACAACAAGCGATATTATTATACTGATGAGTATTTTTCATAAGCGTGACGCAGAACTTCCCCAGCTGAAAGTAGTGGGTATTTTCTGTATTCAAATCACCATTGTTTAATCATTTTAATGTAACGAAAATTACGTCGATAGCAAATCAAGCCAACTTTACCAAGCATGCGCTCTCAGTTACGTTACGAGAGGCGTAATAGTCTTTACAACTAAAATGTAAAGCAGACTGCTTCTCTGCATTGTAATCTCTTAGAAAAAGAATCAAAATGTAAAATAGACTCGTATAGTGGCCGACAAATAACAGGAACAATTAATGACATATTTCGGCTCTCATTGGCGGGGGACGCGGGATGTAACTTGGTAACAATAAAATAAAAAATGCTCTCACGTTTTCATCACAAACTCATCCGCGCAGGCGCGGAGTTTGTTCAAGTTGTCGGGCATTATATCTCACGTTGAAAATGTCTAGCTTGAAAAGCGATTAATAGCTTAGTAGCCTCTTTCAGATAGGTCCTGTACAAATTGAAAAGGGTTTACTCTACTCGTTAATACAAGCCAATTTTATTGAGTGATCAACACTCTGGAACTGTGAAAAAAAACTGTTGTTCCAAACTTTCGCTGGTGCAGGTATCGAAGTTAAGATAAGATAAGATAAGATAATTTATTCAAGGAACATTTTACAGTGACCTTATCACTAAGGCAGTGGTACCCTGCTCCCTAAAAAAGGTTAAAACCTGTGGTTTAGGATAAGCAGTGCTCCTCCGAAAAACATTTTACATTTTCAAGGTCAACAGACTTCAATACACTAATTTACACAATTAATGTACCTTGTTAATATATTGATATTTAATGAAAAAAACTTAAATGAGTTTAGAACTAGGTAATAAAAATGCGTTGTGTGTGTGTGTGTGTGTGTGTGTGTGTGTGCGTGTGTGTGTGTGTGTGTGTGTGTGTGTGTGTGTGTGTGTGTATGTGTGTGTGTGTGTGTGTGTGTGTGTGTGTGTGTATGTGTGTGTGTGTGTGTGTAACTGTTACCCGAGCATGTTTATTAAATAATAGTTTTTTAGAAGGTAATGTTTTTAAAAGAAAGCCTACAAGATGTAGATTTTGGGACATGTTTAGGATCCTATGCAGCTGCTATGAATAAATAATATAGAGTTTCTTTGTCAGCTTCTTCTCCAGGTACTTTTGAAAGTAACTTTGAAATTTGTTTTATTTGTGAATATTTTCTTTTTATTGAAATTAAATAGCTGATTTTAAATTAGATCCCCTATTGCCTTGGGAAACTTAGGTTCTACAGGAACTTTCCGAAGCTGTTGGAGCCGATCCAGGATATAAAACTTCGAAATTAAGCGGCTCTTTCCCCGGCAGCGGGGTACAAACATACAAGCTAGGTAAAAAAATTGCGGACTCCCGATTATCTTTTAAAAACTTACCAACCGAGAATTTCACAGGCACTTATAAAAATTACGATTTACGATCTCAATATGCAATAAACGCGCGAAACAGCGAGTGGACCGATAGCGCGCGTGCGCGAGCGACGACGCACTCGCCGCCGGCTGCGCGCGTCGCGGCTTTGCAACAAAAATGTAGAGATTTTCCTGCTTTCCTACAGTTAGTTAGTTAGTTAAAGCTGAGATTTCCGCACTTATCCTCACGGTTGGGACGTGTTCAATTTTCAAAAAACTTCAAAATTTTGAAAAAGATTCAAAAAATTTTATTTTCTGAACGTTACAAGTAAAACTAGGTGCCCTATTCATTTGGAGAAAAACTGACAAAAATCTTTAGTCTTTTCAAATACGTTCCTTAATTAACAGACTTTACATATTTTAATCATCTGAAACCTAGTATTGAACTGGCTTTAATTCCAGACATCTTTGTCATCTAAATAATCCTTAATTCTATAGTAGCCCTTTTGGCACAAATTGCGCGTTACCCTTTTTTTGAACCGCGCTTCTGGCAAGCATAATATATCTTCAAGGATCTTATTGTAGAAGCCTAAACAATGCCCCATAAAGTTGATAAGTTTAAGGGTTGATATCTAAATAAAACCGGAGGGTGCTCTTTACAGCTCTTTATTCGGTAACCGACTGACAAAACTCATTTGCTTAGCAACTACCCTATATCTTAAAAACCACATTTCCTCCACCCTTAATCTAAGAACCTATTATCTACAGGAATATTTTAGATCCTAAATAGCTTATAAACTTGAAAAAACAGCTATTTGTTTACAGGGTTAGGATTCCTAGTTTTTCTCTTAAGTGTCTCTGACATAACACTTTGTTGTACCTCATTTATAACCTTAATCTCGCCCCCTTCTGTTAAATCAACATTATTTGAATTTGGGTCAACAAACAGAATTTTCTGTAGCAATCGATTCGCAGTTTTCAAAATTTTTAACCTCTGGCAATTGGTTGTTTGTATTTACATCGCCCATTACACTAAAATCCTCGTCATCTGGTGATAAATCTGATTTCAAACCTTTGTAGGGCAATAGAAGATCAGTGTGTTTTTTTTAATTCTTTATTAATGTCCTTAACAAACACTATATACATCTTCGTTCCAATTTCACTCTTGACCTTTCTTAAGAGCCATTTATGTTTATTTCCATTATTGTAGAAGCATTTTGTTAGGACAATATCTCCAATCACAATATTCTTATTCCGTTTTCCGCCGTATTGTTTACTCTGTAAAGTCTGTTTTATCTCAACATTATTTTTGGCCGCGGACGACAAGTTCGCTTCATCGAGCGATGAGGATGCCTCATCAATAGTCTTTGACACCTGCAACAGATTGAGCCGACAGCGAAGTGATCTACCTAATAATAATTGTGCTGGCGAGAAACCGGGTGTGGAATCTATGGAATTCCTGTACGAAAACAAAAATTTGTTTAATTTTTTAATCATCACATGATGCTGCAAATTTTCTATTAAAATTGCCTTTATACTGTTTTTAACTGTGTTAACCGTGTTTTCTGCTTGGCCATTCGATGCTGGGTGATACGGAGCTATTGTAATGTGCTGAATAGCGTTAACCCAACAATAGTGTTCAAACTGGTTTGAGCAAAAGTTTGTAGCGTTATCCTGTAACTAAAACGCGCACCAAGCCAAACCTACTAAACATTTCACTTAATTTACACATTATGGACTCTGTGTCAGTGTTTGTCATATAATAACATTCAATCAACTTTGAATGCGTATCAATCGCTATTAAAAATTGTCTTCCGCCTAAAGAAAACATATCTATACTAGATGACCCCGTGAACTTCGTATCACCGACGTCAACCGTTTTTTTCTTCTCACCGTTTAAACCTTCCCTGGACTTCCACAAATATATAAAAACAACAATTAGCCAAATCAGCCCAGCCGTTCTCGAGTTTTAGTGAGACTAACGAACAGCAATTCATTTTTATATATAAGATACACGCGGTATCTTATATATGGACGTTTCGGGTAGGGCCACGGCGCCAGCGGAGATCGTGTCGGATTGTGACGGAGTGCATTGCATGCCGTATATGAACCATTTTTTTCTTCAATGTGTTGGTCAATTTTTTGGTCACCACATCCGTGCTCGGGCTTCGTTCTTGGTCTTTACTATAACCAAAATGTGAGCTGTGCAACTCGTTTAACAAATCCTTACGAAAAGCCGTCGGTATTATACGAGTAACTTTATGACCCCGCAGAGTACACCCCTCCAACGATAACCTGTAAGTGACAGTGATAGTATGGCTTTAAACTGTCATCTACTTTTCGTGGCCATCCCTTTTGGATGTAGTCCGTTACCTGTTTTAGGATGGGGTCATTTGCTGTGGCTTGCTTAACACAAAAATACAAAAATATTTATTCATCCAACCAAATATCAGATATTTTTATGGGTGTGAAAATACTCTCTTCCATAAGTTAAATTTTCCTAGTTCATTCGAAAATAACTTTGCAAATCTTACTTTTAAATTACTTCTCATTTTAATCATCTTCCGTACTCAAGTTATTGCAATTTAAAGTGCATAATTGAAGCTTGAACAAAAAGTCGCGACCCAGCAAAGAGGCTGCTTTTTGTTTCGATAACAAACATTTTCAATGTTTCCTTTCGATTATCGAATGACACTTCTAAAAACACTTCACCCACTGCCACGTTACAACTTTTGAATTGATGAGTAGCTTTAAAGTGCGTATCATAAACATCTATGGGCAAAACCGCCACGGCGCTGCCACTATCCGCTTCGCATAGAACCGGTTTGTTATAGTAACAAACCGGTTTAGAGCCGGGTTTGATAGTGAATAGATCATAAATACCGTCGTCTAAAATATTATCCTCGCTGTCCTCCGCAGCCAAAAAATTGTTGCACTTTATATTCACTTTGCACATGCGCCTCAAATGCCCTTTTTGGTTGCAATTTTTACATTTATAATTTACATAGCGACACTGCTCTTTTGTATGATTTTTCAACACAAACGCGCTACACTTTGGAACGGTTGCCGCCGCCGCCTTCCGATAGGCTCCTGCGGGCGCGGGTTGTCGGTTCTCGCCGCATTGCAAACACGTTTTGCGCCGACGTCATTTTCCTCGAATTGTCCAACGCCTGTCGAGTACAGCGCACACTTTGTGCAAGCTCTAAAGCCTGATTAATTTTCAGGCGTTCGATGCTCTCAGCGAATAACTTTTCTTTTTCCTTAGTATTCTCGAGACCGAGAACAAAACGGTCGCGTAAAGCCGTTTCAAGTTCAGATTTGAACCCACAATACTTTGCTCCACGCTCCTCACTCGCGCCGCCCATTCCGCCAGGTCCTCGACCCTCGTTCGGTCGCTGCTCAGCCTTATAAAACTGATCTAAAATAAAATCTCGCACGACGATTTGGTCTCTATGTCTGTTGCCCGACCCCACAGTGGTATGCCGTAGGACATAATACTGTGGAAGTAACTAAAATAAACAAGCCTAGCAGTTGCGTCCATCTTTTTTTCAGATTCTTTTGACTGCATATGCTGCATTGAATCTTTGCATTAATTGTGACACCTAGAAATACAGTTATTTCTACAAGGTCTACTTTGTCATTCCCCAATATAACCTTACTGTCAACTATTTTGACATTTGGTAGAGAAAACTTTATACATTTTGTCTTTTTTTAATTTAAAAGTAACTTATTAGAAGTGAACCCCTTATTATGAAAAGTGCGACATTATCAGAAGTAGCGAGATGGTCGCCAATCCGTATCTCAAGATATGATATGACGTCATTGGGCTAACAAAGAGCCATGCATTTCTAGCGTTAATTACTCAGCGGCAGAAAATTTCGAAACTATTAAGAAAAAAAGAACCGTATTTGTTTCGTAATTTGATTCGAGTGAGTTGTCGGGCTCAAGCGCGTCGTTGACGATCCTTTCGAACACATCGCTGCTTCATAATAAGGGCCCAATTTAGTACCAGAGAGAGAGCATCATTTGTATCGTCGAGGTCATTTTCTTGTCTCTTCATTTTTAAAATGAGTGACGTATCATCTGCAAATAATACTATCTCCGACATGTTTGGAACCATGAACGGTTCGTCCCTAGCATTGTACGTAGGAAAGCTGTGAGTTTACTCCAGCCACCCTATCTCTTTCCAGAAAGCCAGCAGTGGTTTGATGTCACTGCAAGCCCCCTGAAGGGATCCCAGCTTCCCAATGATGGCGGTCCGTTGCTTTTCCACGCCTTCACAGTAAATAATCACGTGGGCGGGTGTTTCCTCTTCTTTGAGGTATCCCCGGCAAAGCGGGCTGTCGGTTAGACCCAAAATAAAAATAAAATCATAATCAAATTTTTTTATTCAAAGTAGCACAGAAACTGCGACTTAAGGAACGTGTGGCGAGCACATGTCAACTCTGCGCGCGCACTATAAACTCCAACATTCCTACATCGCGCAAGCAAAATGTTTCACATGACATACCATAAATATAACGTCCGACGAACATCAGTCGGACCGGCCGTCCCCAGGCATACGATCTGCCTGGCGGGAAATTTCCCTTTATAGTGGAAACTAGGTGTCCATTTCAAAATCTAGATCATTTTGAAGAAAAAATGGACAAAAAAAGTCTTTTCAAGTCCTTAATTTACAGGATTTATATAAATGTTATAAAACTCATGCATAGAACTGGCTTTAATTCCAGACATCATTGCCATCTAAATAATCTTTAATGTTATAGTAGCTTTTTTGGCACAAAGTGTGCTTCACACATTTTTTGAACCGCGTTTCTGGCAAGCTTATTATATCCTCAGGGATCTTATTGTAGAAACGTATATACAATGCCCCATAAAGGATGTATTAACCTTTGCCAGCCTAAATTTTGGGAACGAAAGTTTATGTCTATTTCTAGTATTTACATCGTGTTGGCTACCTACAGTTTTAAAGTCACTGATATTTTTCCTAACGTACATAATATTTTCATAGATATACTGACTAGCAACTGTTAGGATGTTAGTTTCTTTAGAGAAATCTCTCTCTTCTGCAGGACGAAGATGGTCTCAATGTCTGCTGCCCGACCCCACAGTAGTATACCATAGGACATAACACTATGGAAGTAACTAAAATAAACAAGCCTAGCAGTTGCGACATCAGTTAGTTCCCAGATTCTTTTAACTGCGTATGCTGCAAAACTGAGCCTATTTGCCAATTTTCCTATATGAGGACCCCATTGAAGCTTTGCATCAATTGTGATACCCAGAAATACAGTTTCTTCTACAAGGTCTAGTTTATCATTCCCCAATATAATATTGCTGTCAACCATTTTGACATTTGGTAGTGTGAATTTTATACATTTTGTCTTTTTTGAGAGCATTATTTGTATCCGCAAGGTCATTTTCTTGTCTCTTAATCTTAAAAATAAGTGACGTGTCATCTGCACATGACATGTTTTGAACCATAAACGGCAAATCATTTACATATACGAGGAAAAGGAACGGCCCCAAAATAGATCCCTCTGGCACTCCCATCTCCCATGTTGTGGAAATGTCTATTCAGTGAGCAGTGGCCTGCTGGGATAGCCACAGCTACTACGCCTTCACTACGCGCACCAAATCCTGAATAATTTCAATCGCCTAACTGACACATTCGCTCGCTCTGGGAATTGCTCAGGCCCGGGTAATATAGGAGCGGGTATTGATTAGCGGTGGTAGTCTAGCGGGTAGAACATTGGAATCGGAAGCCAGAGACCCAGGTTCAATTATCAGTGCGGGTATACACCTACGACTTTGTTTTCTGAGTACATTTGTGAAGTTATAGTAGCAATATCACTCGCTACGGTGACGGAAAAAATGGTGAGGAAACCTGAGCGTCTGAGCTATTCACATACCGCAGCGCTTGACATCGCCAATCCGCGGTGGGCACGCGTGGTGATTAAGCCCATATGAAAGAAGGCCTGTGCCCTAAAGTGGGACGTATATAAGCCGCTTATGTATAGGTATAGGAGCTGAACACATACGGTTACCACGCACCATCAATGACAACGTCTGCTACATTCGCAACCACTAGCTGCTAAATGGGGATGAGATGGACAGTTTTTGTTACTACACCTCCACTCATGGCCGCTTCCTAGAAACGATCCATGGCTTCTGCTACCTAGTTAAAGTTTCACGGTTCAACTTACAACTTCCATACACCTAATATATCTGTAGATAGTCTGTGTTCCTTTTACCTTTA
The DNA here is from genome assembly GCA_963969515.1 of Yponomeuta evonymella. Taxonomy (NCBI): domain Eukaryota; kingdom Metazoa; phylum Arthropoda; class Insecta; order Lepidoptera; family Yponomeutidae; genus Yponomeuta; species Yponomeuta evonymella. The sequence continues at coordinate 291,256 of OZ018351.1, read as the reverse complement.
CAACAGACTATTAATAAAACTGCATTTGAGGACTGAGGCGGACACATTGGTGAAATCGAAAACCTGATAAAAGGCCCTTAAAACGGCTCAATACGCTCTCCTGAAAATTCAATGAACCCTAGACGTCTTGTTTAAAAACAGATTTATAGAAAAGTCTAAACTTTTAGGAGTTTGTTACAGATGGTAGGAATACAGTTTGAGGGTCAATACTTCAGTAGTTGACTGAAATTCCAAAAAAGCAGTTGCACAATATTTTGTACCGGAAGAAACATCACAACATACTCGCTCGCTACCAAGTGTAATGCTTACTTGCAACGCAACGACTATCGCTACCTCAGTATGCAGTGTGCTAGTTAATAGTATGCACTTACATTATCGTCCAATAAAGCATAGTAGCCTAATGACCCTTATTACGAGTCCTGCGATAACAATGTCTACACAAGGAATTCTTATCAAGTGCTCAGGAGAATTGTCTCAAATATCTTATTGGACACGGCTCAGTCTTACGGGGTAAAAACTCATATTGTTATGATGCGCATTGCCAATTATACGCATTTGGCGACCTTCCAGTTTCCTAAAAACAACATTACGTTACTAGAAAGTACGGTAATGCAAGGGTTGGTTAGTAGATACTCTTTGTATGGATTATAAACTCGTCGCTTGTTGTAACGAAATCCCCATACCAATTCGACGATAGAAGGTTCTCGTCGTCAATACGAACTACATTTGCTACAGGGACTTCAAAATGACGTAAAAATTATCACTAGTTCCATAACTTTTAATGCCATTGGAATAACTGATATCGTCGGGCGAAGTTATTATTGGAACATATCAAACTATTATACTGTTTTGAGTAACTGTAAAATAAAATAGTAAAATTCATAGTAAAATCATTGTTTCTTTACTGGTCGAAGTCGTTTTATAATTGTTACAATCAACGTTTGACTTATACCTACCATTAGTGATTCTGATTAGGAAAAAATCTTAAATTTTTAATAATTCTTCATACTTAACTCACAAACCACGTGATTTTGGAGATATAGCGGTAATGATTCCGACCGACGATTTTCTTTGCTATTTTTATATTTGCGCCATACAGCACTTAAATTCATTCGTATGGACGAGTGGTATTATTTTGTTCATTCCGCATTTACATTTTGTTTGATTCGACGCTTCTTTGAGCAATAATAAAAACGTCCACATAACATAATCATAAGTCCCAAATACGGAAAAACATTCAGAATGAGGTCATTTGTGCAAATCGATCTGCAGCGGCCCCCGGCGGGAATCGAACCCAGGACCTCTGTTTCGGTAGTCAAATGGTTTTTTAGTGGTCACGTAGAATGTAATATATAAAAATCTCGTATCACAGTGTTGGTTATCGAACTCCTCTAAAACGGCTAAATGATTTTTATGATTTTTTTTGTGTATTAGGTCTGAGAATAGGTCGTAGGCTAATTAATATGGTAAAAAGACGTTTGCCGGATCAGCTAGTAATGATATAATAATTGATATATCTAATATACAAAAATCTCGTGTCACAATGTTTCAATTCAATTCAATTCAATTCAAATATTTTTATTCATTGTAAAAATAGAATGTTTACTTAATGAACGTCAAAGTTGTTAGTTTCACAATTAATGGATTATGTGGAGAAGAAGCTAACAAAGAAACTCCACATTTATTCTTTTCAAAACACGTTTTAACTTAATTAACAGTTTTCAACTTAAAATATTAGTCATGAATGTGTTGAACACTAGTCACAATCGTCCTTTAAATAATATTTTCAACACACCTGCTCGTAAAGTAGGTCTTATTACAGCGTATTTACACTGATAATGCAGAATATTACCCATGCCGTGCCTTTTACATTACATTATCGCACTAGTGCCTTTTCATTACATATCTTTTTAAATATTAGCAAGAAGTATTAATGTTTCGAAAACAGCTAAGTAGTTATTTGCGTAAATATAAAATTAAATTCAAAATGTGATAAATAATTAAAGAATTTCATGAAACTGCTTGTTAGCTTGTTGGTATTTATATTTTGACGGTGTATTTTTACCTTTAAATACCCAATTTCAAAATGTATAAATATGTGGCTGATTAGCTACTTTGCTGGTGCCCTTATCTCAGACTTGCGCGTGCATGCAGCGCTGAGCGCGCGAAAAAATAAAATTACGGCCGCCATCTTTTAAACGGGTTTCTGTTTGTTAAGTTTATTCACAGTATTGCATTTCGTTAGTGTTATTTTTTTATTTACTTTTCCTCGCAAGTGTGTTGAAAAACGTCGTATGAAACACGTGAGCATTGGTCATTACACTTCTCGTCTCCATTAAGCCTTCGCCTTCGGCTCAGGCTTAAAAACCGACTCGAGTGTAATGACCAACATACCACACTTGTATCATAATGTACTATAATCTACTGTTTAATGCCAAACATCTTTGTCTTCTAAATAATCCTTGATGTTATAGTAAGCCTTTTTGCACAGAATGTGCTTAACACATTTTTTAAATCACGTTGGAGGTAACTCTAATATATCTTGAGGAATTTTGTTGTAGAACCTTATACAGTGCCCCATAAAGGATGTGTTAACTTTTGCAAGTCTAAATAGTGGAAATGACAATTTATGTTTATTTCTAGTATTAACATTAATTTGCTATCGAACTCCTCCGAAACGGCTTCACCGACTTTTTTTATTTTATTTATTAAGGAATACAAACAGTGCATCATACAATTATTTCTTAATCCATAAAATATATACGTATTTTAGTACATGCACCTATTATATGCATTCTCAGCATTAAATAAATTATTTTTACTTTACTTTTCATCATAAGCAGCCTATATACGTCCCACTGTAGGGCACAAGCCTTCTCTCAGAGAGAGAGTATGGGCTTAATCACCACGGGTGCCCACCGCGGATTGGCGATTTCGAGCGCTGAGGTATGTAAATATCTCAGACACTCAGGTTTCCTCACGATGTTTTCCTTCACCGTTAGCGAGTGGTATTGCTACTATAACTTCACAAATGTACATAACTTTGAAAACAAAGTCATAGGTACATGCCCGCACTAGGAATCGAACCTGGGTCTCCCGCTTCCGAGTCCAATGTTCTACCTGAGTAGTACCTACCAGAGATTCGTGCGACTTCGTGGAAGCTCAAAGGTTCGGCTAAGAGGTTTTCTAGGAGTACTGTTAAGTTTATTTTTGCCAATAAGTTATCATTTACGACACCACAAACTAATCTAGAGAAAAATATAAGAAATCCAAAATTTAGCGCCGGTGATGTAGAGACTCTAATTAGAAATACTTTAGGCGATCTCTGTAGCTAGCTCGGTGCAACATGCGATATGCTGGACATTTCCAAGCCAAATGTCTGGTAAAAGCCCTTTGAATTGATTCTATTCGGAGAGTGCACAGATTAAGAAGGGTTCCGGTTTGACTTGGAAACTCCAAAGTGCAAAGATTTATAATACAAAAGTAGCTTTAGCTTTTCTGCCTCTAAATTCTTTTTTATTTCTTTGAATAAACCCTAATATCTTGGCAGCCTTAGTTACTGTAAAATTTATGTGAGATTTAAAATTTTGTGTATTGTCCAAAATTACTCCTAGATCTCGAATTTCATCTACTTATTATACTTATGTCGTAACATGTTCTCAAAATGTAAAAGTAATATAACAGCATTTTAATGGATTGTGTAACATATTATTTTGTTGCATTAGCTTGTCAATTTATTCAAATCATTCTGCAAGAAGTTAGTAGTACGAACTAAACTGCATGCGCCGCGCCCCCCGTCCCTGCCACATACCCCGCCGCCCCGCTGCCCCTCTACTCGTATGCAGCTTGGATTCGGTTCGGACATACAATACAGACAGACAGACAGACAGTACAAAAAATACTATGGCTACTTCAGTCCGACAATAATCTTATCTGAAATGAAGATGTCACGGATGACGGAGAGACATAGGATGACGGAAGCCGGATCTAGTGCGTAAACTACCATAGAAATAGTTCTACGACTACTTCGGACTTCGGACCGTATTTTCACGCGCTCGGATCGGATTCGGATCGGACGTAGTGCGAATCGGCTCTCAAAGTTACTTAACATTGCGACCATAACATCACCTTCCGCAGAGTTAGCCTTCACTTTACTCTATATACTAAGTAGCCGTCATCGATAAACTCATTATTATTAATATTGTTTATTTTAACCATATGTCCGTAAAACAAATACAGCTATAGAAACATTGCGAAATATTTGCATATTTGTCACTTGTTTTAGTGCGCATACCGTAAGATTTGGTAATTTTATGTTTTTTGTGTATATTTGGTAGGTCTGAGAATAGGTCGTAGGCAAAACAACGTTTGCCGGCTCACCTTCTAATAATATAAAAATATATAAATAGTTAAGTAACTTAGGTAACTCAGGTAACTCTTATGTCATATTTAATATTTTTGTAAAATTTGTGGCAAATAAAATATTTTCACTTTCACTTTATGGACTTGAATAAAAAAATGTATTGTTTACTTTATTTATTTTGTGTACAAGACAGATCACAACCATTACATAATAAGTAAAACTTAATATAATAACTAAATTGTGGTCTAGCATACACAAACAACATCAATATTCAGTTATAGATTACTTTTTTATCTTTACGTTTTCATCAATTTTTAAAAATATATATTCGTTGTACCATCTACAATAATATTTACACTATCTAAGCAACGGGCCGCCATAATTGGGAAGCTGGGATCCCCTCTATAGGCTAGGTTTTTGGAAAAAGATGGCCGGCTGGAGTGATCTCACAACCCTGCTACACATAGGTGCAGTGCCCAGTGCGGAATTCACAGGTCTCACTATCTAAAATAAATGGGGTTGAAAAAGGTATTATGTTTGCACTCCACACAGATCTAACCTTCCGCAAGCAACGATCCATTGAAGGGTTAGCTTAACTAAAATGTCTGCCTAATTTCTACAGCAAACCATCAGTTTATTAGAAAGTATGAGAATACCTCATCATCTTAGAAAATTAAATCCATAAAGAATCAAAGTCAAAGTCAAAAATTTTATTCACTATAAAAACAAAATGTTTACTTAATGAACGTCAAAGCTGTTAGTTTCACAATTACCTAATAGATTATACGGAGAAGAAGCTAACAAAGAAACTCCACATTTATTCTTTTCAAAACAGGTTTGCTTAAGCAAACTAATTAATTAATTAACAGAGTTTTCAACTTAAAGTTACACCAATAAAGATAATCCAATTCCAAAAAGTTCTAAGTGTTTATAAATATAAAAGTAAATATAAATTAAAAAATTGCTTCTGTGAGCTTTATGTGCATAAGCAGCCTATATACGTCCCACCGTAGGGCACAGGCCTTCTATCGGGGAGACAGTATGGACTTAATCACCACGCGTGCCCACCGCGGGTTGGCGACTTTAAGCGCTGAGGTATGTGAATAGCTCAGTCACTCAGGTTTCCTCACGATGTTTTCCTTCACATTTAGCGAGTGGTATTGCTACTATAACTTCACAAATGTATAACTTACAAAACGTTATGTGCGGATTCGACAAAATAACTACATATTCTAGGTGCGTACAATCTGATCACGCGATCTGCTCTGGGTGGAAACTGAAATCATTTGGTCACTCATGTCTGCGTATTTGGCGCATATAAAGCCGGGTTTTCACGATCTCAGTGCACGCGAATCGAGTGATCTAAAATGGACACTCGAGTGCTACTCGCATCGTGATTGTGCACGCCGGCGATTGAAATTTAGTACACTCTGAAGAAAACAGCCAATATTTATACTAAGATCGTCGGTGTACACGATTCGAGTGGCTTCTGAGTAGCTAAAATAGGTACCTATCTATCCGAGCGTACGAGGATCGTGAAGACGCAGCTTTAACCATAACCAGCGGGTTCTCTGACTAATATTAATTTAGTATTGAATATGTAAAACATGAAATCGACAAATACTTGGGGATAAAAGTTCGGCCTCTTTACTTGCGGGTAAGAGTTCGGCCTGGGCCTCGTGCGGCCTGGAATGAAAAAATCGTACTAAGATCATAATCAGCCCAGGCAACCGGCAACCGCTGGTGGATTCTAGCTTTCTAGCCCTAGTCTAATAGGTATTCAATAGTAGTGTGGCGGGTGGTTTTAAAGATTTTTTTTTAGTTGAAAAGTGGCAATTTTCAAGACAACTTATTCATAGTTACTATCCGTAAAATTGTACAGCAAACCGCTTATTCTAAAGGTAATATAATTTACAGCAGAATACCTCTATTTTAAAATACATAATACCCCGCTTGGCTTCAAAATTGAAAAACTCCATCCAACATTTTAATTTCCTTCCACAGTACTGATCACAACAACCAGTGTACAACCTTAAGTGGCAGTTAGTCCTGGCGCGTAGTCCTGGCCAGGTCCTCGGCTAATTATGCAAGGAGTCGGGAAGCGGGCGCTCGCGTATCCGGCGTCAGAATAATGTGCAAACAAAACGGAGTGCCAGACGTAATAGTAGGCAGCCTCAAAGTGGTAGGTAGTTCTGACACGCAGTCTGCCCATAAAAGTCCCGTTTGGTTCCCACATTCTTTTATCCCGTCCCCGGCGATAAAAGAATGTGGGAACCAAACGGAGTGCCGGACGTAACGGCAGCCACAAAGTGATGGTTATTTCTGGTGCATGGTCTTGCCCAAGTCCTCAGCCTCCTGCATGGAGTCGGGCAGCGGGCGCGCGCGCGTCTCCGGCGTGAGCAGCACCAGCGCGCCCGACAGCAGCGCCGCCGCCGCGAACAGCACGAACGGCAGCTCCGACCACACCGTCTCGCCCTGCCGGGCACTCACCACAGTCATTCAATCGCCGGAACAAAAACGTTTCATAAAAGTTGCTTTAGTATCACAATATTTCAATAGACCTTTCATATAACGGCAATTTATAGTTTACTGCGATAATTCGGACGTACTTTATTAGTATCGAATTGTCATAGTAAACGATAAGTTGTAGCTTTATGAAATACCCAGGGTAACAACGAATGGGGCTAAGAGGACTGCGCTGCTTGCGACTTTATTCAGGACTCGTTCAGTCAAGCTAAGCTACGTTAAAGATAAGTACGAGACATTCTTTATTTTGTACCAGATAGCAAAATAAAATACTCAGTATAATACTTTTTAACTGTAAAAATTAATTATAAACGGTTATAAGAGCGCATCCCACAAACTTCATCGCACAATTTGTAAAAGTATTTGTTATTGTCCGTACTAAGATAAGAAAAGATAACATAACAATATTCTTCATTGTACACCGGACAAAATAACACACATAATATTTACAAAAGTACGTATGTAGTGCTACCTCTAGGTAATAAAAAAGAAATTATATGTATTCAGTATCAGAAAGGATAAATCTATTTGTATTTCCATGTGTAAAAATAACACATAATATAACAAACCAGTCAAGGTAAATAACACTGGCTCAGTAATGTCAGCGACAGTACATTTCTATGTCATTTTCTACAGTTTGGTCATTGTACGTAACGAGTGTTGAGATATGTGGACACCTCATTTTCTTTACAACGATCTTCCTCACCGTTAGCGAGTGGTATTTATCCTAAAAGAGTGTACGTAACTTAGATGATGGAATACAAAGTATTCATGCATGCAATGCATGCCTTCGAATTGTTCGAGATTCGAACCCACGACATAGCCGCTACATAAGCCGTAATAAGCGGTAATTAGCATCGACTTTCCAAATGTACTGACGTCGGAGGACGCTGCACCCTCTTTGTGCGAGGACACGTTGATCTAATTTATGCGTGTTGGTACATTGCTAATTGAACAGGACCCTACCCTCTAACTCGCTGTATACAGGGTCTTCGGCATGGTGTCCTATGCGAAAACGTTTAATTTGAATAACGCTCTTAATAAATATTATCAATGAAAAGGTCATGTTAATTAATAAAGAACGCTTATAAATATTTTTCTCTACAACTAATTCCATCAATAGTATTAATGGTTACCACCGTAGTGGACATTGCATCCTCTACAAATGTAGCCCTGTAATCAGAACTCTACTTTCTTATAGACCGTCGTTATGTTCCTAATGAGTAAGGTAAAAGTGTATTTACAAGAGCTGGCGTGAGCGGCGCCACCATGGAGCCAATGCGGCCGATCATGGAGGAGAAGGCGAAGAGGCTGTGCCGGTACTGCGTGGGGTACAGCTCCGCCGTGTACACGTATATCGACGTCATCACCGTCGCGATCGCGTACTTGCCCACCAGGTACACCGCCAGCGACGCGCCATAGTACCCTAAGAGAAAAGGTAAACCTGTGAGAAACGTATCTAGTGAAGGAATACCAGTGAATGGATCTGCCATGATTAATTATTAAATTTTCAATCGTGGTTAATTCTGATGGTAAGCTCAATGGAAGGACTAAACTAAGAGGAAGCCTCTGGCGTACGTGACCTTGTATACGGTTATAACTAATGGAAATTTATAGGCTAACTTAAAGCACCAATCGCTAATCCGCGGTGGGCACGCGTGGTGATTAAGCCCATACTCTCTCTCTCTCTCTCTCTCTCTCTCTCTCTCTCTCTCTCTCTCTCTGAGAGAAGGCCTGTGCCCTACAGTGGGACGTACATGCACAAGGAGTCTGTATATGCCTGACTGCAGGGCACAGGCCCAGAGTGATAGCATGGGCGTAGTCACCATACCCTTTGCAGATCTGAAAACACTTCAGGCACACCACCACTAGCTATATGAAATAAACGTGTCCTCACCGGAAGGTAAGAAGATGTATATGATCTGGCAGGTAGCACACGTCCAGAAGGCACCAGTTAGGACCAGCTTTCTGCCGACAGCATGCAGCAGGTACACCGCGGTCCAGTAGCCGGGGATCTCCACCGCCGACACCGCCACGTAGTTCACGTAGCGGTTGCCCGACATGTTCACCGCGTTCAGGGACAGCCCGTAGTACACGAACGTGGTAGTGACCCACCACACCGGCGCCACGCAGCAGCGCAGCAGCACGCGCTTGTGCCGCCACACGACCAGCGGCAGCCACTCCTGCCGCTCCAGACTCGCCTGCTCTGCACGCTTCTTCTCATCCTCGGCCGAGCGACGCAGCGACTGCAGCGACCGCTCCGACAACTGCCTTCCGTTGACGTCAGCCACCTTCTTCAAAATCTCCTCTGCCTCTTCATAGCGCCCTTTGCTCATCAGCCAGCGCACGGACTCGTTGATCAGCCAGAAGTAGCTGAGAGTGAGGAGCTGCGGCACGTACAGAACGAGGGTCAAGTTTCTCCAGTTGGGCACGGCCCAGGCCAGCAGCCCCATGGTGACCTGTCCCAGAGCGAAGCAGGTGTTCATGGCTGCCCCCGCCGCCACTCGGTACTTGGGCCCCACTAGCTCCATCACTAAACATAAAAAGAGGTCAAGATAAAAACATACGTTCCGTAGTCAGCCATAAAAATGCGGACTTTTTTTAACGAAAAACAAACAGACAAAATTATGAAGAAAAAAATCTGAAAATGGAAATGCTATAATTTACCAACAGTTTTGCCAAAACATCATCATCATCATCATCAGCCATTTGACGCCCACTGCAGGGACACAGGCCTCCTTCGTGGTTTTCATAACCATGAGGGGTTTTGCCATAATCGCCACGCTTGGCAGGCGGGTTGGCGATTGCAGTATGCGTTTGGAATCTCAGGAAGACGCTGCTGCCCGTCTCCTGGTAATTAATTTCCTAAGTCGCTTTCTATGATATCCACGGAAGGAAATGGAGTGACGCTACTCTTAATCCGGCACCACACGGAACATATGAACGTAATGCCAGAACATATGAACATAATATGTTATGAATGATGTACTTGTTATGTGTAGCTTAAAAGTAGTTAAGAGTTCCGTTTACTGTTTTATTTACATAATTTAAGATAAACCTATAATTGGGCCTCATAAGTAAATTATGTACTTTAGCTTTATGTACTTTATAAATTTAAGAACCTGTTGGATCACAATGATCCGTGTTGGGCACAATGATATTGTAAACAAATTTAACTATTTGTGTTCAAATAAACAATTATCTTATCTTATCTTATTACTAAAAAAATAAAATAAATGATCTTTATGAGTACACGGAACCTTACTTTACCCTCTGTGTTAATTTTCGGCTTGGTACTAAGCGTCTTTACAATAATTCGCGGATAGACAGACAGATGGACGGACTTGGCGAAACTTCTTGTTGAGTACGAAACTCTAAAAAGATAATATAAAAAATAAGTATTTAAAATTTACTCCAATTCCTCTTAGCCTTTGTAAACACAAGACTGCGTAAAGATTATCTTTTATGGTTTCCTAAATCGATCGCTTGCAACACGGAATTAAAGCGTGGAGGGTTATCTTTTACGTTAGGCAAATCATCGCCATAAAATATTGATAATTTATATCAATAATCCACAAAATGAACTAACCCCAGGTTATGTTGGTATTCATTGCGTAATGATTTGTAATTACTACGAGTACATAAGCAGCCTATATACGGCCCACTGTAGGGCACAGGCCTTCTCTCAGCTATATACGGCCCACTGTAGGGCACAGGCCTTCTCTCGGGGAGAGAGAAGTATTGTAATATGTATGTATTGTAATTACTTGCTTAATTCTATTAAATGAAACCGACATGATTTTCTACGAGATCATCTTGTAAAATCTTTTGACCTCTAAATATTTCAGTCTATTGTACCGGTACCGCTACCAGAGGCCTATTTAATAAACAGGGTGGTGACAGGCGGCAGTTAATTGTCAGTTTTCTGTTTAATAAAGATTATTTATCCCTGACAAATTGTCATGGTGGAAAATATACAAATATGTCGACTTGTCGTGACAATTTGACTTCAATTAAATCAATAAAAAAATTGACATATTGTGACAATTTGTCCGGAAAAACTTGTCAAATTTATTTTATTAAACACTAAATTGTCATGACAGGCGGATATACCTATTTGTCGACTTGTCAGAGATTTGCGACAAGCATCCTAACCCATTTTCGCGTGACGCCGGATTAAGAATAGCGTCAATCCATTTCCTTCCGTGGATGTCGTAGATGGCGACTAAGGAAATCAATTACCAGGAGACGGTCAGCAGCGTCTACCTGAGATGCCAACCGCATACTGCGATCGCCAACCCGCCTCCCAAGCGTGGAGATTATGGCAAAACCCCTCTTGGATAAGAGCCATGAGGGAGGCCTGTGTCCTGCACTGCAGTGCATCAAGTGGCTGATGATGATGATGACTGTCAAAACACTTCGGCAGTTATGTAATAATTTACAAAATTATGTTCACATCGTCGACGGATAGCAGTAGCAGTGAAGATGAATGTTTGGTGCAAAATATACGACGACGCACATTTAAACTAATAATTAAAATTTACTTTAAGGAAAAGGTTAACACGTTCATTTGGCGTCCATTTTAGCAAACAAACCAGAAGCAAAAACCAAAGTAAAATTGTTACTTATATTTTTAATATTACTCTCATGTTCTCTCAAAGTATGCCGCAATATCTTGTTTTGACAAATATATTTAAAAAACCGACAATTGTCAATTACCAAATAACTCAGAAAATATCTTCTTAGAGGTCGACAGGTAAACTGACAATTGTCGCATTTATTAAACGGGTTTTAGTCTGACAATTTTGTCATTCTTTTACCTGTCGCATTTGGGCATAATTATTATCACCTTTATTAAACGACCCTTGTCGTGACAATTCGACTTATTTGTGAAAAAGTGACAAAATTGTCGGATTGTCATGTTTATTAAATAGGCCCCAAGAAGGATCGCATGTTAGCATTTGAAACTCACCCAAAATATAAGCACAGGAGAAACCTCCCGAGCCCAGCGTAGCCTCGATGAACTCGGAGAGCATGAAGCCCAGGTAGGTTCCGGCCCAGTAGCGCACGAGACCGAGCCAGGCCGTGTTCACGGCGGTGATGGTGAGAGTCACGCGCCGCCCCCAGCGGTCCGACACGTAGCCTGTGATCGGCAGCGCCGTAAACGTGCCCAGCGTGCGTATAGTGCCTATCAGCGAGCGCCGCCACTCCTCGCAGCCCAAGTCGTACTGGAAACCAGATAAAGTACGATTTGAAATATTTTGGGCTTATGTAGTATCGTTGCATCAATAAGTACGTACAGTAGAACGTCGATTATCCGAACTAATTGGAGGACATGGGTGTTTGGAAAACTGGTTTATTCGGATAATTGAAGTGTGTACTTTTATTTAACTATTTACCAACAAAAACCACATTTCAATCACTTTTAGTACAATGGCAAGAAGTAAACAAACTTATATTCAAAAGTAGACAACCTCTAATACGTAGTATATCGGGCTGCAAGTGATGTAAATTGCTTCGGCCAAATGTCGCTGCCTGTACGTAATACGGAGAAGTTTGTAAAGAGGCTCGAAATTTCGCAAATGCTTGCACTTGCCCATTTAGGAGAGGGCTGGCACGGTTAGGCAAAGGTCGCGGGTTCAAGTCCCGGCATGGATGGAAATTTTAGTCTCTAAATAGGTTTTTAAAATTGTCCTCAGCACGGGTTCATCATCAGCAGCCATTTGACGCCCACTGCAGGACATAGGCCTCCTTCGTGGTTTTCATAACCATGAAGGGTTTTGTCATAATCGCCACGCTTGGTAGGCGGGTTGGCGATCGCAGTATGTAGTTGGAACCTCAGGAAGACGCTGCTGCCCGTCTCCTGGCAATTGATTTCCTTAGTCGAAGGCGACTAAGTGTGAAATTTGCCAGCTAGACGATTGGATTTTTTTAGGATTTGGTGCGCGTAAAATAAGAGCTGGGTTCCGTTAAAGCTACTTGGAGCCACCGCCTGCATAGATTTTGTGGACTGTCTCTTTATAATTTAGGACTGTGTATTGTTGTTGTGTGTTTCACTATGGATTTGTATGAGTCTGAAATAAATATTATATTATTATAAGCAGGATACAGTAGAACATCGACTATCCGACACGATCAGATCATTCGAACGACCACCTAACCGAACTGGCTACGAATCTCACGCCCAGCTTCTCACCACTGCTTGTGCTGAAGAAGAGGTTCAACAATAGGTGTATAGGGCACCTAATGATGCAGGATAGTTAGAACACTACGTAACTACATCCTTTTTGTTGCACTAACCGTGCTGTAGCGCCGGATTAAGAATAGCGTCACTCCATTACCTTCCGTGGATGTCGTAGAAGGCGACTAAGGAAATAAATTACCAGGAGACGGGCAGCAGCGTCTTCCTGAGATTCTAACCGCATACTGTGATCGCCAATCCGCGTGCCAAGCATGGCGATTATGGCAAAACCCCTCATGGTTATGAAAACCACGAGGGAGGCCTGTGTCCTGCAGTGGGCGTCGAATAGCTGATGATGATGGAGGAACATAGCCAAAAAAAATACATATATATACGCGTCGAATTGATAACCGCCTCCTTTTTTGAAGTCTGTTAAAAATAGCAAAATAGATGTTAAGTTAATAAATAGAAATAGTTATCAATTGATTCAATTCAATTAAATTCATTCACTCTGTTATAACTATTAAATAGATATTGAGAATTAATCCAATGTAAGAGATATAATGTCTGTTTTACTATGGATTGCTCGTATGTCGAGCATAGGCCTCCTCCATTCCACGCCAAGTGTTCCTGTCTGCGGCTAGCCTCGTCCAGGTGATGCTGCTCCAAGCCACGATGTCGTCCAGCAACTTTTTACTTTTATAAGAGTCCAACTCGCAAATATAACTAGAGCACCAGACGAAAAATAGATGCTGGAATTTACTGAACTCACATCGTAGGCAACCGAATGGGTGTTCTGATAAACGTTGCTCTCGCAGTTGACCACGGTCATATTGTCAAAGAGCTCGGCGGGACAAGTTCCCTGGCCGGCCTCAGCATCCTCAGCCACATCGCCAGTGGGGGCAAAGCGTTGGCAGGCGGTGATGGAGCCACCGCCGCCCGGCACAGCAGTTAGGATCCATGGCGGCGAGTACACGGGGGTCTCGCCGTCGCATTCTGGTATGAAGCATCTGGGAACAATCATTAAGTTTAATTGGAGCAAGCAAATACTGGACCTGGCTCTAGAGCCTAAGTAATTGTACACAAATTAAACACATAGTTTTTCAACAGAGTTATGACATTAGTAAAGTTGCATGGGTTATACCAGTGGAATGTGATTGGTTACTAGACTACCATCAATAGTGTCAATGAAACAACCATAACTGTACAAATATGACTCTATGGAACAACTATAAATTTTAGAGACTCGCCCTCCTGACCTCGGATTTAACGAATCCCTACTGCCTAGCTTATAAACTGAATCCTGTGGAAGTAACTAAAATAAACAAGCCTAGCAGTTGCGACGTCAGTGAGTTCCCGGATTTTTTACTGCAAATGCTGCAGAACTAAGCCTATTTGCCAATTTGTCTACATCAGCACCCCATTGAAGCTTTGCATCAATTGTGATGGCTAAAAATACAGTTTCTTCTACAAGGTCTAGTTTGTCATTCCCCAATATAACGATGCTGTCAACTATTTTGATATTTGGTAGAGTGAACCAGTTTAGTACCTGAGAGAGAGCATAATTTGTATCGTTGAGGTCATTTTCCTGTCTTTTAATTAAAAAAACAAGTGATATGTCATCTGTAAATAATACTATCTCTGACATGTTTTGAAACATGAACGGTTCATAGGTAGCATTGTACGTAGCAAAGCTGTGAGTTTACTAGCTATCCTATCTCTTTCCAGAAAGCTAGCAGTGCTTTGATGTCACTGCAGGCCTTCTGAAGGGATCCAACTTCCCAATGATGACAGTCCGTTACTTTTCCACAGTAAATAATCACGTGGGCGGGTGTTTCCTCTTCTTCGAGGTATCCCGGCAAAGCGGGCTGTCGGTTAGTCCCATGTTGTGGAAATGTCTATTCAGTGAGCAGTGGCCTGTTGGGATAGCCACAGCTACTACTCCTATATTACGCGCGTTTTGAACCATGAACGGCAAATCATTTACGTATACGAGGAAAAGGAACGGCCCTAAAATAGATTCTGTGACACTTCTGTCTTAACCTCTGACCCTGATGATTTAGTTTTATTTGTGTCAGCTATTCAAACACCTGACATAAATAAAACTAAATCATCACTCCCTTCTAAATACGATCTCATAAGTTTTAGACTGTTCCCATTTATTCCGTAGTGTTTTAATTTTAAGAGAAGACTGTCTTTAATGGTCTACGCAAGCAAATGCGTTCGACAAGTCACAGAATACGCCTACAACACTAAATATATGTTTAACTAACATAACGCGAGTGTCTGTCGTAGAGCGCCGCCGTATTACTGATCATGGAGATGTTGATAGTTATTGAAATCTGTAAGTAATCCCAGTTAACCCAGGGCCCTTATTATGAAAAATGCGACATTATCGGAAGGGTCGTCAACGTCGCGCTTGAGCCCGACAATTCACTCGAATCTACCGACAAATACGGTTCTTTTTTGAATAGCTATTACTATTCAACTAAACATTTCAACTGTGGAAACTATTGGCCCAGGACAATCTTCCCGAAAGTTTTACTCAAAACGGGTAGAACCGAGACTGGTCTGAAATTTGTGGGATCTTGCTTATAACCACTTTTACACAAAGGAACTAGCCTACTAAATTTCATTACGTCAGGGAATGTACCCTCATCTAAGCATTTATTTAAAATTCTGACTAAATGGGGTGCTAGCTAGCTAACTACTGTTGCTGACGTACCCCATAAGGTTTCAGTTTTTTTAAGATTTAGCTTTTTAAACGTTTTAATCATGGTATAGGCCAATAAATGTAGTCGAACAAAAAATCTTAATTGCATTGGGGGACATAGTCTTTTAAAATACGTTCAGCAAAAGCAGGAGAAAAGTCTAAACGAGCCATTGTTACAATTAGAATATTTGTAAAGAAGTGTTCAAAAGCCGCAGCTACTTCTTCATTTGAAGTTATTAATTTATTAGCACCAGTGAGCACCTATTTATTCGCGGTCTCCTAATTTGGATTTACCTGTTTCCTTATTTATAATAGACCAAATTGTTTTAGATATATTAGAAGATTTAAGGATTTTGGATGTCAGAAACATATTGTGTATCATATAGTGAATAATTATATCCCTACTTTTTTGGATTTCGCCAGTAGCCCATTCACTAAATCCTAATTTATTTTCTATTCATGAATTTTTTTTCAATTTAAACTTTTTCAAAACTGTGTGAAACAACCTTGAAGGAATCTCCTTAAAGAGCATTAGCATTTTGGGTTTTATTTTTTTGAGTCGGCAAGCTCCTTTTTAAGTCAGTATTAAATTATTCCAGCGTTTTAGTTGTTCTGGGCCTGCAAAGTATATCTTGCTCTGATTTTTTAATAAATGTAATAAAAACTGAATTTGAACGGATATTTACTCGTTTACTTGTTCATTTTACAATTTTCCGACGTTTCGGTACTTTTGCAAGTGCCATGGGCTCGGTAGACTGAGGTGACAGGCGTCTTTTTGAAAGCATTGACATTGCATTGGTAGTTTACTACCCTCGGCAAAAATTATTAAGTTACGTTCCAAAAATATTTTGACAACTTTTTTTTTTACTCTGCTTCAAAATGTACAATTTGACCACTGATCTGACTTTAGGCAATTTAAGTGAAAATTCACAGTCACAGTATACGTTATCAAGGCATGTGGCAGTGGTTTTGTAATCTTAGTGGGCTCAATAAAAATATTTACCAAATTAAAAAACTCGAAAATAAGTTTTCATTTAGTATTTAAAGAAGAATCTACTAGCAAGTCGACATTAAAATTTCCACAGACTGTAACTTTCTTATAGTCTACTCGAGGCTAACTTTAAAGCATCCTCTTGTACCGATTCAAATGTTTATTTGATTCGATTTCGACTACTGTTTAGTAGTCACTGGCGGGGGGACCTGTATACACTTAATACCTACTACAATGTGTTTAGCGGGTTCAACACATGATAGTTCAACAGAAAGCAAATATCGTTCTTTAAACTACTGTTTACTTTAATCAAGGATTCCCGTGCAATAGACTTTCTATTGAAGCAATTAAATTTTTTTTTTTCAATTCAAATATTTTTATTCATTGTAAAAACAGAATGTTTACTTAATGAACGTCAAAGTTGTTAGTTTCACAATTAATGGATTATGTGGAGAAGAAGCTAACAAAGAAACTCCACATTTATTCTTTTCAAAACACGTTTTAACTTAATTAACACAGTTTTCAACTTAAAATATTAGTCATGAATGTGTTGAACACTAGTCACAATCGTCCTTTAAATAATATTAATCTACTGTTTAATGCCAAACATCTTTGTCTTCTAAATAATCCTTGATGTTATAGTAAGCCTTTTTGCACAGAATGTGATTAACACATTTTTTAAATCGCGTTGGAGGTAACTCTAATATATCTTGAGGAATTTTGTTGTAGAACCTTATACAGTGCCCCATAAAGGATGTGTTAACTTTTGCTTGTCTAAACAGTGGAAATGACAATTTATGTTTATTTCTAGTATTAACATTATGGTGGCCACCAACATTTTCGAAGTCTTTGATATTTTGTCTAACGTACATAATATTTTCATAAATGTATTGACATGCAACTGTTAAGATGTTGGTTTCTTTGAAGAAATCTCTTAGCGAATCCCTACTACCTAACTTGTAAATAAATCGGATGGCTCTCTTCTGTAAGATGAAGATCGTCTCAATGTCTGCTGCCCGACCCCACAGTAGTATGCCGTAGGACATAATACTATGGAAGTAACTAAAATAAACAAGCCTAGCAGTTGCAACGTCAGTGAGCTCTCTAATTCTTTTGACTGCATATGCTGCAGAACTAAGCCTGTGTGCTAGTTTTACAATATGAGGACCCCATTGCAATTTTGAATCGATTGTGATGCCTAGAAAAACGGTATCTTCTACAAATTCTAGTTTTTCTTTTCCGAGTACAATGTTGTTTTCAACTAATCTTACGTTTGGTAAGGTAAACTTTATACATTTTGTCTTTTTGGAATTTAGAAGCAGATTATTTGCCGTGAACCAATCCAGCAACTGGCTATTTTATAATTATCTACAGAAAAAATCATTTGAGACTCTAGTAGCCAGTGCTCAGTGACACAAAGTACATCCACTTTATATGGTTTCAAGAACAATTGTAATTCTAGTAATTAAGTAGAAAAGCCACCCTGTAAGTTTTGGTTAGCTAAGTTTTTTTAAGGGGGGCCTTTCTGTTGTCTGCGCTGATAGTTTAAACCAGCTGTCAAGCGTAACCTACTTATGCTAGGTTTTTTTATAACCTCAGAGTATACAGGGGTGCTAACAGAACTTATTCTACAGTTTGTATCGTTCATATAATTATTATAGTTTAATTAATTTTTTTCACCGTGCGTAATATCATACTCATTTTGGAACCATTATTGTTTATTGTGATTTTCATAATTATTTGATAAGATACGATAGTATAGAACCCATCCCATAAATTTACTAAAGTACCTGGAGGGGATCCGAGCAGTGGTGAAAACATACTCGCTGGCTGCCCACGCCACAAAAATGACAAGCAGCACACAGAGGGCCATGTTCTTCAGCTGGTAGCGACCGAACTGGCCCAACTCCCGCACTAGTATACCGTCCAGATCCACACTCTCCAGCTCCCCATTCTCTTCATTATCCTGGACATAACGCTTCTTCTCAGTCGCCATGGTCTTTGATGTATCGCCGTGTCCCGCTGTGTCCCGCACTCAGAGAGACGCATGAATTCGCAACGGTTTTATAGAGGCTGATAAAAGTAATAAAAATTCAATTTTATAGCAGTACTAGGTATCGCCCTCGACTTCGTTCGCGTGGTAATTTTGATGTGTATTTTTCCGGGATAAAAATAGCCTATGTGCTAATCCAGACTATAATCTATCCCTGTGCAAAATTTCATCCGGATCCGTTCAGCCGCTTTTGCGTGAAAGAGTAACAAACATCCATCCATAAATACAAACTTTCGCGTTTATAATATTAAGTAAGGACAGTAAGGATAAGCACCTATTAATAAGTGACTGTATTTTTTATCGCTTGTAGGAATTTTGTGACAAAGCGAAAATAAAGTATCATTGTTAATAAATGATTGCTTTATCAAATTAAAGGAGGTTTCACAATGTCTGAAAGGTGCAAGTCACTGTAGATGTAAACAATACCTACTTGCTTTGTTTTTCCGTCATAATGTTTTACGTACGATGTCATTGTTGGAATGGGCGCAGAGAAAAACGTGTGAACAGTGGAAAAATTGTTTTATTAATTTTACAGTACCGACTAGCGGCCGACATTTTTACGAATGAACGATTGAATGATTGAAAGTAAAAAGAATGAATCTGAACGAATGAATGGAAGAGTGGACTGGGATTTTTGATTATTCCAATAGTCCCCCTCAAAAATTCTAGTCTTATATAATGCGATTAGGCAATAATTATCACAATATGTATTTATATTATTAGAAATAAATTGTACATTCTGCTCTCAATATTCTGTTTTAATTATGTTAGTACCTTTTAATCATTAGGTATATTACAAACATTATCAAATTCAATCAAGCTTAACTTTGATCTTAATTGTAGTAATTTCCCTGATGGTATCATTTTCGTGAAGATATCAGCTAGTTGATGTTCTATGGAAACATACTCTAGCTTTATTACTTTCTTAGTAATTTGTTCACGTTTGAAATGATATATTATATCTATGTGCTTAGACCTTTTATGGCTAGTGGGATTGTTTTCAATGCTTATACAGCCATTTTCGTGAAGATATCAGCTAGTTAATGTTCTATGGAAACATACTCTAGCTTTATTACTTTCTTAGTAATTTGTTCACGTTTGAAATGATATTTTATATCTATGTGCTTAGACCTTTTATGGCTAGTGGGATTGTTTTCAATGCTTATACAGCTGTTGTTATCTTCATATAAAGGGATATTGGTGTGTATGTACTTATAAGCGCGTGCCTAGCGACACCATTGTGACGGTTCATCAACCAGTAATAAACTAGCTACAGCGCTATACGGTTGTTTTACTTGCAAATACTCCATTGACGACGAGTCTACCCGCGCGTGCAAAATAATGGCTGCCGTTATTGGAAATTTGTCAGTTTTTGATTATAAAGTGCAGGATTGGCAAATCTTTTATGGCCGTTTAGCGCAATTCCTGAAGCTAAACAAGATACCAGCGGAAAGTGAAAGGGCAGTGCTACTGACACATCTTTCGGATGAATCCTACCGTCTGGTGATCAACTTAGTGCATCCGCGCAAAGTAGAGGATGTGGATTACGGAGAGCTAGTTAATTTACTCAACAGTCACTTCACACCTAAGCGGTCGACGTTCGCCGACAGGGCTAAATTTTACGAGGCGACCAGAGGTGACGGCGAAAGTGTCGAAGACTGGGCGGTGCGACTGAGAGGACTCGCGGTGTACTGCGATTTCGGCACCTCCCTGGACACAGTACTGCGTGATCGCTTCGTGTTGGGCTTGAAGGCAGGTCCTGAGCGCGATCGTCTTTTTGAACAAGACGCAAAAGCGCTGACTTTAGCGAAGGCGATGGAAGTAGCTCAGCAGGTGGCATGCGCGCGCGCCGCGCGAGCCCCGCCCAGCATCAAGGAGGAGCCGGTATACAGAGTGGAAGAGCGCCGCGCAGCCGCGCCCGTCGCCGCCCGCCGTACCCCCGCCCTCGGAGACTCCGGTCCGCGATGCAAAGTGTGCGGTCTTAAAAATCATGACGCAGTGAGGTGCCGTTATAGAGGTTATAGGTGTCAAAGTTGTGGTGAGAAGGGACATTTAAAGAAGGTGTGTGCCGCAAAAAGTCCGTGTTCATCCCAAATGCACTGCATTGGGGTCGATTCGGAGGCTTCCGGAGGAAGCGATTGCAAGGAATGCCAAGTATTTAATATGAGGTATGTTAGTTATGCACCTATTATTGTAGACGTAACGGTAAACAATGTTGTTATCTCCATGGAGCTCGACTCAGGTTCAGGAACCACGGTGATTTCTGATAAGTTGTACAGAGAGCATTTTTCCAATTTACGCTTAGAACAATGCAATATCAAAATGTGCTTATATAATGGTCACAAAATCACACCCTTGGGATTTTTTTTGGCGGGAATTTCGTATTCTGGGCTACTAAAAGAGCTACAAATTTACGTTGTTAACAATTGCGGACCGCCGCTGCTTGGGCGTGATTTTATGAACAAATTCAATATTAAAATAGTGTGTGACAATATGAACATCATCAGCGCAAAGCCGTGTCAGAGTGGGATGCCACAATTCCTGAGTGAGTTCTCCGAGCTGTGGAACGATGAACTCGGCCGGTTTAATAAGTTCAAAGTTAATCTACAGCTCAAAGAGGGGGTAGAACCGAAATTTTTTAAACCGCGCTCGGTTCCTTTTGCCCTTAAAGACAGAGTTGATGACGAGATAGAGAGGCTTGTAGGACTAGGAATACTGGTTCCGGTAAATTATTCCAGGTACGCCACGCCCATAGTTCCGGTACTTAAAGAAAACGGAAAGGTGAAAATTGCAGGGGACTTTTCGCTCACACTTAATAAAGACTTATATATAGATAAATACCCAATGCCTCGCATAGAGGAGGTATTTGCGAACCTCAGCAATGGCGAACAGTATACAAAAATCGACCTTAGCAATGCGTACAACCAGTTTGTACTGGAAGAATCATCGCAACAATTGACTACTATAAGTACCACAAAGGGTCTATTTAAATATACGCGGCTGGTATACGGGCTGGCCAACGCACCCGCTATTTTTCAGCGGGCAATGGAGGCACTGCTTATGGGGATCGACGGGGTAAGCTGCTGGTTAGACGACGTGTGTGTAACGGGCCCCACTAGGGACATTCATACTGCAAGATTACGCGAAGTTTTAACTCGAATGCGCGACGCAGGCTTACGCTTGCAGAAGGAAAAATGTTCTTTCTTTCAAAACAGCGTGACCTACTTAGGGTATGTCATAGATAAGATGGGTTTACGAGCGTGTCCAAAAAAAACAGAAGCTATAGCAAAAGCACCGTGTCCAACTAATGTCGTGGAATTGAAAAGGTTTTTAGGAATAGTTAACTACTACCGCAATTTTATTCCTCAAGCATCCAATCAATTAGGACCATTACACGAATTGTTGCGCGATGGTTCACCGTGGCAGTGGGGCGAGCGGCAACAGTGCGCGTTCGACGCGGTCAAGAGTGAGCTGAGTTCGGAGCGAGTGCTGGCGCACTTTGACCCGACCGCTCAGCTCGTGCTAGCCGTGGACGCTGGCCCAGGAGGACTTGGCGCCGTGCTGGCCCAGCGCACGCCAGACGGCCAGGAGCGCCCACTATCGTTTGCTTCACGCTCGTTATCAACAAGCGAGCGTAACTACAGCCAAATTCAGAAGGAGGCGACGGCGATAATCTTCGGGGTAAAAAAATACCACCAGTTTCTCTACGGGCGTCAAGAGCCGTTTATTTTAAAAACGGATCACCGCCCTTTGTTGTCTATATTCGGTAAAAAGGTAGGCATATCTGTTATGGCGGCCTCTCGACTGCAAAGGTACGCGATAATACTGTCAGCATATAATTATACTGTGCAGTATATTAACAGCGCCGACAATTTAGTTGCTGATTATTTCTCGCGGGCGCCGCTTCCCGCGCACGTCAACAATGATAAGGGGGTAGAAGAAAGATCGTTTTTGATGTTTTTGGACGCAAATGTCGTTCCCATATCATTTGAAACCATAAAAGAGGCCACGAAGAAGGATGCTGTGTTACAAACGGTAATAAAATA
Source organism: Yponomeuta evonymella (assembly GCA_963969515.1). NCBI lineage: Eukaryota > Metazoa > Arthropoda > Insecta > Lepidoptera > Yponomeutidae > Yponomeuta > Yponomeuta evonymella. The sequence goes on along the minus strand of OZ018351.1, from coordinate 268,383 downwards.
CATGAAGCAAGGTTGGCCCCGGAAAATTTCTTGCGATTCAATAAAACCATATTTTGCTTGTAAAGGCGATTTAGAGGTGGAAAACGAGTGCCTATTCAGGGGCCATAGGGTGGTGATTCCGTTAGTTTTCCGGGCCACAATGTTAAAGGAACTGCACTCGGGCCATTTAGGTATAGTGAAAACTAAAACTTCAGCCAGAAGTCGGATGTGGTGGCCCGGAATCGATGCTGAAATCGAACACTGGATCGGGGCCTGCGCGCTATGTGCTGTCGCACGGGCAGCCCCGCCGCGCGCGCCCCCTGCTCCCTGGCCGCGCCCCGCCGGTGCCTGGCAGCGCGTGCACATCGACTACATGACTGTCGGCCAGCAAGTGTACCTGGTAGTGATCGATGCCTACAGTAAGTGGTTGGAGTGCATACTTATGAATTGTGGCACCTCAACTCATGCGTTGATACTTAAATTAAAGTATTTATTTTCGAGGTTTGGCATACCGAATGTCATAGTGTCAGATAACGACGTAAAGATAAATTCATCGGAATTTAGGGATTTTTGCGCTAATAATGGCATTCGTTATGTGACTTCGCCCATCTACCATCCCTCTAGCAATGGCCAAGCAGAGAATTCTGTTAAGACTTGTAAAAAAATGCTCAAGTGCATTTTAATAGAAAATTCAACGGCGTCACCCGAGAGTGTTGCTAATAAATTACTAGGATTTTTATTCGATTACAGAAATACTCTTCACTGTGCATCGGGCGACACACCAGCTAAGCTGATGCTAGGGCGGGATTTGAGATCCAGGTTAGATTTAGTTTTGCCTGAAAAGGGGCTACTTGTTGAAAACAAAAAATCCTGTTTGAGTAAACGTAGACAACTTGAAATAGGTGATGAGGTTTGGTTGAGATGGTTCGTCTCAAGAAAAGAAACCTGGACTACAGGAGAGGTTGTTAAGGTTATAGGCAATAGAATGTTCGAGGTGTTAGTTCATGACACGAATGTAGTCTGCAGGCGACATCTCGATCAGCTTATAAGATATTCGGGCGGTGCCTTTGCTGGAGGGCAGGAGATGGGTAAAGCCAGCGATGGTATGGTCGCTGCGCCGACTTCACCGCCCTCCCCGCCGCCACTGCCGACCCCGCCTGGGCCTAGCGCGTCCCCGCCCGGGCCGTCTTCACCCGGGCCGTCCTCACCGGTAGAAACCCGTCCAGGTGCGTCATTTCATGGAGGTCAGGTAGAACAGATAGAGCTAAGTGACGGATGTGTTAAACAGCGTGATCGAGAAAATGTTGAGGGGGAAGAGGATGAGTGGGCGGAGGCGCGAGAGGAAGCAGCGCCGGAGCCGTGCACGCAGGTCGAGCCGCCCCCTGCTGGGGGTGAAGGCCGTAGTCTTAGGATAAGAAAGAAAGTTAATTATAAGGCGTTCTTTTAGTTTTAATGTTTCTTTTGTATTGTTCTCAGAGTCACAAATTAATGAGGGAGAATTGGTGTGTATGTACTTATAAGCGCGTGCCTAGCGACACCATTGTGACGGTTCATCAACCAGTAATAAACTAGCTACAGCGCTATACGGTTGTTTTACTTGCAAATACTCCAGATATGCATTGGTAATTGGATTTTAATACTATTTAGCAATGATTTTATCCATTTAGCTTCTCTCACAGCTTCGAAAAGAGCCATATATTCAGCTTCGGTTGAGGAGGCGGCGACTGTGTTTTGTTTGCGTTTATTCCATGACATTACACAGTTATCAAACACTTGGAATACGTATCCCGTTGTGCTTTTACGATCAATTTCGTCGCCTGCCCTGCATGGGAATCTGCATAGCCTTGAACTATTTGATGATAGTCGCACCTTTTGTAGGTCAACTTTAAATTTATAGTGCCTTTTATGTATCTTAAAATATGTTTTAAGCATTTCCATAGTTCATTATATATATATTTTTTTTTTTTTTTGCTTTGATATCTGCTCAGAATACTAATTGCTAAGCAAATATCTTGCCGGGTGCAAAGCATTGCGTACATAAGGCATCCTATGACGTTCCTGAAAGGAGCGTCAGTGTGTGTCGGAATTAAGAGCCAAGTGATCTAATTTTCATGGGAACAGTGACTTTGTCGGATTGCAATCACTCATGGAAAATTTGCTTAAAACATTGTTCAAGTAGACTGACTGGTCCAAAGTTATGGTAGCTTCTGTTATGTTTACTCTAATGCCCAAGAGTAGTTTTATTTCATTCAAATCAGTCTTTCAAATTAGTATTTCGGTTTGTACATAAAATCAAATCATTGACGTATAATATTAAATATACATTATCATAAATTTTTTTTTTTTTATCAAGTATATACAAACAAGGATCTACCTCTGAATTGTTAAAACCAAGTTCTTTAAGAGCGTGATCAAAACGCTTGTACCAGCATCGAGAAGCTTGTTTTAAATCGTACAAGGATTTATTTAACTTGCATACCTAATTTGTTTGGTTCTGCAAAAACACCCTCAAGCACCTCCATGTAGATGTCATTCTCGAGAACTCCGTTCAAAAACTCAGTTTGGACGTCCAAGTGATGTACTTGCAAGCTATGCTGATTTGCAAACGCTAATATAAATCTAAAAGTAGAAATACGTGCCACGGGTGCAAACGTTTCATCAAAGTCTTCAAGGTACTTTTGAGTAAAACCGCGAGCAACTAAACGCACCTTGTAACGAGTTGGTTCTCCCAACTCATTAATTTCTATCGTGAATACCCATTTACAATCAACAATATTTACATTTTGGGGTCTTTCCACTAGAACCCATGTTTGATTTTTATTTAGCTTTTAACCATTTGTCACTATCATCCCTGTTTGAAATATCACTATAGTTACTAGGTAACGGCTGAGCAGTCGTGAGTGCTAAGTAACACAAATCTGTATCGCTCATCTGTTTATAATCGACTGAGGGTAGTTTTTTTTTTATTCTTTCACTTCGCCTTATTTTGTTTGACGAATTCTCAGCATCCGATTGGTCATCGGGAAGAATCTTGTGTTTCGTGCCTGCTGACTTATTATCACCGATAGGCTTGTCAACTTTTGCGGGAATTTGTGTGTTTTGGTTTGTCGGCCTTGATTGAACAAATTTTGACTCATCGAATATAATATCACGGGCAATGAAAAATTGGCCATTTTGAACGTTGAATAGTTTATGACCATTGTTGTCGTATCCGACTAGTATTGCTTTAAACGATTTACTGTCAAACTTTGTTCTTCTCGTTTTGTCATGGACATAAGCCGTTGCACCAAATTTTAGGTTTGTTATTATGCCACATTTCGTATGGTGTTTTGTTGCTGGTCAGAGCTTTAGTAGGGAGTCTATTTATTAGGTAGGTAGCTATTAGTATGGCTTACCACCAAAAAGACTTTTCTAATTTCGAACTTTCAACCATGGTTCTAGCCATTTCGGTTAGCGATTCATACGCTCCGACACACCATTTTGTTGCGGCGTATATGGTACCGTTAGGTGGTACGAGATACCCTTGGAAACACAAAACTCGTTAAATTCTGTTGAAAGATATTCTCTACCATTGTCGCAGTACAGATTTGTGACTTTCGTATTGAATAAGTTCTCACTCCTAGGAACAAAATCTTTAAAAATATTTTAGCACTTCCGATTTTGCATTCATTAAGTAGGTCACAGTAGAATGAGTGTAATCATCCATAAAAGTAACAAAGTAGTTTTTGTCATCAAAGGTGGTAGGCGTTATCGGACAACAAACGTCCGAGTGAATAATATTATATAGGGGTCGATTCTGGTGTTTACTATTGTTATTTTTAGTTTTTGCAAACGGGAGACGTGATTGTTTACCAAGAATACAAGGTTCACAAATAGTATCGCTGGGGTTTATATTGTTTATCAAAGACTGGTCACTTTCATCTATTTTTATCCTTTAAATTCCAAACCTTTGTTTGTTTACATGTCCGAGTCGGCTATATCACAAACTATAGGCGTCAGAGGAATTTTGAGTCAAGTGAATATTAAGTTTATTTACTTTAAAATTTAGCCAAAAAAGGTTGTGTCTTTATGATGGACTTGCACACCGTTTGTTGCCAAAAACCACTGTCATACCTGCACGTTGCATCTTACTTACAGAAAGTAAATTATGACGTACCTCGGACGAAAACAATAAATCATCAATCGAGCCTTCAATACCTAAATCGGTTGTTAACTTTATGCTGCCTTTACCGTAGGCTTGTATGGACTCGCCGTTTTTCGCAACTCCGATCTTGAGAGGCGTCGATAGTTCCGTGTACGTTGTAAACACGTCAAGTGTATTCATAATATGATCCGTGGCACCCGAATCTAAGAGGAAAGAAATTTCCATATTAGTAGAATTACTAATAGGGTCAGATAACTTATAATCGGGTGACACCATAAAAGCGAAACCGCCCTCGTCATTGTTGCACAACGCGTTGTGCGCCGTCCTCTTGTAGCCGCTGCCGCTGCTCCCAGCCCAGTCTTGCTGGATCTTCTTCAGGTAGCGACAGTCATTCTTGAGATGATTTCGGCACCCACAGTGATCGCAGAACATTTTTGAAATTTTGTGAGTTGAATTTCCGGTATGAAAGTTTTTCTTCGGTTGAGGGTAGTTTTTTTTTTTTTCTTAGAAAAATTTCCTTGTGATTTTGGAAATGAGAAATTCCTCGGACCAGTATGCAAAACCCTGAGCTCTGTTGTAGGTTCACCTTTCAGCTTCACATTGTGGTCAAGTTGAAGCACGGAACATTTGGTTGCAGTTTAAGATTCAGCAATTGCTTGCGTAGTGCTAATTGCGTGGCCAGCTGGCCAGGCTTCGTCTCTCGTAGATTTTATCGAGGTTATCGAAAATGGATTTGGCCGTTGCAGCGTCTTTCGCGAAATTTAAAAATGCGTCATCTAAATATTCGATAATTGTACCTTTTGCAGTTTGGTTTTTCTTTAGCCATATTGCGTCTGGATTATCCGGCACTGGTTGTTCAACGACGATGGCCACTTGCAGTTCTTCTAACAAAGACTTGAAGACGTTCGCCGTTAAATTGCTGGATGTTTCGTTTGCCTCGTATCTCCATTGTTCATATCCGTATTTTAGACGGATAGCAGGAACTTAATTATAACTTATTTAAATCGTGCCCTGGGCCCATAACCTGTTGGAATGGGCGCAGAGAAAAACGTGTGAACAGTGGAAAAATTGTTTTATTAATTTTACAGTACCGACTAGCGGCCGACATTTTTACGAATGAACGATTGAATGATTGAAAGTAAAAAGAATGAATCTGAACGAATGAATGGAAGAGTGGACTGGGATTTTTTATTATTCCAATAGTCATATTGTCCACGGCGCATATAATTTGATATTTCAATCGTCTGGTTTAGCCGTCAAGGCTAAAGGATTTTTTTTTTTGCACCAGTGTGATACCCCATATCTTAGCGAATTACGCTGGCGTATGGGTTTCTAGGGAGGATGCCGCGCGCCGTAAAGGAGTCGGACTTAATAATAAAAAAAATCAATAAAAATTTAAAATCGAATTCAGAACATTACAGCACTAAAAGAATACCTTTAAATTAGAAGTATGTATACATGTAGGTATTTTAGAAGTATAATTTGTAGTCGCTGCCCAAAATATATTTCAGGTCATTGACCATTGAAATGCACGGAACGACATCCACGGAAGGAAATGGAGCGACGCTATTCTTAATCCGGCGCCACACAGGTGGGGGATTTAGAATAGCGCCGGATTTTTGTTTGCTTTTGCGTTAACGTTTTTTTACTTTACTAGCCTAGTACTTACTAACAAGCATGCATGTCAAGATTCTGCGCACGTCAAAGAAGCTTTTAAAAAAGCCACTTTTATCATACTTGAAAGACATTGTCATTGCAAGGCGCTTTTTTGTATGATGAAAGTGGGGCTTTATCTTCTGGAGAACACCTCAAAAATTCGTAGAATTGACGCTTGGATGCACTCGAGGAGTTTTTTTTTTTGGATCGGCTTACCTTCGTCATAATTCCACCCTTCGCCACTGATACTCAGTCATATCGAATAGGCACGCCAGCATCTCAATTTTTTCATCAGCACTATCGAGCACTCGATGAGATAAGTTATATCTAATGATTGTGTTATCCAAAATGATAGTGTCACTATCTATCTATTCCTAAATTAAGGATGCATTTTTTTCTCCCCTACGCCATAGAGTAGAGTATCGTTGGTGTAGAAAGAACATTTTTCGGGTTTAGGGTTCCGTTTGCGAAATATTAAGATTTAAAGCGCAATTTTTTGTCAGAGAAGGCCCCCACCCCCCTTTCTGAAAGCATTAGCACATATTATGAACTAAAAGGAAAACTATTACGGCTAAGTAGGCTTTACAAGTTAACGAGCAGGTAATAGGCGACCAACTTATAAAAGGAAAAGTTTGCACAAATACATTGAAAATTACTTTAATTAATTTGTTACTTATGTAAAGCAGATAAAACACCAATCTTTCTACGGAACCCTACACTGCGCGTGGCCCGACATGTACTTTAGCGGTTTTTATCAGTCGCATTTAAACTGTCTGATACTGATACTGTGTGAGATTCTATGCAACTTGAATGTGGACGCCGCCGCCGTCTTCAGTTAAAAATATATTTCCGCACTAGCAAGTACCTAGTTTTCGCAGCCAGTAAGCATGGCAAGCGCGGAGCAGGCAGACCTCGAGGAAGCGAAGGATTTCAAGCTGGACGACCTTCTTGTTAAGGTGACCGACATAGCCTATAGATTAGCAAGTTGAAGCGGTAGTGCGCTGGTTACACATGCTGAAACCGATGGTCGATATAGGGTGTTAAGTTTCTCGAGTGGAGACTAGGAACTGGCAAACACCCACCGGCTCGCTGGGCCGACCATCTGAGGCAGTTTTTTGATATCGGCTGGATGGCCTAGGAGAGAAAGAAGTAGCGTAGCCTTGGGGGTGGCCTATGTCCAGCGGCAAACGAATACCTACGGACTGATTGAATGATGGACCTCGTTGCGCAGGAGCTGGGCGGTTGCGGGCGCTACCAGCTGCTGACGCTAGCGCTGGTGGCGCTGCCTGTGCTGTGCTCCGGCCTCGCCTCCGGGGAGTTTGTTTTCACCACGGCGCGGATACCTAGCAGGTAAATTCTTGTCTACAGGGCTACCTCCGAAATGCGAAATTCCTGAAACATGTCCATTTAGAGTAACACAAAAAACTTTACAAAATCTTTTGTATTACGACTTTTCAAATTTTTTATCAGTTTTATATATTCCAATTTTTTATTTTGTGTGATTTTTCAGTTTTCGTTGAGTGTTAAAACTGCTTTTAGATCCCATTTCTCCAACATGGGCGGCGCAAGCGGTAGAGATATGGTGGCAAAGTTGAAATTCGGAAAGACCAAATCTATAAAATATCCCATTTTCAAAACTCCCGGTAAACTTCCAATTAAAACTACCAAATGGCTGTAGCAGTGGCTATGTCTTATAGATAATGATCAATATCTTATGCTGAATATAATGGACATTAAGTCTATGTAATGATCTACCGGAGGCTGCGAGTTTGGTAGAGCGCGTAAAGCGTGAATTTCATAAAAGCATTATAGAGATAACACTTTATATAATTTTCCTGATCCGATCATCGCATCTGTACGCTTTGGATCGCAAAAACGGTTTGTGATACGCAATAAGGCCCTTTCCATATCCAATCCATTTTTGCCCGATCATCCAAGGATACCGTATCAACTTGCCGAAACACGGTCATTGTTTAGGAAAGTCGCGTGATCATCTCAATTCTTGAAGCGTTTAATTTAATCCAATTAGTCTTAGAAAGTAATTAATTTTATACTTACAAGCATGCACCTTACATTGCCACGACCGGCGCGCCCCAGAGGCCATCAACTACGATCCAATTAATGTAATTCTTAGACATCTTACGGAACCACACTTCATTGTGTATACATGTAGCGGTGCTCGATGGCACAAGGGCCGTATGTTCGATTCCCACCTTTGAAGACACCCGACTGAGGCATGTTTTTCCATATTTGTGATGCCCTTGTCTTATTACCAAAGCGCAAGGTGTCCTAATTTGGGACGGCAGTCAAGTGCTAAATGTACAATATCAAGGAGCACAGAGTGCGCCAGGCCAAGTTCTCGGCTGGCCTGCGCTTTGCATTTATTTACACAAAGCTGTGGGGGTCCAAAAATTGCAATTTTCGGCACACACTGACTCACTGTGTGATGGATCATCAAAAGTCTAGGGTACTTCTAATTGAACTAGAGATTTGAAATTTGGAATATAAACAGTGTTTATTAAGTAACAGAAAAAAATACACAGGGTAACCTTGATATACAAGGTCGCATTTGAGAAAAACTACCTATTCCGTTGTAGATAGAGAAAAAGTTTGTTAGAAAACCTATCCTAATTAATAAGATTGCAATTACAGATTTTGAAAAAATGAACTGTCATCAAATAAATTAAAATAACACGTTTTACTTTCATAGCTACAATAAACTTATTAGCACTTCATTAGACATGTCATGTGGAGACCTTTAAAAATAACCAAAATGGTTCAACATAACCAGGGTGCCCAGGTTATACAGGGTCATAATTTGACATAATTCATTTTAAGTGCCTAATCGAAGTTTTCATCCATATTAATTAGATAAAAACTTTGTAAGGGACCCCCTATTTATCAAAGTTATGCATTTCTGCGTTAATAAATAAAACATGTACTTTCATGTCAGCAGCAAAATAAAATAAAAAATATTTAAATTTCGTCGCAAAGTTATTAGGACCTAAACATTTCTAAAATCATAAAGATTTTATCTATAGCATGAACGTGTTACACAGGGTCAAAAGTTTAACCGGTTTATTAAGTGCTCCCGTATAATCCGTTGTAGGTAGAAAAAGCTATGTTAGGAGTTGTGATGAACAGAAAATAAAGTTAAATAATTCTCTTACTACAATGGCCAATCTTGATCATATTACTCGTTTCTAAGCTATTATGCACTGCATCAGATAAACATTATTAACAAAAAGATGTAGGAGTGGGAGATCAGTGGGATTCGTCTGTGGCAGATGCTACATCGAGGAGTGTGATGGGAGCACGCCGCAGTTTGCGGCCGACTGGCTGCAGTGGGCCGTGCCGGCGGACGGGGCCTCCTTCTCAAACTGCGAGCGCTTCGTCAACGCCACCGCGCCCCCCGCCGCCCCCGCTGACACCTGCCCCGCCGAACTCTTCGACCAGACTCGGACGGAGCCTTGCAAGTCCTACGTCTATGAGAATAGTGACACCATTGTTTACGATGTAAATTTTCGGTGCCTTCTTCAAGTTTAATCAAGTTCAATATTTTCATGGCATATTTAGGGTTTTCTTAGGTACCTAATTCTAAAGCCTGTATACAAACATCCATCCTGGGGTGGGCCCGACCCACCCGGCTCCGCCCTCTCATCTATGCCAACGTGTATTTTGCAGTTTTGATAAAGAGAAACTCGCTCGCTCGTCTGATGATGACCCGTGATGGAACTCTTATTTCAGTTTGAACTTCCATGCGACGAGTGGCGGCGCGCGCTTGTAGGCTCCGTCCGCAAGCTGGGCTCGTTCGTGATGCTGCCGATGTCGGGCTACGTGTCGGACCGCTGGGGCCGGCGCGCGGTGCTAGCGGCCGCCGCCGGTAACACGGCCTGGGTCGGCCTGGCGCGCTCCTTCGCCCCCTCCTACGAGTGGTACGTGGCACTGCACGTGCTCCAGACCACGATCGGCGGCGGAGGAACCGTCGCCGTCTGTTACGTCATGGGTATTTATAAATTACATTTTTATGGGCTTTTTATGAAACTTCGAGTACTAAAATATCTCTGAATGGTTAATGGTTCCAGAATTCTATCTTTTATTTTCATATAGTACAAACTTGCCAAATACAAGAAGGAATGGAAGTTCAAAGGCCTTTGCCCAACAGAGAGACACAATAATGGTGACATACCTACTTAAAGTAAAATAGTGCAAACTTAATTCATCAGATAATTCGGTTTCTGGGTATAGAACAGCCGCAGATTGATTGATGCTTAATACCCGAATCACATATCTACTGAAGAAAGACTTCCTAAGCTATTTTGTTACTTGCAGCAACTGAGCTTGTGAGCCCCAAGTACCGTGTGGCAGTCGGATGCACCATCAACACAATGTTTTCTCTGGGGCACGTACTACTGGGCTTCATCGCGTGGGGCATGCAGCCGTGGCGCATGCTCACGCGAGTCCTGTACGCGCCACAGCTGCTGGTGGTATGCTACTTTTGGATCCTGCCTGAGTCCGTGCGCTGGCTGCTCAGCAAGGGCCGATACGAGGAGTCGGAGAAGATCTTGAAGAAGGTGGCCAGAGTGAACAAGAGGGAGCTCTCCGAGAAGTCGCTGGCGGCGCTGCGCGCGACGGCGGAGCAGCAGCGCGACCGCGCGCCACCGCGGGGGACGTGGCTGCCGCTGCAGGTGCTGCGCTCCCGTACTATCCTGCTGCGCTGCATGATCGCACCTATCTTGTGGATCACCAACTATCTCGTATACTTCGGCATGAATATCAACTCAGTCAACCTAGTCGGCAATCGATACCTAAACTATGTGGCAGTGGCAGCTGTTGAGATCCCTGGTTACTGGACTGCCATTTTCCTATTGGATAGAATCGGCAGGAAACCTGTTTTACTAGTCTTTTACTTCTTGTGCGCCGCTTGCCAGTTCACGTTGACATTCATAGCTGAAGGTGAGATATTCTTTTTCACGGAGGTCTCTTTTGTGTCCCGGAAACTGTATGTACTTAAGTCTTTTGTACGTGTTTCAGGCCACTTCGGGGCATCCCTTGCGATTTACCTGGTCGGGAAGTACGCGATCGCGGTGACGATGTCATCGGTGTATATTTACACTGCAGAGCTCTTCCCCACGCAATACCGGACCAGCCTCTTCGCCTTCTCCACCCTGATGGGCCGTTTCGGTTCCATCGTAGCTCCGATAACACCAGCTTTGGTAAGCGCATCGTTGAATGCCGTCTTCTACTTTTCAATACAAATAACATAACAACAGCTGTCCCACGCACTTCGATGTTGGTTTAATAAATAAAATTTATTTGTAGGCAAACATGATACAATAAGATCTTAAAAGTTTGCAATTCAGTAGTTCACACATGTCTACGCCAGACTCTGGCATAAAAATGTCGGTAGATGGCGTATCAATAATTACATTAAATACATTTCATGTCAATTTAAATAAATTTACATAATTAATCAAAGAAAAAAAAATTAAAGAAATTAATGCCATGTCAAATAATATAATCTGATAATAATAATAACCTTAATTACCTTAAGTAAACAAAATCAAATGTCAAAATATCATAATGTCATCCATCAAATTAAAAATACTTAGGTATATTTGTGCGTCAGTTAAATTCAATTCAATTAAGATATCAGTGTCAAACAAATACACAATTAATTACCATTTAAATTTTATAAATTCATAAATTTTATACATACAATTGTCCAATAAAATTTGAAATAGCTTCCTTTTATAAGCATGGTAACTCAGGTTTTTAATCGAGTCGGGCAGTAAATTGTACAGTTTTATACACATAATTATAGTGACAATTTCTGGCAAATGTAGTTGTTTTATGTCTGAGATTGGCCAAACGATTTGGGTATCTAGTAAGGAAGTTGCATTGTTTTTCCTGGAAATCTCCAATGTTTTTCTTAACAAACAAATAAGCAGACTTCGAGGACATACATAGCAGGTAGTGGAAGTATCCGTAATTTTTAAACAACGGTCGGCATGAATCAAGTGGTCCAGTGTGACGGACCAAGCTCCGTACAAGTGCTCACGATCGTTAATATCATGTTGAATTGTGTTCTGCACGAGAAGATTAAGGATAGAAGCTAAAAGAAACCGAGCATTGATAATCGTATTCTTATATAGGGATTATAAAACATTTAAAGAGCGTATTATAGAATCGGATAAAGCGCTAAAACGTATTTGGTTCCCCAACATAAAATAAAGCTAGTTATATTTTGTTTGTATCATTTGTAAACATTTAGGCAGTTCTTGTGAAATATTGCGTTGTCTTTTCTAGATTAAATTTTTACGATAATTGAGATTAATTACAACGGCATCTATTTTGCGAGATGGCACAACTAATAAATTATGGATTGAAGAAAGTTTTCACCTAAAACCTGTTATAATACATGACAGTTCATCGCTTTGTTCAGAGGTGACGCTACCGGTCTAAACGCGTGGGTCTGAACTGAATTCATTCTCTAAAACAAAAACAAAAAGAAAAGTGCATCCGAAAAGCTTTTGTTTTGTAGCATTTGTAAACATTTAAACAGTTCTTGTGAAATATTGCGTTGTCTTTTGTAGATTAAATTATGCAACTTGTTTTAGGGATGGTTTACGATAATTGAGATTAATTACAGTGACATCTCTCTTGCGAAATAGCACAACTAATAAATTTCGGATTGAAGAAAGCTGTTACTAAACCTATTACAATACATGGCAGTTCATAATTTTGTTCATAGATGACACTTTCTTAATTCATTCTCTAAAACAAAACAAAAAAAATTGCATCCGAAAAGCTCGGTCATCCAAGTACTAAATAAATAGGGAACTTAAATCATATAAAACTTTAACAAAACAACATAGACTCACGCCTGTGTCCCGGAGGGGTGGACGGAGGTCGGGGACTGCCACTTGTTGCGATCTTGACGGATCACTGTCGTTTCCTCAAAATTCACTCGCGTGTGTGGGCCGCGTCGGCTTCCTTTGTCTCTTTTGTAATAAGCCGCGGCGTGTTAAGGTAGTAAATTTAAAGGGATATTATGACAAAGAACGTAATTTATGAGTTAGGCAAATAAAAATAAATTACTTATGTTAAAGTCCTTAAACTAATAGCAATAAGGAATAGAATTCTTCAGATGGCGGTATTTCGTTATTGATTTAGCGAGAATGCAAATTTCTTTTGAAAAAAGCCGCGGCATGCTAAGGCGGTGATATCAAAGAAACACTAGGACAAAGAACGTAATTTATGAGTTGACGAACAAAAATAAATTACTTATGTAAAAATCCTTAAACTAATAGCAATAAGGAATAAAATTCTTCATTTGGCGGTGTTTCGTTATTGATTTAGCGGGAGGGCAAATTCCTTTTGAAAAAAGCCGCGGCATGCTAAGGCGGTGAATATCAAAGAAACACTATGACAAAGAACGTAATTTATGAGTTAGGCAAATAAAAATAAATTACTTATGTTGAAGTCCTTAAACTAATAGCAATAAGGAACAAAATTCTTCAGATGGCGGTATTTTGTTATTGGTTTAGCGAGAGGGTGAAGTGGCACCATATTAGAAGGGGGCCGCGAGGGTATAAAAGCGGGGTTCGGGAACTATTAGACTTGACCGCTGCCACTTCCCACCCGCGTGGAAAGAGGCGACGGTCATAGGCATCCCAAAGCCGGGAAAGCCCCTCAACCTCCCCTCTAGCCATCGCCCCATCAGCCTCCTCAAGGCCATGGGCAAACTCTTCGAGAGAGTCATCCTCACTCGTATGAGGAATCACCTCTTCCCCTCAGAGGGGCCCCCCCTCATCATCCCCCACCAATTTGGTTTTCGGGCAATTCACTCTTGCCCCCAACAAGTCCACCGCATAGTAGAGTATATTCTAGGCGGGTTTTTCCCCAGACGTGAAAAGACGGTAGCCGTCTTATTCGATGTCGCCAAGGCCTTCGATAAGGTCTGGCACGCAGGGCTAATTTTTAAGTTGTATGAGCTGGGTCTCCCCGACCGACTTGTCCGCATCTTAGCTTCCTTTCTGAAGGACCGCTCCTTCCGCTTTAGACACGAGGGCATTCTCTCTTCCCTCCGCCCCCTCAGAGCCGGGGTCCCGCAAGGCTCCGTGCTCTCCCCCCTCCTGTACATTTCGTACACAAATGACATCCCCATCCCCCGCAATGGGGTCCAACTGTCACTTTTCGCTGACGACACCGCACTCTACTACAAGAGTCGGAAAATGTCAGTCATCCTTAATAGGCTCCAATCCGCGGTCGATGAGCTAGGTGCCTGGTTCAGGCTCTGGCGAATCGAGGTCAACCCGGAAAAGAGCACCGCGATCCGTTTCGACCACAAGGTCCGCCGCGGTCTCTCCGACCGACCTATCCGTATGTTAGGTACCGCAGTCCCCTGGCGTTCCACCGCCAAATACCTAGGTGTCACCCTGGACAGCAGACTGACATTTAGGCCTCACATCCGGAAGGTGACCCGGACCGCTAGATTCTACCTAGGCCGCCTATCCTCCATGATAGGCCGACACAGTAGGATGTCCCCTAGGAACAAGCGAACACTCTATAAGGTTTGCATTCGCCCCGTGCTGACTTACGCGGCACCCGTCTTCGCCCACGCGTCCCCCAAAGCCCTGTACGAACTTCAGAAAGTTCAAAATCTTTTCATTCGTAGAGCTCTGAACGCTCACTGGTGTGTCAGAAATGCCGACCTCCATCGGGATATGGAGATTCCAACTATACAACAATTTATTAAATCTCTTTCAGAGACTTTCTTTAGCACGGCCGAAGTGCACCCCAACCCCCTTATCCGCCAAGCAGCGGACTACACTCCCCCCACGACGAACCCCCGTTACCTGGTGCGCAGGCCCAGGAACGCCCTCGTCGACCCCCCCGATAAACTTTCATCTGACCTGGACCGCCTACTAGAGGCCCAGTCCCAGTCAGAAGTAGCCCCCGCTCCCGCCTCCGCCGGTGTCCCCACCGGCGTCCCCACCTCTCCCTCCTAGCCGCGGTCACGATGTGACGAGCAGTCCCAAGCGGACGCTCCCTTAAGGAGCTCCGCTGTGCGCCCTCCTCGGCTTCGAGGTGGGTCGCTCATGACGTAGGTTTAGGGGTCCCTAGGACCAAACCAGCCCCCAGGTGGTGTTTAGTGGGTAGGCGCACTTCCTGTGAGTCCCACATTGGCAGCACGGCCGGGTCCGTGCTGTTATGCATGAGCATTCACCACCTCCCTCCCCCGTGTCCTCCGGAGGGTGCCCTTTTTAGGGCTAAAAAAAAAAAAAAAAAAAAAAAAAAAAAAAAACTATTAGAGGCTTGTTCGGAACAGAAAATTGAGAAGTAAATACGTCTGTTGCGCTCGTAGGCAAATTCGATATTTTGCGAATTTATTACTATTAGGGAGTTTCGTTTGCATTTAAATTCGAAAGTAGGAGAGTGGATTCGGATTTGTAACCTAACATCACCTGTGGGCACTGCGTCCCAGACTATCAGATCTGGTGTGAAGTTTCAGGTTCTGAATTACTTTCTTAGCTAGGGAATGAGATTTGAAAGTGAAAGTGTAATGTTAGAAACGGTCTTCGATTCCTAAACAGTTAGTATACTTAGCTAGAAGTTTTCCGCGTAAAATAGGGTTTTCAGCCTTAGTAATTAGGGTAGCTTTCGCGAAATAAAAGTTCACTAATCCTTTGCCTCCACAGTACTACGTTTATGCGGAAATAAATTTGTGCAAAGGTAAACTCACGGCGGCAAAGGTAAGTTCTAGATAATCAGTGTTTCTAGCCCTTGTGAAATAACCAAGGCTCGACGGGGGCGCTAATGTAAACCTGCAAAACTCTGTTTGACTAAAAGATTGTGTTCGTTATTTAATTGTGCGAGTCTTGAATTAGTAGCTGCTAAGCTTACTGCTTATCTATGTCTCTGGTCCTTACCTTAAAATTAGGCGTAAATGTTGGTGCGCTTCATTCACACGGTGATCATTTCAAACTAAGGAATAGGTAAAGCTTAACGAAAGTATTAGCTTCATAGGTACCTTTCTTTTGATCTTCGGACGGGACATTCCACTATTGCAAAGAGGTAGGAACAATTTATGTAGGTGCGTATATACTTTTTCTGCCGACCGCAGTTTCTTTAGTATTATTGCATTTTAGACGCAATATAGGGTGAATAATATATAGGGTGGCCAAAACACGAATTATTGTTAGGAATTGAAAGACGTTATGGGACGTTAGGGAGTAGTTAAGAGCCACTATAGGCTTTGTAGTAGTATACTCATTTCAAGTATATTGGCTTAATACTCTGCTTAATCTCATAGTTGCGTAAGCGCGGCTGGATTGGTTCAGTGTTGGTAAGCTTTCGATGAAGTCTTATTCCAACGTACCTAGTGCATTTGCTTATTACCTCTCACACACTCTCGTCAGCCAATGCATTGTACTACTGAACATCCCTTTGCCGTTTCTTGCGTTAATTATGTGAAGCGTCTTGAGTCTTAAGATCTTTATACCTGCTTAAAGCTTTTATTATGCTTGACTTGTCCTTGAGTGGCGTCTCATAGTTGCGTGAGCGCGGCTGGATTGTTTCAGTGTTGGTAAGCTTCGATGAAGTCTTATTCCAACGTACTTTGTGCATTTGGTTATTACCTCTCTCACACTCGTCTGCCAATGCATTGTACTGCTGAACATCCCTTTGCCGTTTCTTGCGTTAATTGTGTGAAGTGACTTGAGTCTTAATATATCTATGCCTACTCAAAGCTTTTATTGCTTCTATTATATTTATTTGTATGACTTATGTCTTTGGGTGACATTTCATGGTGGCGTGGGTTTGGCCGGACTGTTTCAGTGTTGGCAAGCTTCGATGAAGTCTTATTCCAACGTACTTTGTGCATTTGGTTATTACCTCTCTCACACTCTCGTCTGCCAATGCATTGTACTGCTGAACGTCTCTTTGCCAATTCTTGCGTTAGTCATGTATGTTTTCTTAAGGCATAGACTTGGAATAATGAATCATTGTATTCTTATTTCTAGTCAGTCATAGTTTTATTATTTATAAGTATATATTAACGGTATAACGTAGTGGCGGCCAATCCCCATCCACGGTAGATATAATTAGCACTATCGGCTAGTAGATGATTGAGTATTGCACTCTCTTCTTCTTATCCAATATTATCTACTTAGCTGGCTAATAATGTCTGCCTTAACCGGCCTTTGGTAGGGGACGTTATACTAAAACACTCACATGTGTAGTAGTATGACAAGTAGTTATTTATTTCAAATATTTTGCTACTATAATCTTATCTTATTTAGATGGAATTTATTTTATTCAACCTTTAATTTATTGTCTCCTAAACTTAACTTCTTTATTTAAATTTTCCTCTTTTATCCCAATCTTGTCTCGCTTCTGCTAATTTAATGTTGCTTTATTGCTATTTTAGTTTCTTCGAATCTCCCCAAAATTTACCTTTTCTAGTAAACATTTGGTTCGAACTGAATGTTCTTAGTTCCACTTTTATTATTTTAACGGATCTCTTACATGCACTCATTACTCAATCTCATATCCTAAAAGTTCTTGGGTTATTAATACGTTCACAATGAAGGGTCCTCACTAGACTAGACGATCACAGTTGGCCATTAGAGTGTTTTGCATCATAGTATCTTTTCTCTTTGCTATCGGGGGTTCATACCTTTTAATATCCAGGGGTGGGAGTCACAATGGTTCATACCTTTTAATATCCAGGGGTGGGAGTCACACCAGCTCCACAGAGAGTTGAATGTATTGAACTTTTGAAAGGAAAAGCAGTTTGTTTATTTTATTTTACAGTTGTTACCTTCAAAAACATCACAATAACGCCTCCTTTGTGTTTATTGTAGCAGGACGTATAGCAATAAATATCTACACGATTGAGTTTTATGACCGTTTTATTTGTGCAGGCGTTGGAAGTGTGGACCAGCCTGCCGTCGGTACTGTTCGGCAGCATGGCGCTGCTGAGCGGGCTGCTGGTGCTCGCGACTCCGGAGACGCTGGGCACGAAACTCCCAGACACCATGCTTGACGCCGAGCAGCTCGGGAAGACAGCCTCACAGAATATAATCTAATAAAATACTCACAGATTTAACGGCCGCGTTGGTCTAGCGGTTAACGCGCGTCACTACCAAAACAGAGAGTGCAATTTACACCTAATACAAATGCCCTCAGTCTAGGTGATATACTTGCCTAGTTATCATAAGACAGGATATCATAGTTTGGGAACAGGACAAGTGATTGTGTTGTATTGAAGTTATTATTGCAATAAAATCATTGACGTTCCATTGTTTTGCCTCCTCCCGACATGCAGAATGTTGTCTGCATTTTATTTCAAATAGTTCTTACTCAATTCCCACATAAGAATATTCTTTATTGTACACCATGAAAAATACAAAGAAAAATAAAATTAAAAATAATAACATGAAATATTTATAAAGATACAGTACAATTAGCCTTATTGTTTATAGCAATTTCTTCCCGACAACCGACGATGGAGAGTTGCTGAAGGAAAAGTGAGACGGGTAGTCGGTGCAATTATGAATATTGATATACATACTTATACTTAATAATAATATACTTACATAACAAAGGTTTACTGTAAAGGTACTATATAACAATTATAAACATACATAAAGTTACATAAGTTGCAATAAAGTTCAACCAGAGGCCAAACATGATGTTATGGTTACTTAAATGTTATTGTTCATTTTGTTTTAAATTGAAAACAAGATTAATAATTATTAATCCACATGCATGTAACACATTTGGTAATAAATAAGTTTTACTTTACTCTTTTTTACTTACCTACATTCAGGAAAACAATAATAATTAATTATTTAATAAATATGGGCATGGGGCCCAATTTATTAAATAGTTTATGGGTGGGCAGCGTTCGGGAAACTAAAACACATTTTCGCCTCCAAAATACCGCCTGTCTCAAGACAAAGGTGCAGACACAGACATAGACATAATTTATTGGTAATATTCATTACATGTTAAATTGAAAGATAATAATTTTTGTCAAATTTTACATAATTGTAACAATAGTAATTTTAAAAATGAACGAAAATAATATCCATTGTCTACATTATGTAGACTGTTTAAAGGCCAGGAACTCACCTTAGCTGTAGAAGCACCTCTCGACAAGCCATTTTTTTTATTTTTTTTTAAATGTGAAATTGAAAGTGAAAATATTTTATTTAAAACACAAAAATAATAAATAATTATTATTCTTTATCGCTCGTAGCCCCGGCTGCCTGAGTGATCTTAAACGATCACGAAGGTTAAGCAACACAGGGCGCGTTCAGTGCATGGATGGGTCGCCGTCTATGCCTAACGCTAGTGGCATTTTTCTGAGCGGTTCCGTGCTTCGCAAGGCACGTTAAGCTGTTGGTGCCGGCTGCCGTCGATAGATGGCAGTCGTTAAGCCAAGTCAGAGGCCTTAGGGCGGCTTGACAACTTCTGACAGTAGACGAGCCACTAGTCTACAAGCCTCCACCAATCCGGACTTGGCCCCCGTGGTGGAGTATGGCCTATACCTTCCTCAGGGAAGAGACCCGTGCCCCTCGGTGGGGACATAATGGGTTGATGATGATTATTCTTTCATTCACAAATGTTTATGGTAAAAAGGAATGGGCTCAGCTTTATTGCCGAGTCTGGATGCGTAGTCTCGGCGCTGGTTTTCAGCCCGTCCCTTTTAATAACTTTTTACTCACTACATGCGCTTTCAATATCTTCCGGAAGTTTGTTATAGGTATACTCGTACTTCCGGACCCATGACGTGGACAGACTGACCTGTGTTGGTCAAGTTGCGGGCGACTGCGGCCAGTGTCTGCGCTCCCCGCGTGGCGTAGGCGTGCCGGTCCCCGCGGCGCGGGTACTGCTGCAGGTGCTCGCGCGCGTACAGCGCCATCTGCAGCACCAGCAGCTCTGGCAGCGTGATAATGCGCTGCTCCACAAAGTGCGGCCGCGCCGACGTGTCCTGTAATACTTGCGCTATAATGCGCATGTCTCGCTTCTGCATTCAGAACACGCGCTCCCAGTCGACGGCAAGAGCCCATAGGTTCACGCCGTACTGCACTGGCGAGTGCACGCACGGTAGCGAAATAGCACGTGCGCACTGAATCTGCCGGCACAGTCGATTTGAGTCGGTCAGCGCGAAGCATGCCCTGCCTAGGCGAGCGCACAAACTCTCAATATGTGCCCCCATGTCAACGCCCTATTCAGCTGAAACCCGAGAAACGGTTGGTCAATATTCATACAACACCAATATCGTGAAAAAAGTCAGCTTATTCATAGATTTTGGAAGTGGTAAGTTTTAAAGCCATCGCATCGCCTACGACGACTTTTATACGCGCTTGTAATCGCGTTTTACGGTTTAATCGAGTGACTTTTTGAGAAGCGATGCAAACAAGCTACAGCATAGCCTATTTTGCTTCAATTTTCACGTTTGAATAGCGTTTTAAAGTCGTCCTCCAGGGAGTAATACTAAAGTGTTAGTAAGTATTACTGACGAAAAAAAATCGTATCTTCTTTTACAGGTGAATTTGCAAAAAGTGTCTGTAAATTTCTCTATAATGTTAATAGTGATTTTGAGGACCCATGGCCGTGAACCTAAGGCAAAAAAACCTAAGACTAGATAGCATTAACGCCGAGAAACGGCCGTTTTTGGCATAAATGCTATCTAGATCCCAGGTTCGTGATCCCAGGTTCTTTGTCATGGGTCCTAACAATCACTATTAACATGATTGAGAGATTGTACTGACACTTTTTGCAAATAAAATCTGTAAAAGAAGATATGATATTTTTATTGGTGGGCTTGGTGGCGCTTGTTAGCCCACTGGATCTCCTGTGAAACTGTTATTATTTTGTTTAACTAAGTCTACTTTAGCAAGAGAATTTTGTATTGGCGAGTAGGACAGGGAGGGTTCTGGAATATTATATTTTATGTTTTTCATACACATAATTTAATACTTAATTTATTCAAATTAAGTATATTTTAATCGCTCGTAGCCCCGGCTGCCTGAGTGATCTTAAACGATCACGAAGGTTAAGCAACACAGGGCGCGTTCAGTGCATGGATGGGTCGCCGTCTATGCCTAACGCTAGTGGCATTTTTCCGAGCGGTTCCGTGCTTCGCAAGGCACGTTAAGCTGTTGGTGCCGGCTGCCGTCAATAGATGGCAGTCGTTAAGCCAAGTCAGAGGCCTTAGGACGGCTTGACAACTTCTGAAAGTAGACGAGCCACTAGTCTACAAGCCTCCACCAATCCGGACTTGGCCCCCGTGGTGGAGTATGGCCTATACCTTCCTCAGGGAAGAGACCCGTGCCCCTCGGTGGGGACATAATGGGTTGATGATGAAGTATATTTTATTGTTTATATTTCATATCGCACAGGAATGCTAAACGTTACAAATTAAACATTTAAGTGTCCATTTCTGTGCGTTAAGCCCATATTATCCGTATCCGTACGTAAAATATTTTAATTATTAATTATTAAATGTAAGATATTTTTACATCAATGACACCACAAATAGAACTTTTGTACGGCAATAAAGAGCTGTAACAAACAGCCAGGGGCTGTTGTTTGATTACGAACGTACTCGTAACAAGATTATGGGGAGAGGGGTCCGAAAAAGTCAAACTTTTTCACATACGGAGTTCCATACCTAGTCATGTCACCGGACTGATGAGACTTTTCAGTCACAGTATTTGGGAGATGCTATACAACTGGACTACTGAGCCTGATAGTTGAGTTCGGTGCTTTCGATTGTTTAGTCCGGTGACCGAAAAAAACAAATACTGATTGTTTAAATGCCCTAAAGACTGAAAAGTCGCATCAGTCCGGCGACAGGGCTAAAGAACCAAACTAATGAGACAAGAAATAGGTGTTTGTCAAGGATCTAACGTTCTTGGTGTTTGTTTGTATCCTTTGCAAGGTGCATTGCGTAGACCGAGTGGTCCGCGGGAAGTTAAAGTAAAGCAACTCAACTCGGCAGGGCGGCCGATTGGCCCTGCTGAGTTGCAATTTTAACCCAAACATATTATAACCCTTTTTACTGCTGAAGGCCGCGGTCTGTGCCGTGATCGGATGTAAGGATTGATTTGCAGGAAGTCCCTTATTATTATTATTATACTTTATTGCACACAAGACATTTAACAGGACATTACATAAGAAATTACATGTACAAAGGCGAGCTTATCTCTGTAAGAGATTTCTTCCAGCAAACCTTCGGGTATATAGGAGAAGCAGTAGAAAAACGGGTCTATATATGTCCACAAAAACCTTCTCCACTCGTTGGAAATATCTCGGCACCGGGTTTCCTCCTCCCCGCGCCGCACTGTACCCGGCACCGCCCATACTGGACCCAGTACACTGACTGGGCGAGGCCGGGAATGAAGTGCGGCGCGGGACGGGAGAGGTGCCTTGATATTTCCGATCAATAGCACCTATGTACTTACTCAGTGAAAGGCCCTATAAAACTACTCGTAACAAGAAAACAATGAAAGTCCAACTTTTCCAAAATTGTGAGCGGTAAAGTACGAGATAGTCCATTTATCGTGACCGGGTGCTCCTAATCTGTTTTGAGATATAGAATCATATTTTGTGGATATTTTATTTGTTTTAACAAGATATTAACACACTGAGATCTTAAACTAAAGCGAAGTAACGGATTCTTTCCTTTTCCCGAGATGCTCGGCGTCCAGCATGGTGTCAGGAAGTTTGGTTCCCAGCGTCTCCGGGGTCGTGAATATCAGCAGGCCGGACAGCAGCGCCATACTTCCGAAGAGCACCGACGGGAGACTGGCCCACACCTCCAATGCCTGACAAATTGAAATTAGTCTTAAAAACCGGCCAAGTGCGAGTCGGACTCGCGCAGGAAGGGTTCCGTACTATAAAACATTAGACAAGGATCGAATTTGAGAACAGCGCCATATATAGAAACCAACAAGAAGCGTTTAACATTGACATTTGACGACATGACATCGGCGCTGTAAAGATTACATAGATGGCCGCTAGATGGCGAGCGCTGTCTTTAAACAACGTTTGTTGCATGGGAGCCCCCCTTAAATATTTATTTTATTCTGTTTTTAGTATTTCTTGTTATGTCGGCAACAGAAATACATCATCTGTGAAACTTTTAACTGCCTCATGATATGATACGGCTCATGATATACAGCCTGATGACAGACAGACAGACGGACAATGAAGTCTTAGTAATAGGGTCCCGTTTGGCACCCTTCGGGCACGGAACCTATAAAAACAAAAATGCTAGTATATTTGTTGCAGGCGCTAATATTCGTTGTGAAGCATGCCACTTATTGCTAACTTAATTTATTCAGGCGCTTACCAAAGCGGGGGTCAGTGGAGCGGTGATGGATCCGAGTCGGCCAATCATAGAAGAAAAGGCAAAGAGAGTATGCCGGTACTCCGTAGGGTAAAGCTCTGCCGTGTACACGTACACTGACGTCATCACCACCGCGATAGCGTACTTGCCGATCAGGTACACCGCTAGCAAAGCACCATCATTGCCTGTAAGCGTAGTCTTGATATAATAGATATAAATAATAAAACCGTCCTACTGTTACCCAAATAGTTTACTTTGCTTTGCTCACCTTCAGGCATAAACGCGAATGTGAACTGGCAAGCAGCGCACAAGAAGTAGAAGAAAATCAGGACCGGCTTCCTGCCGATTCGGTCTAATAGCAAGATGGCAGTCCAGAAGCCAGGGATCTCAACAGCAGCTACCGCGACATAGTTCAGATATCGGTTGCCGACGAGATTGACCGCGTTGATATTCATGCCGTAGTACACGAGTGTGTTGGTGATCCACCAGATTGGAGAGACTATGCAACGCAGAAGGATAGTGCGGGAGCGCAGCACCTGCAGCGGCAGCCACGGGCCCCGCGGCGGCGCGCGCCCGCGTTGCTGCTCCGCCGTCATGCGCAGCGCCACCAGCGACTTCTCCGAGAGCTCCCTCTTGTTCACTCTGGCCACCTTCTTCAATATTCTCTCAGACTCTTCGTACTGTCCCTTGCTGAGCAGCCAGCGCACAGATTCCGACAGGATCCAGAAATAGCACACCACCAGCAGCTGCGGCGCATATAGGACTTGCGTCAGCGTGCGCCACGGCTGCACGCCCCACGCAATGAAGCCCAGGATCACCTGGCCCAAAGCGAACATTGTCGAGA
Source organism: Yponomeuta evonymella (assembly GCA_963969515.1). Taxonomy (NCBI): domain Eukaryota; kingdom Metazoa; phylum Arthropoda; class Insecta; order Lepidoptera; family Yponomeutidae; genus Yponomeuta; species Yponomeuta evonymella. Next base: position 244,389 of record OZ018351.1, on the reverse strand, counting down.
TCGTCGCTCCCGCCGCCACGCGGTACTTGGGGCCCACCAGCTCCGTCACTGCAAGTGCAATTTATGACATCTTAGTTTTGTTCAGGAAACTAGTCAGTTTGCGTTTAATCAAACGTAGATACGCCGTTTACTTGCCTAAAATGTAGCAGGACGAAAAGGCGCCGGCCCCGATAGTAGACTCGATGACCTCCAGCGCCAGGAACCACTCGTAGGAGTTAACGAAGGAGCGCACGAGGCCGGTCCAGGCCGTGTTGAAGGCGTTGAGTGTGAGCGCCACGCGCCGCCCCCAGCGGTCCGAGATGTAGCCCGTTATCGGGAGCACCAGCAGTGTGCCGATCGTGCGGATGGAGCCGATCTGTGACCGCCGCCACTCGTCGCACGCCAATCCGAACTGGACCGATAAAGAACCGATTAGCAACTGAGAACGTTCAAAAAGTTCCGTTGAAAATAAAAATACTGCAGCGGAAATAGGGCGCCAGGACTCGGGGTTGATAATCTGCCAAAAAGTATGAAATTTAAATGGCAAGCAGGAACGGCTGGTTGATAACTAGGTATTTACTATAGAAAAACTAAATTGGTACTGTGTGCGTTATTATGCGCGGATAAATTGCAATGAGGAGCTCTTTTACAGCTACGTGTTTTATTTGTAGTACTACTAACATCATAAACCACAGAGTTCATATTCTCGTAGACATAGGATTCGCAGGACACCGTCTGAGTCTGGTCGAAGAGTTCGGCGGGACAGGTGTCAGCGGGGGCGGCGGGGGGCGCGGTGGCGTTGGCGAAGCGCTCGCAGTTTGAGAAGGAGGACCCGTCCGCCGGCACGGCCCACTGCAGCCAGTCGGCAGCAAACAGCGGCGTGATCCCGTCGCACTGCTCGATATAACATCTGCGCAAAGACACAGAAAAATAGTCACAAGACGTTCGATCATACTAAATAAACTGGTTTTTTCAGGGTTCCGTACCTCCAAAGGTGAAACGGAACCTTTATAGGATCACTTTGTTCTCCGTCCGTCCGTCTGTCTGTCAGGACTCTTTATATCGGAAACGCGAGGAGGTATCGAGTTGAAATTAAAATCATATACTCAAGTCTACAATCGCTTAAAGCTATAAAAATATAAATTTCTAAGTTAATGTGAGAATAAGATACCGCAATTATGCCGCAAAAAACGTATATTTTGACACTCAAAGGAATTAGGATTATAAGGTTTTTTTCCGTTGATCTAGAACTATGAAATTTGGCAAATAATATCGTCATATATTACTACGGCAAACGTAGCGTAGGGCGCCCTGTGACCAGGTGGGACATTCGCAAAGCGGTGGGCAGTGACTGGGAAAGAAGAGCCTTAGATCGGGCTCAGTGGCGTGACTTGGGAGAGGCCTATGTCCAGCAGTGGACTGACACCGGCTGATTATGATGATGATGATATTACAAATACAGGGAAGGTCCTGAAAACTATACATTTTTAATCAAATCATAAAAAAAATTGTCTTTGAAGATCGGGGAAAAAAACCTTTGGCCCTTGCATCTGCCTAATGAGATGATTTATACAGCGTCCAGTGGCATCTTCACTCACACTAGATGGATGAACTAGATGGGGTTTTTAACTAGTGTCAACGCCGCCAGAAAATGTAAACTTGGATTAAGTTATTTTTATCTTTTATCTTTATTAGATGGAGTAGGCTTGCCTACCACCTATACGGTAAGTTCGACTTAATTCCTGAACTATTTATAATATGTAAGTACCTACCTACAAATTTGTACGGAACCGTCGGTGCGCGAGTCCGACTCGCACTTGGCCGGTTTTTTATCTGAGTGACCATTACATTTCGCGGTCCCTAAAACTGGTTAACTTTGTTCTACAAAACGTGGAAGATCCCAAAGGCCCGTGACGCAGGTCTATTTATTAATATCTAACTGAGAAATCTGATAAAAATTTAATAGGTCTTTGATGATCTGTGTGTGTAAGAGTGTTCGCAAGAACCGACAAACCATCATTGAAAATATCCCTAAAGAAGCATACTTGACATTCTTGGCGATTATGAAAAGTCATGGAAGAGGATAATCCTCACCGGGCTAAGGAGAATGATGAGTGATCATGGACAGTTTGGACAGACAATAATGGAAGATGTTATCAGCCCCAGAATCCGCAGCAAAGTGAACCAGCATGAGTAGAAGTGAGATAAAGTGCATGTTTGCATGTTGACTAAGAACCTACAGTGGCTGACATTGTGTATTGACATTCAGCAAACAGAATGCAAATTCTTAACGTCGAAATACATTTTTTACTTCTGATTTTGATTTCTCAACTGTTTGACAAAACGCAAGCTTACCTGGTGGGTATCCGGGCGGTGGTGAAGATGTACTCTCCCGAGGCAAAGGCAGAGAAGATAACCGGCAGCGCCGCCAGCGCGAGGGTCACGAGCTGGTAGCGGCCGAACTGGCCCACCTCCTGCACCAGGATATCGTCCAGATCGAACTCGGCCTTCCCCCCGCCCGCCCCAGCCTCCCCCTTCTCCGTACTCGGCATCACAATCAGCTACGCAACTAACAGCTTTACCCTCAAATAATATTGTCTTTAATTGTGAGCGCCAATTGTCAGTGGCGACGTAAATCGATCTGACGCACTTATGAACTATCTTAATACACAAAATATTATATGTAATAAAACAATATTAAGATTAGGCAATTGATAGAAAGACAACATTGTGTCCCAAAATGACCTTGGTATAATTTTTATCAAACTCCAATTTACTCAATATACTGATTAGTTGCAAATTCCATTTCTCAGTGATAAAACTTAAGGTTTACGAATAATATGGTTGGGTGTTGTTTGTTGGGGTATTTAACTCTACTTTAAAATACAGGTTTCCAACTATAACCTATGATCTTTACATTAAATTATTTGCTTACTAAATTATAGTTACTAAACTATAAACAAATCAAATTAAGAAATTGCTAAAAGAAACTTCTATTAACTTGATCTCATCCTTTCTTCCAGAGTGAACTTAGACCCGGATCTTGACACAATACAGCTATCAAGACATGCGAGTTCGGTGAAAATTAAGCAAAACATTTTGATGTGATTGTACTAACATGGAATGGATTATTTAATGGCTAAAGTTCTAATGGCGACTTTCCGTCAAATTAAGATTAAAGTGACATTGCTGACATACGTATACCATAGAACTTTATTTTTTTAATTTTGGACATGGTTCAAACATAATGTAATATAATGAAAAGTATTAGTGGCAATGAGACGCATAGAGGCGAAAAGTACTAGGAAGTTGTGACATGGATAATGATACGTATTAATCGCGCCAACAAAACAGTACCTATACAACAATTATTTTGGGGTACCTCTACAACTAAATAAAATTAAGGATGCATTTTTTTTCGCCTCCGCCCGCCACCGCCATAGCGTATCGTTGGATTGGTCGTTTGGTCAATCACATTGCGAGTGTACCGAAATCATTTGTCGATTTAGGGATCCGTTTGCGAAATATTAGGCTTTGAAGAAAACAAAATGCTACTTGGTTGATTGTTGAAACGTGAAAAAAGGGCATTAGCACATAACATATCATAACTTAATAGGAAAACTATCACGGCTAAGTAGGTTTTACAAGTTAACGAGTAGTAGGCGACCAACCTATAAAACTAACCTTTGACTACTGTTATTGAAAAGATTGTTACCAACCAGTAACACATTGTGTTGTCTTCTATGTGATATGATGCAATCAAGCGCGTAGGTCAACTAGCTAATAAGTGTAGGTTATATTGTCATTTGAGAAAACCACTTGGCGTGTATGGTAATATTTAACTAGAATTTTTGTCATAAAGATGTGCCATTCCCTCAGGGTCGGCTAGCCATTCCACTTGCGACTCTAACTCCAACAGATTATGTTCTCGGCGTATCGTAGGTTATTTGAGGCGAACACGCGTACGCCAACTAAACTATGATTACTAATCAGGTACAAGGATCACTCGACAATAAAACACAGCTAAAGAAACATATTTAAATATAGCTTATAATAAATTGTTAGTTATATTTAATGAATTTTACACACAATTACTTTTGTAGGTTTTATTTGCTTATACTTCAATTGTACTTTGTATGAATGTATATTCTATTTAATATTTTGTGTAAGTTAATATTTTATAAGACGAAACAATGATAAAAAATATATGCATGGAATCTCTTAGATAAGAAACCATATTTCTATGCAACTTTCACCATGCGCTAAAAATCACAATAAGAGGCCTTTCGCGAGCACGAAACCGCCTAATTAACTACGGCTACTACAATTAAGCAGCTATATTGCAGGCTGTGGCTGACTTTAAAGCCCCTGAAGCTCTTCTGCGGCCGTCGAGGCCCAAGCAGCTCATAAGACGTTCTCTTTCACCCAACGGATTCACAAAGCGCCCCATAAGGGCATAACCGGTTGCAGAAGCTCCCTCCCATAGCTTTGGTAGTAGGGGGATGCGAACTACCATCCAAAAGCATTCAGTAGGCGGAGTCGCTGTCGCTGTTGGGGTCCCGTTCGGGCTTGATGATGCCGAGGCGCGTGGCGAGCGCCGCCACGTTGGCGCGCACCTCCTCCTGCACCAGGTTGAAGCTCATGGCCAGCAGCGCGATGCCGAACAGCAGGTACAGCGAGCACAGCGCGAACGAGTGCACGGCGGCTGCCGCCAGCCCCGCGTCGCCGCTGCGCCCCTGCCGACAGATACCACGACTGATTTCCTCACTCCTACCTCTTTTTATCATGGCTTTACACTACCTGAACTTCTACAATTGATTGATCTACAAAATTGTGAATGAAAAGAGAGATTAAAATGTGGTAAACGACCATTCGCCAGCTTGCTGAGCTCAATTGGTAGCGGCGGGGCAAGGATCGCGAGAACAGAAATGTACCTACGTCCGGCAACAGGTGAATACAGACTGATCGACTAATTTGGGTTGGGTTTGGAGAGAAGAAATATCCAAGACTTAGACACTTTCAATTCTGAAATTATCACAGCGTTACCGTATCGTAAAATCCAATTACTCGAGTGAGGCGACATACCTGCGCCGGGACGAAGTCACCGAAGCCTATGGTGGTGAGCGTGATGAAACAGAAGTAGGCGGAGTCGAGGTAGGCCCAGCCCTCCCAGCTCTGGAACAGGAACGTGCCGGCCACGATGTAGGACGCCACCAGCAGCACGCACAGCCAAATCGGCACCGGCTTTATCTGCAAACGGAACAAATCACTTCGTATAAAATAAATAAATAAATTAGCCACAAACCCTTTATGCTAAACAAAGGTCAGATCGGTACTGTTTTGATTATGATCCTTTCTCATCCACATAAAAGTGAGAAGGATCTCTTCCATGATATTTTGATATTTTCACCTTCCTCCAAAGATAACCCTCACCATTTCTTTCGCCGTGGGCTCCGGCGCTTCGGAATACACCTCGAGCTGACGCGAGCTCCACGCTGCAAGAGACAGAACATTGGTTGAGAAAGCTAGTAATTATAACATTCTAGTACCTCTTCTCTTAGATAATGGTCACTACCTGAGGGTTTCTCGCGGCGCGGCACCACCGCCTCTTCGTCCGTCCACTCTTCGTCTACTGGGGATGGCGTCTGGAATAAAACTTATCAGATTAAATAATCAGCAACAAAAATCAGCAGGATGTGCTTAACTAGGGTATTCTAAGACGCCGTCTGGAAGAGAGCTCCTATGGCCATCGCACGATTTCGCATCGAAACGAAATCGTAGCGACCGACGCACAGTTTTTGCCATCGGGCAATATTTATTTAATCGTAAATAGCATTAAAAAACCGTTCAAGTGCGTGTAGGGCCACGTGCAGTGTAGGGTTCCGTAAAAAGAGGAGGTTTTATCTGCTTTACAGAACTAACAACTTCATCAACGTAATTTTAAATGGATTTTGTATGAAGTTTTCCTTTTATTAGGTTAGTAATGGGCGACCAACTTGGTCGCCCATTACTCGTTAATTTGTAAAGCCCACTTGGCCGTGATAGTCTTCCTTTTAAACTTAAGAATTACAGCACATTACATGTGCTACTAACCTAATTTTTTTACACTCAACCGTTTAGCCAGGAGAGGGGGGGCGCCCTACTCGGACTAAAATTTGCGCTTTAAAGCTTAATATTTCGTAAACAGAACCCTAAATCAAGAAATTATCTTCCTATCGCGGTGACTAATGTGTATGTCGATGCCTTTCAGCTTTCTCGTACTTATCGTCTCTGAGCTAGGCCGTGGACAGACAGACAGACGGACGGACATGGCGAAACTATAAGTGTTCCTTGTCACCTAAAAAGGAAACGTGAACCACATACTTAATATAGGTACTCTATAAAAACAGAAATCAGCGCTTGGTCGCGTGAGCGCCTTAGGACATTCAATACTGATCAGAATGTTTGATCGGACGATCGTTAGACAATTTGGTCGCATCGCATGATCGCACGACCTTCAATAGGACATTCAATAGATATCAGTATGTTTGAACGCACGGTCGCACGATCAATTTCGCCGGACGCACGTATCATCAGGCGAGCGATGGCAATAGGACGGCGCCTAAGTGTGTGCTAACCAGTGTGCATTGCTTGTTTTTGGTATTATCGTTTGGGGTCTTACGTATCGAGCCTCGTAGAGTCCAGTGTCGTCGATGGTTTGCAAGCGACGTAGTGGGCGTGTGCGCGGCGCGTCAGGTCCGCGCCGCCATTCCTGTGCTCCAGCATCACGTCTGCGGCGCCACTCCGGCACGGCGTCCAGTCCGCGTTGCCAGTCCGGCATGGCGTCCGGCCCGCGTCTCCAGTCCACCACGGCGCTGCGAGCACGTCGGCCCCGCGCGCTGCCGCCTTCCGAGTACTCGTGGTACTCCGAGCGACCACGGTCGCGCCTGGGAAGGAGTTCACATATCCACCGATATAAAGACCAATTTGCACAGAATAAACAGTTATAATTTAGAAACTTTGCCAGTGCTCAGGTATTCATACTAACTACCAATAGTGTAGCCCTCCTGTCTCCTTCACTGACAATTTACCGGTCTCCTTCACTGACAATGACAGATTTTTTTTCTCTGTGTCTACTTTTCTAAAACCTTTCCACTCAGGAGTTTGGAGCATATGTAACAATGTTCTAAGTCCGCCTATCTCTGACAAGTTCATGGTTATAATCACTGACTAACCGTCGGTCGTCCCAAGTCCTGTGATACCGCGGCGCGTCGAACTCAAAGTCTTCGTCTTCCGGGTCATACCCGCCGTCGTCCGGCCGCGTGCGGCGCGAGCCCTCCTGCCGCTCGCGCTGCTCCTGCCGCTCGCGCTGCTCCTTCACCTTGCGCTCGCGGAAGTTTTCGTAGTCGACATCGTTCAGGTCGTGCGCGGGCGGCACGTCGTCGGCACCCCAGTCGCGGCGCGCGCGGCGCGGCAGCGAGCGGCTGCGGCTCTCGGGCGGCGCGCGCCGCTGCTGGTGGTCATCCAGTTGCTGCAACGCCGCCGCCAGGTCTTGCAGGGGGAGAGATATCTTTGGGAACACTTCTGTAGGATAGTAAGGAAGTATAAGTGAGGTGTATCGTAGGAACTTCCTGTTGGAATATTGGAACAAAAACCAATCTTTATGTCTGTAGTAGCTGCAATAGCAATAGTGATGACGTACTTCTACTGACAAAGATTAAATATCTAGTCAAAATCACCAATAATCAAAATTAAGTAAGTAAGTAAGTAAATTATTTATTTCCAAAAAGCTTCCAATTAATAAGCTATTGATATTTCCGGTAAGTAGAGAGACAGGTTACACGATATTTATGGCACTGTTAGACTTGTGGGAATGTCAAGGGCCATCTGAAACTCACCATTGTCCTGGTCGCGGTCGTCGAGCTCGAGGTCTTCCCTGGTATGGCGGTGGGGAGGGGGGGAGTCTTCGCGCGGGAAGTTCGGACCTGCGAAGGTGTGTGACCCTAGTTATTGGCTTTCAGGTACTGGGTGACCTAAACCACTGTAGTTGTATCTCTTCTTTTAATTTCATGACGGATGATTAAGGTCCACTTTGCATGACGTAAAGTTGACGTTGTGTAGTTGTGTTGGTCAACAGTTAAACACATAAATAAAAATTGAGAAATATTGATTTACATTTCTTGTGGCAAACTATAAATATCCCAAAATCATTAATTTTTAGATTCATTCAACATAATATATTTAACCCTTAATAAGGCGCGAGCCAGTAGGCTAGTTAGAGAAAAAGTTGAAATTGATTTAGGGTAAGTTGATACTCTAGAATATGAAAAAATATAAAAAAGGGGGGGTTTTCATGGGGGGAGTAGCTTTTTTTTGGGTGGGAAATAATATCCCTTTGCCCGATTAGGTTAACGCATTAGGTTTTTGGGTGGGAAATAATATCCCTTTGCCTGATTAGGTTTTTTACTTAGCCTCAGTTTCAGTATTTCCATATACAAGCACTAGCCCGTGGTTTGGTTTACATTTCTTGTAAAATTATTAAAATTTGTGTAAACTAGAAGATTAAAACAATTTAGAATAATAAAAATGTTTTATTACGCTTATAAAACTAGGAAAAAATTAAGGTAAATAAAAAAGCGTGCGACAGAGATAAAAATGTGAAACGTGCATGTGTTAGAACGAATAAATAGAAGAAATAAACAGGTGAGATGAATAATAAATGCAAGTGCTTGCCACCAACAAAAAATTGTGTCTGACAACTATTGGCAAAAACATAACATCAAATAAATGCAAACGAAGTCGGGTGCAGTAGCTAGTTAGCAATAAAAAAAATCATGAACTTATCGGGCAAGGGGAAATAATTTCCCACCTATAAATTTGCAATTTTTGAGTTTATGGTTTTTATTACATTGCCTTTGAAAACACACATAAAACACCATCAGAATAGACCTTTTACCAGAGCAATCAAATTGTTCTTACAGGATTTTTTGTAGAACAAAAACTCGTTTTTTCTTCGGACCGTCAGAAAAATCACCGCTTTGTTTACTCAAAATTCTCCCACCGACTCTTTGACATAAAAAAAATAAGTCAAAGGTTGTCAATAAGCAAAAAGTTTTGCCAGGAAAAGAAAAAAAGTCCTAATAATCTGTGGTAAGTGGTTCATTCGTTCACTGCAAATGATTTGTAGACAATATTTTACTTTAAAAAAAAAACGTCGTGGTGGGAAATAATTTCCCCTTGCCTTATTAAGGGATGGATAGTCAGTCAGCCAATGTGATTAAATACCGGGGGCAGGCAGGAAGGGGGGCTGGGAGCGCGTGCGGTGCGGCGGGGGGCGGGGGGGGCGGGGGCGGCGCGCGCGCCCGCTGCTGTACCCGCTGTCCCGGTACCTGCTCCAAAAAACAAGCTGTAGAGAGGCAACACTTCGAAAATGTTTTAAAAAAACTGTCTCAGATATTTCCAATGTTCCTGATAACGCAGCCTTTGCAAGCTTGGAGAAAGAAAGTTTCGAAGAGAAAGTTTGTTTTCAGTTGCCACTTAAATATTCATCTGTGCTTCTTCTGTTTAAGTAAACTGTAGAAAACGCTGCTGGTTGTACAATCATATAGTGTTTATGTTATTCCTAAGGTACATTAACGTATTTGTACAACTGTTTGTTTTCTCTAATAAATAAAAATAAATAAAATTAAGAAGAATCGAATGGGAAGTCACCTGAAGTCGGTGTCGGAGTGCGCGCGCTCCAGGGGGCGCGTGCGCCGGCGCGTCGAGCCGGGCCGCGCGCGCACGGAACGCCTGCAACACACACATTCTCTCTACATGCTGCAGTAGCTCAGCATGCTTGGTGCATAATAATACTCATAGGGTCGCTATTTTAGTCCTCAACCGCGCTCTTCTAGCTGCCACTAATGATACTCTATGTCGTAACCGGTTATTGGTTCTTCGACAGTTGAGACCAACTAACTCATTATCACTTCAACTTGATCTTAGAATCCAAGTAGACAATGTCCTTGTGACGTATATTATGTCTCTCTCCGTATCCAACCCTCAAAATATGGCGACTACTATGAGTCTATTTTGTCTTTCCGCTGTCTTCTCGCTACCGCACCTTCTTCAGAAATTCTACAGTTTTCATTTACGTGTAGACTTGCTCCGGAGAGTTTAGGTCGAGGTGCCGATGCACCAGCCGACGCTGAGTCGTCCTGCCGCGGCGTGACGTCACTCACCTGGCGGAGCGGCGGCGGCGGCGCGGCGGCGGCCGCGTGCACACGTAGCAGCACACTCGCCAGTACAGGAACCTGCGGGAGCACCACAACCGGCTTACTGTCCATTGTCCAGGGCCTGGCTCCTGTTAGTGTATTGTAAGTAAGTAAGTAAGTAAGTAAGTAAGTAAGTAAACGTGGCGATTTCATTTCTGCTTTTAGGTCTACGCGTGCATGAGTACCAAACCTTCCAGGCGTCAATGGTATGAAAAAAAAAGTCACGTGACCTAAACCTGTAACTGTAATTGTATTATAATGTAATAACCGAATTGAGGCCCAGAATGGTTCAGAAGGTCTACCGATATGTTTCTGTAAGTTGTAGAGAGCGCAAACACAGTTAATCCAATTAATCAGATCATTAGTCAAATTAATCATCCTTATCAATATATAATAGACACGTAATCTCTAATGTACGATTGCTGAATAGATTATAATAATTTGAGAAGGTCTCTTTAAACAATTTAATGTTAAAAAAATGTGAAAATCCAAATGTGTATGATATGAAAATCCAAATGTGGATGGATAACGACAATTTAATATTTAAAAAAATTAAAGTGAAAATTCAAATTAAGTGATAATCCAAATGTGGATGTCAAGAGCAACTATTTCTAATTTCTACTACAAGAAATGTGAAAGCGTTGGGAAATGGTTTCTAGAAGAGAAATTATACAGGGTTAACCAAATACCCGTATACATTCCAAAACGGGGGGTTCTACTCGTCAATACAAACGACTTTTACTGAAGGGAAAACTTAGAAGTCGCAAGTATAAAGTCCGCTGTTTTATACTATATATAGGTATTATACCTATTGTAGCAAATATATGACATTTGCTACAATAGGTATAATACATATATATAGTATTCGCGATTTCAGAGTTTATCTCATACAATTTCAGATTTAGTCCCTTTATTTAGATATATTGATGAGCAGAAAAACCCCCCTAGTTTCTAGTAGACTATTTTGCAACACCCTGCAGAAGCATAATAGGTGAGAGCGAGAAGGCGCGACTCTACATCGCCCTGTGTAGACTAATAATAATAACTTCCACACAACACAATCACTTGTCCTGGTCCCAAACTAGAACTTGTGCTATGGGTAACCATGCAAGGTCATCACAAACATGGAAATACACCCAGACTTAGGTCATTTGTACAAATGGCTTGACATGAAGAACGCGGTAAGCAGAAGCTCACCACGACAGGCGACAGGATTTTCCAGAGCAGTTGAAGGTCAGACTTGCCTGAAGGAGGAGGCCATCACGTCCCCGATGTTGGAGAGGCAGAGCAGCATGAGCGGGATGCCGAGGATGGCGTAGAAGATGGTCACCACCTTGCCCGTCTGCGTCTTGGGCGTTATGTGCCCGTAGCCTGCGGACCAACACGCAAATGGCATCAGCCATGTGCATCGTCCTCCATAGATAAGAATGTATTATAGGGAATATGTACATTCGAAATTTGTGCATCGTCCCCCACCCCCACTCTCTTGTTACATGACATCACACTTTGTTAACCCCTCCCTCCACCTCAACGTGTGACGTGATTTATGGTTGACCCTTAAAGAAAACAAGTTAGATCTACTGAAATTATTTTCAGTAGATCTAATTTAAGTGAAATTATTTCCTTAAAATTTCAAATTTCGGATTAAAATTTTAACCCTAATTTTTTTCTTTCAAGATTCTTTCTACCGTTCTATCGGCATGATTAATTTGTACGTCTATGCCAAATTACAGCTTTCTCGTACTAATCGCCTCTGAGCTAGGCTGCAGACCGACAGACGGACAGACAGACAGACGAACGGACATTGCGAAACTATAAGGGTTCCTTGTCGACTACGGAACCCTAAAAAGCAGTTGCTAAGCTAAACTAAAGCTAAGGTAAGTAAACGGTGCGCTTGGATTGGATGTAAAATATAGCCGACAGAAAGTAACCAATTTTTAAAGCTAAATACGAACTCGTAACCGGTGAGCATGCAAGTAGCGACTAATTAATTATATTGTGATATTACTTAATTGCAATCAATCAATCAGCCTGTATTCGTCCACTGCTGGGTACACTTCTTTCTGTCCTCGGCCATCATCGACATTTGGCCACTACCAGCAATCTCATTTACTAGGAACCTTTCTCCAATGACGAAAATAAAACTATTTCGCATATCCCTACAATGAACAATTCAACTATTAATTCCGGCGTGCGTGCATGCAACGACTAATGAATGTTGAGGAAGCGAAAGTGATCTGTCAGGATCGTAGCAAGTGGCACTCCCTGGTCTCTGCCTACCCCTCTGGGATACAGGCGTGAGTTTATGTTATGTTATGAACTATTCAAATTTCTATTCTATTCCTGGTCAATAGCGGGCAATATGCTAGGTTCGGTAACAATTTTCAATTGATAAGTGAAGATCAATTATTGACAAGTCAAGAAACCCCCTTGCGATGAAAATCATTTTTTTAAAAGCACACATGTTTCATCTACTTAATTTTCATAGATTAATTTTGTTACCGGCATTTTTTCTGCTTGTTGCGCTTTTGCGCACCAAACCCTCGGAAGGAAGTGCATGCGTGTTCATTACAGACATTGCCTTGAGCGTCAGCTCGTCTGTCAATTGATTGCCAACGCCTGTGCACTAGAGTGCGCGTGACACTGTCAACAATCATGAATGACTCATGTTTGATGCGCTTAGGTTACCCGCAACTCCCTAGTATACCAACCTGGTGACCCTTGCTTCGTAACTGCTAGTACCATCGATAAGTAACCAAGTGAATTCGAATCTGGTAACACCATTGTAGGACTAATTAAACAACAAGCGTTTCCATTATGATGCCCTGTGATTGAGCTCTGGAAACAAATACGTTAGGATACAATACATTTGGCAATTACTGAATAGCTAAATGATGAAATTGTGTTATGGGTAATATCAGGGTTAATGGTAAACCCATACGCTCATAAAGCGCGAATTTTGGTCTACCAATGTTGCGACTTTAGTAGATCACTGTCGTTCATTTATGTATGTCCATACTATGTTAAACATATGGTTCTAAGCATTATATCACGCAACGCCACTGAAAAGCAAAAAACCGTAAAAATCATAAAAAATAGGAATTTGAACAAAAAAAAAATGCAAAAATGTTAGAATTAATGTGTTTGTTACCGCAAAACTCTAACCGAAATGTCTCAGGAATTGTACATTTTAGAAATAACCCTGTATAAACAAAGTGTGACTTCGTTGAAATTATGCAATACATTACAAGGCTTTTTCCTCTGTTTAAAATATTACAGTGGATAACATGAAATATTTCAAAGCTGTTTATTAATTTATAGCTAAGTTAAATTTGTAGCTGAATGTATTTTTCTTTTATTTTATTGCAGTGTAATTTTTTTTTCACAATGCAAAATATAATTATTTATGTTACAGCCATTAAATGGGTTCGAAACAAAATATGGTTCTGCTAACTGCTACCGACGACTTCATCTATATGAGAAGGTATATCTATTACTTTTAAAAGTTTCTCTGAGCATATATTGAAAATTATGATATGATATAAATAATAATTTACAAAATATGAGTAAATACCGGGAGCTCAAATAAATTTATAGTTGCGGTAAAAACACTTTTTTCTTACGTTCCTGTCGAATCCAGCCCTCGCATCAATACCCATTACCTACTTGATAACCGGCCGCCTTTCCCGCCACGCGGCTCTCAATGACATCATCCGGAGGGCCTTTGCCACAGCCGGGGTTCCGGCCACGCTGGAACCTCCAGGCATCATCCGCGACGATGGTTAAAGGCCCGATGGTATGACATTGATCCCCTGGAAACATGGGAGGCCGCTAGTATGGGACGCTACATGCGTTGACACGCTGGCACCCTCTCATGTTTCCCAGAGTGGAAGAGCCGCTGGTTCAGCGGCTGGCGTGGCCGAAAGCCTCAAACGGTGCAAATACGGTTCAATAGGAAACAATTACATATTTGCACCGTTTGGGGTCGAAACCATAGGCACTTGGGGCCCAGAGGCGCGCCTGCTGTTCAAAGACTTAGCGGCGTTCCTAATCGACGCATCGGGAGACCAGAGGGCTGGCGCGTACCTCGGCCAGAGGATAAGCCTGGCCATCCAAAGAGGTAACGTCGCCAGCGTCCTGGGCTCATTACCGCGGGACAGTGACCTGGGGCAGGTGTTTTATTTGTAAATATAGAATTTATGTTATTTGTATATTTTTATCATTTATATATTAATTAAGTCCAGTTCTTATTTCAATTAGTTTTATTTTTTTTATGTTATAAATAAACTTTATGTAATTAAAATTTCAAAATAAATTTAACGTGAAGACTATGACATTATTTTTTAGATCAAAATGAAATTTGGGTTAAACCAATCACACTTCATGGCTATCATGTCCAAGGGCAAAGTGATCCGGGATCATTTGGGGCATTAAATGATCTATTTGCATTAATAATTAAGCCAAAACTTAGAGATACAATCGAACTCGAAGCGACTTCCGTCGGGCGACGGATGCCGACAAGGCTGTTACCGGACAGAGACCGCTCTGGTCACCTGGCTACTAAACTCGTGATACTGAACTGAAGGGCCCAGATAGTTTTCATATTCGCAGTACAACTGACCTATCGAAGCCGCTCCGATTGCCAAAATACGCGACAGCATAAAACAGTCAGTGGTGAAACAGAAGGTGCACCTGCTACTGCGCTGCACACTATCAACACGTGATTGCTATCGAAGCTTGCATTGAATGTTCTTAGAAATACTCATAGTAAAACTAAAAGTCTACCCATTCGTATCTTAGCTTCGTTACTTTTATATTTTTTTGTGAAAAATTAACATGCATCTATTACGTTTTAAGAGATAGAGCCTTCTAAAGCTGAGACGGGATGATGGTCGGAGAGAGAGAGACAATGTAGCCTTCGGTTTAAGATTTTGTTAGCACCCTTTGGATACGGAAAAGGTGTATTTGAAATGAAATTAAGTCTTTAGGATAAAACGGTTACAAAAAAAGGTTACTGGGTGTCAAACTAGGATTGCGCAATGATTGCACAAAAACGAAGAACCTACTGTTTGTCGAATGTCAATTTAGAATGTATGTGCCAATGTGTATGCAACTAGAATTAAATTATTACCGAGAATTAGAATTAATTAATACCTATTACATTTTTTATCTCTTCTAAGTTATGCGTCAGTAGATCGCGCCTTCTGTCCCGCGCTCAGTCCTTGCCTGCGCGGGCCAGACGCCGCCGGCGCCGGCGCAGCCTCCGCTGGCGCAAGCCTTGCGTCCGCGCGGGCCGGCTCGCCTCGGCAGCGGCGCAGTTACATAACCGAGGGCGCCGGGAACACTCGCCCCAACCACTACACTACACAAGTAGACACTAGCCATTGTTCGAGTTATATTAATTGAGTGTGGAACTCAGTGCGCGGCGAGACGTGGCGGCGGACTGCTGAAGCTGAGATGTACATAGGTAAGGGTTGGATCTACACTGATAATCCGCATGGCTGGAGACAGGGAGAGTGCACAGTCTGAGAAGTTTGCTCTATTAATTCGGGTTTATTCCAGGCATGGTTTTTGAGTTGGTGTCTGTGTCTACCTTTTCAGATATATTAGATGATTTATTGAAAACGTTGTAACGTTTTGAAAAAATCCCTTTACATTTTAAATGTTAGAGTGCCCGTGTATATTAAATTCAAATTCAAAAGTGTTTTATTAAAAGTAGCAGAGGAGCTGCGACTTAATGAACCTTACAAGTTAAACTAGGTGTCCATTTTAAAATCTAGATAATTTTGGGGAACTCCAACTTAGTGTTTTCAAAGTCCTTAAATAACAGAGTTTTCATAATTATTCTAAAACCTTTTGATCTGGCTTTAATTCCAGACTTCATTGTCATCTAAATAATGTTTAATGTTATAGTAGCGCTTTTGGCACAGAGTGTGCTTTACACATTTTTTGAACCGCGTTTCTGGCAAGCTTATTATATCCTCAGAGATCTTATTGTAGAATCGTATAGCATGCCCAATAAAGAATGTATTAACCTTTGCCAGCCTTAATTTTGGGAACGAAAGTTTATGTCTATTTCTAGTATTTACGTTGTGTTGGCTACCTACAGTTTAAAGTTACTTATATTTTTCCTGACGTAGGTTCATAATATTTTCATAGATATACTGTCTAGCAACGGTTAGGATGTTAGCCTAGCTTATATATGAATCTGATCCGATTAGCGACTACTTAACGTAACTGTAAACTACAGTACCTGCTCCCAATTGACTTAGTTTTTAATTCTAAATACAGCATGAGACAGCACGAGAAGTCTAAGCACGTATTCAGTCCCATTTTTTTCTTATCATGTGAAATGTCCTAAACTTTCTCAAAAATTCTTCAAAAACCTCTTGATGGAAAAGGTTGTTTGCATCTATTTCATTCGTTAATTAGTAAAGATATAAACTTGTCGAGCAAAACACCAAGAAGAAGCAGTGGCACGCCGGCATTGCCTCACGCGGCCTTGGGCGGGCAGGTTGCGCGACCGCCCGCCCACCGGACCGGCCCGGCCCGGCCCGGACTGTATGTCACATTAGTTATTAGTCTACAGTCAAACGTTTGGCTATGTATTGCTCAATCCTTGATTGGAATAAAGGTAACTGTTCAGTTACACTACTTAGTGCTGGGTGGGTTTGTCGAAGTATCAATTTCTACGTACAATCATTAGTTTGTCACCAAAGTGCTCGATACAGGCGCGCTTGCATGCAGCGACTAATAAATGTTGAAGAAGCAAAAGAAGTCTGTCAGGATCGTGGCAAGTGGCAACCCTGGTCACTGCATAACCCTCCGGGATTCAGGCGTGAGTTTATGTTTCGTGCTTTTTTGTTTGTTGGTTGGAGTATAAACCTCTTTACTAGTGTTGGCCTAAATTATTGTCTATTGATTCCTGTATGTGTAATGGCAGGTTATGACATCTGTTACATATCGTTTTCAATTGTACGTCGGATTCAAGTTAATTAAAACCAAATATCTAATTGGTTTCTCTTTTACTATGCAACAATTTAATTAACTTGTGTTATGCCCGACTCGATCACGAAACCTATTATGCCCGACATGGACACGAAACTCGTGCCGAATATGGCACGGTACCTACGACCCGAGAAGTTTGACGTGGAGCCTACCGCAACAGAAGCGGACCTAAAGTGGACCCATTGGAAATATACTTTTAACAATTTCTTACTCGAGGAGATTCCAAACGGTACCGATTCTATAAAGCTTAAAATTTTAATGAACCATTTGTCGGCTCACATTTTTCCACACGTTCGTGACACTACCACCTATGACGATGCCGTGAAAGTACTCGATAAAATGTACCTTAAGCCAAAAAACATAATACTGGCCCGCCACCTGCTAGCTACGCGTAAGCAGAAGCCTGACGAATCTATATCTGATTACGGGAGGTCTCTCAGACTCCTGGCCCGTGATTGTAACTTTGAAGCTGTTACTGCTACAACGCATGAAGATGAAGCTATTAGAGGTGCTTTTATTTCGGGAATACTGTCACTGCGAATTCGAGAAAGATTGCTTCAAGAACGTTCTCTCACCTTAGATAAAGCTCTCGATCAAGCCCTCTCCTTAGAGACTGCAGAAAGGGACTCCCGGGCTATGACCAGCGGGGTAAACGAAATAAATCTGAACGCTTTGCCAGCTTCATTGTCAAGACAGGCAACTAAAAACTCCCAAAATTACCGAACAACTTCGGAAGAGACAACTAAATGGCGCTGTTTCTATTGCGGGGGAAATAATTCTCACCGAAGGCTCAAATGCCCGGCTTTCAACGCCCAATGCCAACTTTGCTCCAGAAAAGGACATTTTGCTAATGTATGCAGATCTATAAATGCTACTAATAACGCCATTACCGCTGGAGAATCTGCTGTGGACTCTGATGATTCTGAAGTAGCTGCTAATGCTGTCTCGGCTGCCTCTCCATCAAGTCTTTCAAAAGCCACTATCCCCGTAACCCTTAACAACTATCACGCCGACGCTCTTATTGACACGGGAAGTTCAGTGAGCTTTATAGACGAGAGAATAGCGCGACTGATGCATCTGAAACAGAAACCTCACAAGCAGACTATCACACTAGCCTCTCAAAACAACGTGTCTTTCGTTAGAAGTGTTTGTTTTGCAACTATTACGTTGAACGAATACTCGCACAAACACCGACCATTTCTTGTCGTCAACAATCTTTGTGCTGATGTTATCATAGGCCATGATATTCTTAAAGAACACTCTAGTCTCCAATTCAACTTTGGGGGACCCAAAGAACCAATAGTGTGCAATGTAATGCAAGCCTCAGTGCCTCCCGCCTCCATATTTACGAACCTATCTCCAAACATTAAACCAATTGCTGTGAAGTCCAGACACTACAGCGAGCAAGACGAAAAATTCATCACGGAGGAAGTCTCAAAACTACTAGAAGATAGCGTGATCGAACCAAGCGTCTCTCCCTGGCGTGCGCAGGTCTTAGTAGCAGGAGGAGGGGCACATCGAAAAAGGCTCGTAATTGACTACTCCTTGACCATAAACAAGTTCACAGAATTAGACGCATACCCCTTACCTCATATCGAAACCATTGTGTCTAAGGTTGCAAAATACAATGTTTTCAGTCAGATAGACTTGAAGAGCGCGTACCATCAAGTACCAATTAAAGATAGCGAGAAACAGTACACTGCATTTGAAGCTGCGGGGAAACTCTATCAATTCACGAGAATACCCTTTGGAGTAACGAATGGTGTTGCAGCATTCCAGCGTACGCTCGAATTCATAATAGAAAAAGAAAAGTTAAAGGGGACATTTACTTACCTCGACGATGTCACTGTATGCGGAAAAGATAAAAGCGATCACGATAAGAACCTGATTAATTTTCAAGCTGCAGCTAAAAAGTATAATCTAACATTAAATGATCAAAAATGTAAATTTTGTCAAGAGACAATAAGTTTGCTAGGGTATACTATCAAGAATAATACCATTGAACCAGACAAAGAACGACTCCAACCACTGTTGCAGCTACCAGTCCCCACGAACACTGCTGAATTGAAACGAGCTCTGGGGCTGTTTGCCCACTACGCGAAATGGGTGAAGGACTTTTCCAGTAAACTACAGCCCTTAACGAACGTAAGCAGTTTTCCGTTAACTGAAAGTGCAATTACCCAGTTTGAGCGACTAAAGTCAGACATTAGTGAAGCTTCACTTGTAGCAATTGATGGAGATGAAATATTGACTGTTGAAACAGATGCGTCGGAGTACGCGATAGCTGCTACTCTATCTCAAAAGGGCCGACCTGTGGCGTTTTTCTCCAGGACACTATCGAATGCTGAACGTAAACACCCATCGGTCGAAAAAGAAGCATACGCTATTGTGGAAAGCCTAAGAAAATGGCGGCATTTTCTGATGGGGAAATACTTCATGTTGATAACTGACCAACAATCTGTGTGTTATATGTTCAACCAAAACCACTCGAGTAAAATAAAAAATGAGAAAATACAACGCTGGCGTCTTGAACTTTCCTGTTATAAATATGATATCATCTATCGACCTGGCTCCCAAAACACTGCTGCAGATGCGCTATCAAGAGTTTGCGCACTCATGAATAATGATAAATTGTATGAATTACATGCTCTGCTATGTCACCCTGGTATAACGAGGATGTACCATTGGGTGCGCTCAAAGAACCTGCCATACTCGATCAATGACATAAAAACCATGACATCCTCCTGTAGAGTGTGTGCAGAACTAAAACCTCGCTTCATGACAACAAAAGGGCAACTAATAAAAGCACTAGCCCCCTTTGAAAGACTGAATTTGGATTTTAAAGGACCTCTTCCTTCAAATTCAGAAAATAAGTATATACTCACCATAATTGACGAGTATAGTCGATTTCCATGGGCTTATCCTTGTAAAGACATGACGTCTGCGACAATCATCAAATGTTTACGAGACCTTTTTAGTACGTTCGGACATCCACTGTACATCCATAGCGACAGAGGGAGCTCTTTTATGTCCGAGGAACTAAAAACTTTTTTGAGAGCTAACGGAATTGCCTCTTCCCGGACTACCCCATACAATCCACGGGGTAATGGTCAAGTAGAGCGCCTAAATGGAACACTGTGGCGTGCAGTTCAACTCAGCTTGCGTTCCAACAACATGGCAGTAGAATACTGGGAACGAGTCTTGAAGAACGCTCTTCACTCTATCCGTTCACTACTGTGCACGTCCATCAACGCGACACCTCACGAGAGGTTATTTAATTACCCGCGGAGGTCGCCTAACGGAGAATCGATGCCTACATGGCTGGCGCCAGGACCTGTTCTCGTAAGAAATAACGTTCGCTCGAAAAACGATCCCTTAGTGGAGGAAGCTGAACTTTTAGACTATAACCCACACTATTCGATAATTCGAAGGGCGAATGGTATGGAGAGTACAGTGTCCAATAGACACTTAGCCCCACTTCCAAATGATTCTTATTCCGAATATGGCACGGTACCTACGACCCGAGAAGTTTGACGTGGAGCCTACCGCAACAGAAGCGGACCTAAAGTGGACCCATTGGAAATATACTTTTAACAATTTCTTACTCGAGGAGATTCCAAACGGTACCGATTCTATAAAGCTTAAAATTTTAATGAACCATTTGTCGGCTCACATTTTTCCACACGTTCGTGACACTACCACCTATGACGATGCCGTGAAAGTACTCGATAAAATGTACCTTAAGCCAAAAAACATAATACTGGCCCGCCACTTGCTAGCTACGCGTAAGCAGAAGCCTGACGAATCTATATCTGATTACGGGAGGTCTCTCAGACTCCTGGCCCGTGATTGTAACTTTGAAGCTGTTACTGCTACAACGCATGAAGATGAAGCTATTAGAGGTGCTTTTATTTCGGGAATACTGTCACTGCGAATTCGAGAAAGATTGCTTCAAGAACGTTCTCTCACCTTAGATAAAGCTCTCGATCAAGCCCTCTCCTTAGAGACTGCAGAAAGGGACTCCCGGGCTATGACCAGCGGGGTAAACGAAATAAATCTGAACGCTTTGCCAGCTTCATTGTCAAGACAGGCAACTAAAAACTCCCAAAATTACCGAACAACTTCGGAAGAGACAACTAAATGGCGCTGTTTCTATTGCGGGGGAAATAATTCTCACCGAAGGCTCAAATGCCCGGCTTTCAACGCCCAATGCCAACTTTGCTCCAGAAAAGGACATTTTGCCAATGTATGCAGATCTATAAATGCTACTAATAACGCCATTACCGCTGGAGAATCTGCTGTGGACTCTGATGATTCTGAAGTAGCTGCTAATGCTGTCTCGGCTGCCTCTCCATCAAGTCTTTCAAAAGCCACTATCCCCGTAACCCTTAACAACTATCACGCCGACGCTCTTATTGACACGGGAAGTTCAGTGAGCTTTATAGACGAGAGAATAGCGCGACTGATGCATCTGAAACAGAAACCTCACAAGCAGACTATCACACTAGCCTCTCAAAACAACGTGTCTTTCGTTAGAAGTGTTTGTTTTGCAACTATTACGTTGAACGAATACTCGCACAAACACCGACCATTTCTTGTCGTCAACAATCTTTGTGCTGATGTTATCATAGGCCATGATATTCTTAAAGAACACTCTAGTCTCCAATTCAACTTTGGGGGACCCAAAGAACCAATAGTGTGCAATGTAATGCAAGCCTCAGTGCCTCCCGCCTCCATATTTACGAACCTATCTCCAAACATTAAACCAATTGCTGTGAAGTCCAGACACTACAGCGAGCAAGACGAAAAATTCATCACGGAGGAAGTCTCAAAACTACTAGAAGATAGCGTGATCGAACCAAGCGTCTCTCCCTGGCGTGCGCAGGTCTTAGTAGCAGGAGGAGGGGCACATCGAAAAAGGCTCGTAATTGACTACTCCTTGACCATAAACAAGTTCACAGAATTAGACGCATACCCCTTACCTCATATCGAAACCATTGTGTCTAAGGTTGCAAAATACAATGTTTTCAGTCAGATAGACTTGAAGAGCGCGTACCATCAAGTACCAATTAAAGATAGCGAGAAACAGTACACTGCATTTGAAGCTGCGGGGAAACTCTATCAATTCACGAGAATACCCTTTGGAGTAACGAATGGTGTTGCAGCATTCCAGCGTACGCTCGAATTCATAATAGAAAAAGAAAAGTTAAAGGGGACATTTACTTACCTCGACGATGTCACTGTATGCGGAAAAGATAAAAGCGATCACGATAAGAACCTGATTAATTTTCAAGCTGCAGCTAAAAAGTATAATCTAACATTAAATGATCAAAAATGTAAATTTTGTCAAGAGACAATAAGTTTGCTAGGGTATACTATCAAGAATAATACCATTGAACCAGACAAAGAACGACTCCAACCACTGTTGCAGCTACCACTGCTGAATTGAAACGAGCTCTGGGACTGTTTGCCCACTACGCGAAATGGGTGAAGGACTTTTCCAGTAAGCTACAGCCCTTAACGAACGTAAGCAGTTTTCCGTTAACTGAAAGTGCAATTACCCAGTTTGAGCGACTAAAGTCAGACATTAGTGAAGCTTCACTTGTAGCAATTGATGGAGATGAAATATTGACTGTTGAAACAGATGCGTCGGAGTACGCGATAGCTGCTACTCTATCTCAAAAGGGCCGACCTGTGGCGTTTTTCTCCAGGACACTATCGAATGCTGAACGTAAACACCCATCGGTCGAAAAAGAAGCATACGCTATTGTGGAAAGCCTAAGAAAATGGCGGCATTTTCTGATGGGGAAATACTTCATGTTGATAACTGACCAACAATCTGTGTGTTATATGTTCAACCAAAACCACTCGAGTAAAATAAAAAATGAGAAAATACAACGCTGGCGTCTTGAACTTTCCTGTTATAAATATGATATCATCTATCGACCTGGCTCCCAAAACACTGCTGCAGATGCGCTATCAAGAGTTTGCGCACTCATGAATAATGATAAATTGTATGAATTACATGCTCTGCTATGTCACCCTGGTATAACGAGGATGTACCATTGGGTGCGCTCTAAGAACTTGCCATACTCGATCAATGACATAAAAACCATGACATCCTCCTGTAGAGTGTGTGCAGAACTAAAACCCCGCTTCATGACAACAAAAGGGCAACTAATAAAAGCACTAGCCCCCTTTGAAAGACTGAATTTGGATTTTAAAGGACCTCTTCCTTCAAATTCAGAAAATAAGTATATACTCACCATAATTGACGAGTATAGTCGATTTCCATGGGCTTATCCTTGTAAAGACATGACGTCTGCGACAATCATCAAATGTTTACGAGACCTTTTTAGTACGTTCGGACATCCACTGTACATCCATAGCGACAGAGGGAGCTCTTTTATGTCCGAGGAACTAAAAACTTTTTTGAGAGCTAACGGAATTGCCTCTTCCCGGACTACCCCATACAATCCACGGGGTAATGGTCAAGTAGAGCGCCTAAATGGAACACTGTGGCGTGCGGTTCAACTCAGCTTGCGTTCCAACAACATGGCAGTAGAATACTGGGAACGAGTCTTGAAGAACGCTCTTCACTCTATCCGTTCACTACTGTGCACGTCCATCAACGCGACACCTCACGAGAGGTTATTTAATTACCCGCGGAGGTCGCCTAACGGAGAATCGATGCCTACATGGCTGGCGCCAGGACCTGTTCTCGTAAGAAATAACGTTCGCTCGAAAAACGATCCCTTAGTGGAGGAAGCTGAACTTTTAGACTATAACCCACACTATTCGATAATTCGAAGGGCGAATGGTATGGAGAGTACAGTGTCCAATAGACACTTAGCCCCACTTCCAAATGATTCTTATTCTTCAATTGATCTTCAAGAAGAATCATTTGAAGATGCATCCGACTCTTTGGTGAATCCGGATAGCCCTATTTCCGATCGTCCTCAGAACCTTAATCTTCCGACCGATACGCATGAAGTACTAGAAGAAACATCTGGACTCGAAAGACCCAGGAGGAATCGCCGGCTACCTTCTCACCTACGTGACTTTGTGGTAGGAGAAGAAAACATAGATGGGGAGAATGAAGTATAAACCTCTTTACTAGTGTTGGCCTAAATTATTGTCTATTGATTCCTGTATGTGTAATGTCAGGTTATGACATCTGTTACATATCGTTTTCAATTGTACGTCGGATTCAAGTTAATTAAAACCAAATATCTAATTGGTTTCTCTTTTACTATGCAACAGTGACAAAACTAAATTCACAATTCAATTGAATAGACAAAGACACGTGTACAGCTACACACGAGTACTAGCTGTACTTGTGTCTTCGTCCGCATGGAATTCCGATTACACGTATCCAATCTTGGACATAGTCTAGCTGAATTTCCAACATTTACATACGATGACATTAAATTAAGATATTGATTGATTGAAAATTCTTTATGGCACAGCAAATGATTTGTGCACAGGCGAGCCTATTGCTAATAAGTATTTTCTTCCACTTTTGGTTTTGAGATTAGTTAAATCGAATGCATTAATAGATTTTAATTCAGAAAACTACACCGTTTATCGTGGAGGAATAATACACAGATTAGTTGTACTGAATGAGACGTCAATACACGGTAACCACAGACAACACTTTCCGCTAAAAACTATCACATTATGCTATGGGATATTAGTGGGTTGTTTAGTGTCATCTAAACTTTATATTCCAAACATTAGCGCTCTTGTTACTGCGAAAGCGGCGTCTTCCCACTTCGTGTCATACACTACGCGCTCAGTATAGTAAATATTCGATGATAACAA
The DNA here is from genome assembly GCA_963969515.1 of Yponomeuta evonymella. Taxonomy (NCBI): domain Eukaryota; kingdom Metazoa; phylum Arthropoda; class Insecta; order Lepidoptera; family Yponomeutidae; genus Yponomeuta; species Yponomeuta evonymella. The sequence goes on along the minus strand of OZ018351.1, from coordinate 219,343 downwards.
ATGTAGGATCGGTTCAGTGTCTCGCCGTGTAAGGGTCTATCCATATTACGTCGGAGCGGGACTAGATTCATATCTTTACTAAGGATAGAATCTAAACTATACACATAAAAAAATGGTGAGTAAAACTCGTCAATACGAAGAACTTTTAGTTCGGGAAATTTTTTGAAATCACAATTGTCAGGTGTTCCACCCTAAAGTTACCACAAGACGTATTAAAGTGTATATCAAGAATTACCCCCTCTATTCAGAGGTAATGACTACCCGGTGAAGCTCAGTGAACATGCACGGCCCGGCACGGGCCTCCCTTTTATAGCTCTCATATTGAAATCTCTTACCCATGTCGATATCGTGCCCCCACAAGGACCTAGTCCGGCGTAATGTGGATAGACCTTTAGCAAGTAGCGCATACAGTTCGGCTGTTTGTAAACTTATGCACATGTTATGCACAGTTAAATAATACAAGTGCAAGTGTCTGCAGCGAGTACCTGAACCGTGAGTCACTCAGTGACGTCATCGTGTCATCGCCGGGAGACGACCCACCCTTGACCCACTAGGGATTTATTTTGAGCCCAATCTTTCCGGTTGTCTTTGAGTCAAGATCATTGCTTGTGAGCGCACAACTTAATATTCGCGTATGTCAAGGGTACGCGACTGAGCGGCGACAAATCCTATTATTCGCACCTCTCTTTTGATTCCTTCTTATTGCCTACTTGAAATTATGTTGAGCTGACAGGCTGTTGATGACCTTTATCTTCTTTTCAATACTAAATGTTGTATTCCTGTCTATTCAAAAGTTATCTGAAAGAGATAAGATAAATAAGATAAGAATATTCTTTACTGTACACTAGAGCACACGACGTAAACATTTGCAAACATACACAGTACGAGATATCACTTTTAGTGATAAGACCTTCTGTACCGTTCGAATAAGAAACTCTCTTGTAATTATCTTTTTTTTGGGTAAAATAATAATCTCTACCTACGCTACGAGTGTCTTGCCCAAAGTCAAAAAAATTATTCGCTATAAAAATAAAATGTTTGCTTAATTAACGTCAAATCTGTTCATCATCATCAGCCATTCGACGCCCACTGCAGGACATAGGCCCCCTTCGTGGTTTTCATAACCATGAGGGGTTTTGCCATAATCGCCACGCTTGGCAGGCTGTTACTTTCACAATTAATAGATTTTGCGGAGGAGCAGCTAACAAAGAAACTCCATATTTATTCAATCACTCTAGACATAACTTAGGCCTTTTACATTAATATCCAATAATGTAGTGTCGGAGAATTTTGTTTTAGGTAAAGTAGGTTTACGCAGCATCTTCACCACCAACTCAACTAAGTTGGCTTAATCCTTAGAAAAGAAACTGTGACTATGTGTGGAACCAACTATGCTGATAAACTAAACTAAACTAATAAACTTAAGTAACAAATTGTCCCTTTCATGGCATTTGCGATTAATTACACTGTCGTGTGTCTAGGATTGTTGAGGACGCTGGTGGCGGTGGCGGTGGCGACGGCGGTGGGGGCGGCGGTGCGGCTGGACGGCAAGGTGCGCTTCCCTGAGGAGCGCGACGCGCGCAGGTGAGGCCCGCTAAAGTCCACCTGCAGTTGCCAGCAGGAGGGATACAGGATCGACTTCATTAAGAATAGGAAATATCTTAAGGAGGACAGCAGCGCTGTCAAAGTACTGCTGACCTTTTTTTACGAAGACTCACACCGGTAATAATTGAAGGCGAGCCAGAAGCCTGTATGCGACACCTGACCCCAGAACACAACAAATAGCAGCGTATCTTTCTTTGGCGGTCTAAGAGACATATCTTCTGGAAAGAGAGAGATGGCTGGAGTATTCTCCCAGCCCGCACCTCCTATCCACTTGTCCTCCTATAGGTAATAGACCCAGGTGAGTTTACCCATCGACTCTTTGATGTCGTCCACCATGTAATTATTAAAACGTAAATTCTTGTTGAATCTACAATGTTTTTTCGGCACCTTGAATCCAAACAGTGTTTTCCTTCCGAGTTTATTGAAGAAAAAAGCTGTAATTTCGCAGCTTTTCCGTTTCACAGCCTGTTCATAGTTCCTGCAGTGATTTCCGTTCACCATCATCGTTTTCTCCGATTATTAAGTTTTTTATGACGCTTTTAGATCGTACATGTATGAGTACATTGCTCGGAAAGAACGCCATCTTTCAAACACCTTCAGCTGAATTATCTGTCAGCTTCCATCTAACGATGTACCTCGCCTTGGGTACTCTCGAACAAACGTATGGGTTTTCCCTGATATTGTTCTACAAGTCATCTGCAGCAGGCGATTGGTGCAATATGACGTGGAGTTAATTAGAAGACAATGGCGCGGCTCTCATGCCCGTTCCGGTCAGCCGCGCCGCGTGCGTCAAACGATAGTCTTGTAATAAAGTGACACGTACCTACTAGATTAGATAGATTTGAAAGTAATTCTTTTCAGGGCACACTCATCCTTCACAAATCACCAACATTGTAGAGCCGCGGTAATATTCAGCTGCTAAAATTCCAGTACAATTGTTAATACAATGTGGATCCATCTGAGGTCACCAGACAAGTATGAATGCCAAAACGTTAATTTAATGTTACCTTGACGACATCCGGTAACCATTAATTGTTTTACATGCACGTTTACGTGAGGATTATGAAATCAAATTATAACGATTAAGATTTCCGTTCGATCGGCTGCGTGCGACCCTGAATTAAGAAAACTCACTGGGAATCCCAGCTCGGCTCCACCGCACAATGCCCTTACGAAATATCTAGGCTGAGGCAATAGAATCAGATATTCTAACAACAATAAAGAGTAACAATGGTGCTGCACCGATAGAGTGACTAAGTAATACATTGCCCAAGCATTGGTTGCAGAGGAAGTGGATGTTGCACAGTTCGTTGAGACATTAAAGTTGTTAAACTTTATTTTTACTTTATTGATGTGTAAAACAGGTAACAAACAATCAGAACATATAGAATAGACTTAACAGTGTAGATCTAGAATGTCACCCAAAGAATACACACACGTTAGATCTGGATATGTAAAAAAACTAACAAAGCAAAAGATCAGGCCTTTGTAAGGCCTCACAAAAGTTAACGACTCTGTACACATTTTGTTGCTATATGGTTCTTGAAAGAATCAGACAAAATTATGCGTCTTCTTTGATATTCTATTTCGTATTATCGGTGGTAGCGCAACAGTAGAGCACATCCAAGAGATCCTGCATACAATACCGACATGTACTAATAACGATATGTACCAATACCGTCATGTACCAATGACTTCGGTCTCTAAATTAGGTACGTAAATTTGTGGTAGCAACACCACTCACTAACGCTCGTGAAAATGATACAGTTAAAAATTGTGGTGAAACAATACTGAACATCGTGAGGAAACCTGTCTGAGGCGTTCACACACCTTATCACTTGAAATCGGCAATTCGCGGTGGGCACGCACTATATCTCTGAGAGACCTGTGTCCTGCTGAGGCTGCAGTGCTTATGTTATGTTTGTACGTGTCTTCAAGTAACATACATACCCACCAAAGCCTCTTTTCCATGAGGGAGTTCAGGTAATCTTCACTTAAACCCAATAATCTTGACTGCCAACTTCCTACAATGGAGAGACACTTAAAAAGAAACATGCGATCCCATTACTAGTCCGGGCCCTAAAATAGGATACCCTATTATTTAGTAACATAACAAAGGACATCACAAACGTGGACAAAATATCCCAACTGAGACAATTTATACAAATCTCAATACGAGGCTCCTGTGGGAATCGAACAACGAGTTACCGCTAAACTAAAGAGGCTATCAACGAATAAATTTAAAAACGTGCAAATTGGAAAGAGTAGATATCCTTGAGGCCAGGGCTGTGGTGTACGAGTAGGGCTTCGTAGCATCTCGTTGCTCCACAGCTTCGGGGACGCACTGGTGACGCCGACGGACGCTGATGGGTTCTACTCCCGCGCAAACGCGGGGCGATATCGCGTGCACGTGGAGCCGGGGCACCTGGGGCCTCGCCAATCCGCCTCTTACCGCGTTGACCCTGGCGCCATCTACTCCGTGAACTACAGGTGACGAGATCGTTCCGAGATATATGTTTCGTCCCAGGTCCCAGTCATTCTCCCTTGCCGAGGGTACTAACTGATTCGATGTAGTTTGTACGTAAACAGTAGACTTGCTAAACATAAGTAGGAAAGTGCAACTACAATGTAGATCTTACATACTCGTAGAAGAAATCTTTGAACATGAGGCCGCGGCTCGTGTCGTCGCATCACCGAATCCCTCGCTACCTATCCTCTCTACGAAAATCCTGTAGCAGTACAATGTAGGTGCGCTTGGCGTTTATTTAGCTGAAAAGCAGATCGAGTTCCTTGTTTGTAATGGTAGCCTCAAAAAGCAAAAATAGCTGAAATGGTTGCCGACCTCAGAAAGAAGCAAAGCAGGTTCACACTGGCGTTACAGCGTGTGGGCAGATTGGCTGTACATCTTTAGCACTAGAGTAAAGTTATTTGTACTGTGCTGAAGCTTTAATGTATTGTCCGTGTTTCTGTGCAGCCCGGGCGCGAGCGCCGACCCATCGGACGCGGCTGACGGCACTCTGGACTCGCTGCAGTACTGCGCGTGTGTCGCCAAGCCGCAATGCACGCCGCGCACCGACCTGCCCGTTAGTCTACTCTCATTATCATTATAATTCTTCCTGCAATCCACTCCATCCAAAATTTGTCTGTATGAGATTGCTCTATGCTATAAGACCACCAATAATTACTTACATATAAATCCTTTATAATATTTTTTTCTGGTTGGGCAATAAAGTGTTTTTTATCCATCTATATTATTTCTATCTAGAGATAAAACTGTTGTCGGTGTAGCATCTTCCACTTACTCCGTACTCTTAGTCTGCTCTACTTTAACTGTCTAGTCCGACTATTTTGTATTTCATTATTACTCACACTGTTGCTAATTGTTGCTAAGATTTCTAACGTGAAATATTTGACGTATTATTGAATTATTCTGCCTCAGTGGGCTTAAGTCAACACTCTGTCTACTGCGCTTGATTGAATATAATCGTCGACTTATTCACAGAACGCCTGCGGATCCGGCAAGGTGTTGTGTTGCTACGAGAAAAACCCTAATTCAGGACGACAAGCCAACTCAGGTGGGTTTATCAGGGTTATTATAATGCTTTGAAGATTTTAGAAGTAGTTACGCCAGTCAAATAATCCATGGTCGAAAACTTTCATGAGTATTGTTTACTCTCCAATGTATCGAAACGGTACTAACGAGTCCTTGTAATTTTCAGAAGTATTCAACGATATCGACGACGAACAATCAGTGGGGAGTGACCGGCCATACCCGAGCGGACCCCTGCACTTGGGTCCCGAGCGAGCCGCTACTGGTCAGTTTGGTCGGCAGCCCGTGCTGACGGGGCCCGGTGGGCCCACAGGACTTGTGGGGCCCTACACTGGGGAAGAAGGGCTGCTGGAGGAGTTGGAGCGGGAAGTGATGAGCTCTTCGAGCGCGCAGCGAGGCGTGCTAGTCGGACCAGGGGGCCCCACTGGCCGCATCGGCCCACAGCCGTCTGTGCTAGTCGGGCCAGGTGGACCCACCGGTATAATTGGGCCACGCGGATACGGCAACGGTTTCTACGGCAACGGTGGCTACGGCGGTTACGGCAACGGTATGCCCGCGGTGCTCGTAGGCCCAGGCGGGCCAACGGGGCTGGTCGGCCCCAGAGGCCAGGTGGGGCTCGTGAGCCCCGCGCGGCGGCCCGTGCTGGTGGGCCCGGGCGGGCCGACGGGCGTGGTGGGCCCCTGGTACCGACAGCGCGGCGCGCAGGCGCGGCCGCTGATGTCGGGGGCCGACGGTGTCTTCCGCACCGACGGCGAGCGCCAACGCCCGCTGTACGGCTAGTGCGCGCCACGTGTATTGTTAAAATGACTAGACCACTGCACTGCTAGGTCTAGTACACAAAATTATACTCTAGATTTGCGTTGTAGACGTTTGACGAGTTTTCATAAGAGTACCTGCTTTAATTTACATCATGCCGCTAAATCTAGAAACTCACATTACTGTTAAGGCTGACGCACTACGAATTACGACGCGTTATTTTTGGCGCGTTTTTTAAACGTTGCGATGCATACGCAAAAAAGTTGCACTCCATTCACAAATATTATCCGACGTTCATAGCTTCGATGACATCCGTGATTTTTTTACGCATAAAAAGGCGCGCTAAAAGCCAAAGGGACTCACAGATTTTTACGCACATTCGTTAATGAATTGCTGAAAAACAATTCGTGTAAACAATGAAGCTGTCCGGGTTGGCCCGTACAGGAGTGGTGCAGTGAGAAGAAGATAACGTGACATGAGTAACATTTTACGCGAATGGAATTAATGCTGTGTATAAAATAGATTAGATCTCGTAGCTTAAGTTATGGTAAGTTTTGTAAATAAGTAGTGGTGGGAATGTCTCTAGACAATAAATTACTTCATTGTGTTCTGTCTGTGTTTCGCTACGATCCATGCGCTGAAATACATGCTTTGTGAAATACCTGTGTGGAATAATAATAAATGGATAACTAATATGGACTTTAAATGATGCCTTCATTACCTTACACTAACCATTATTTTAGAGCCGTAACGTATTAATAAAGTGCTCTTTGAGATCGCTCTCGAATGCACATCAAGGTGCTGTTTTATTTCGAACAGCATCTTGAAGTTGGCACCCGAGAGCAATCTCGTAGGAGCGCTTTATGTGGTCCTAAGCTACTGACATCCTGACCACTCGTTAACTGACAATCTAATCTACTGTTAACAGCTTTCAGTTGACTAAAGTGCATACAAAAAAAAGCAACAGTTAACAGCAGATTTATTATTATTAGTGTACGAGAAATCGAGAGTAGGTAAGTGGTACCTATATAGAATAAACTTGCGAAGATAAATCACTAATACGCTTTTCTAGGTAAAAGTGTTGGACGGTAGCCCATAGCCAATAACGATAGGTAGATCAAAGCTTTCGGTATAAATCTTTGGAATCATAGCAAAAATAAACATCGAGTAATAAAATCAGTGGCCCCGCGCCAGATCGCGTGTTGGGAGTGAGACAAATGACCTGTCTCTCGTTTCCTCAAAACATCTCGAACGACGATACGCTGTCAATGGAAATTATGATCTAGTACCTATCTAGTACCGATGGCTTGTCACCCATTTACCATAAGCCTGCGGGAGGGTACTCTTGTGATATCAAAGGTTCTGATACGCTAGTCGCAAACTGGTGCATTGATGATGTTTTATTATAATAGGAGAGGCCATGCTTAAAGATAAATAAACGTGGTTAATTTTTTTTGTCTACGACAAATACTTTTCATAATGTGACCTGTCGAGAAGTCATTCTAAAAAACGTTTAGAATTCAATGAAAAAACAAGATATCATATGTTTTTTATTATTAGTGACTTCATTTTTTGCATTTTTTGGGACCCCGAAACTCCCGAAAAAATATTTTTATAACTTATTTTTTTTATTTTTCTCGAGTTTTTCTATGTCTGTGGCATAAAAGCAATGCCCCTTCAATCAGAGTTTGTCGCAAATTCCCCATTGTGAAATGAATAAACGTAGTGCGTATGTTGGTAAGAATTAATTAGGATGCTCAAATGTTTATTTATATTAAACACCTACATTACGAACTGAGTAGAATAGATCCTCCTTTAATGATCAATGCGAATTATGGAACACTACACAAATCGACGACGTTCAGAATCGTCACCATCAAAGGCCTTTACATAAATCATAAGAATAACAAATAACAAATCGGGGCTTTACGCAGGATTGGCGGCTAGTAACTGGAACAATGTATTTTTAGGGTTCCGTACCCGAAGGGTGCCAAACGGGACCCTATTACTCTGCCGCCGATGTCCGTCTGTCCGTCCGCCACCTTTAAAGGGCTCTATCTTAGGAACCATAATAGGTAGCCAATTGAAATTTTCACCGAATGTGTTATTATGGCGGATTACCTAACAAATAATAAAATTTAGAAAATAATAAAAAATAAGACAGGTCTCCACGCAACCAACGTGTTTTGTCGTCGTTTTTTTGTTTATGCTCTATCGTAAAAACGGTAATATACATACAGGCGTCAAACTCGACGTGATCGTGGGACTTTTTATATATTCTAAAGACAAATAATAATAAAAACGGTCAAGCACGAGTACGGAACCCTCATTGATGGATACTAGTCCTGTCGACGCATATCATTGATGATCTTAATTCAAAGACAACAAAAGTCAAGAGAGTCTGCTGGACTATCTAGATAATAATATTCCCCTACTTATTTCTTTCTTTTTAACACTCTATTAATCTACTGTAATCAGTTGTTAGTATACGAGAAACCGGGGGTCAATATGGGATTGGTAGTGTAGCCCTATCACGGCTAGGTACTGAGTGACTGACCGATGGTGGTGATGACGATGATGGAATAAAAGAGCGCGCCGGTGAAGTTCCACTGCAGGTGGTCGGTGTTCTCGGCGCCGTCCCAGCCGCGCCCCTTCATCTCGACCACCAGGGAGTTCTCGAACTCCTGCATAGACAAGAATACGTTATCAATTTAATTTAACCAGCCTGCGTTAAAAACAATCACTATAGGTGCTGGACACAGGTTATAGGGCGTCGGTCAGCGGGGTGTAGAACATAAGCCCTGGTCGGACTGGTATACGACGACGTTATATTAGCAAGATGTAGAACATAGGCCCTGGATCCCGCTGATATACATGATTTGCGTTGAATTTATAAAAGAGCCACCTTTTGTACACTTTCTTTTGTGCAATAAGGAATCAATCATAATAAAAGGTATGCTGAGCTTCTACTCGGTTAAAGTACCCTCCAGGACCCTATGCTCCGCCTGCAGTATAATATTGAGTTTTGAACAAACTTTCCAAGCAGTGCGGTTGATTGTTCAGTGACCTTATACCCCCGCCTGCAACAGCAGTGACCCTATGCCCCACCTGCAGCATGAGGACCACCTCGCTAGTCCAGTGCGTCTGGTTGAGGAGTGACCCTATGCCCTGCCTGCAGTAGCATTGACCCCGTGGCGCCACCTGCAGCAGCAGCGACCCTATGCCCCCACCTGCAGCATGAGGACCACCTCCCCAGTCCAGTGCGTCTGGTTGAGCAGCAGCGCGGCGCGCGTCATGCCCCAGATGCTGGCCGTCGTGTTGCGCCGGATCTGGGAGATGTTGCGTTTCACCTAATGATAGCAATCACAGAGGTTTTATTTAAAGTAGCACAGAAACTGCGACTTCCTGAAAGTTAATGAACTTAATGACAATTTTAAATTGGCGTTCATTTCAAAATCTAGATGATATTGGAGAAAAAATAGAAAACTCCAAACTTAGTCTATTAAATTTTCCTCAAAACAGAGTTTAAATTTAAGCTTATTATTTTATACCCTAGAACGCATGGGCTACTGTAACATAATCCCTAATGTTTCAGTAGCCCTTTCCCAACAGTGAATGTGCTTCACATTGGTTTAACCGCGTTTCTGGCCAGCTTATTATATCTTCAGGGATCTAATTGTAGAATCGTACACAAATCAGGGTTGTATTAACTTTCGCCAACCCAAATCATGGAAACGAAAGAGTATGTTTATTTCTCCAAGTATTTCTGTAGTATTTACATTGTGTCGGCTCTGTAGGTAGCCAAAAGTTACTGATCATTTTCCTGCCGCAGGTACATATGAATTTTTTTTGTGAATATTTGGTAGGTCTGAGAATATGTCGTAGGCTAATATTGACTGCCTCGTTGGTCTAGCCGTTAAGGCGCTTAGCTACCAATACAGAGGTCGTGGGTTCGATTCCCACTGGGGGCCGTCGTACATTTCTACAAATGGCCTCAGTCTGGGTGTATTTTTATGTTTGTGACGTCCTTGCCTGGTTACCATAGCACAGGGTATCCTAGTTTGAGACCAGGTCAAGTGATAATATTGTGTGGAAGTTATTATTATTATTAATTAATATGGCTAAACAACGTTTGCCAGGTCAGATTGTATCTTTATAAATATACTGACTATCAAGTGTCAGGAAGTTATTTTCTTAGCCCTATCACTTCATAATTAAATCGTTAGGATTTGCAAGCGATTTGAAAGCGATGCGATTGCGCAGCGAGCTCACCGCGATTTCGAAGCAATTGCGCGGTGAGCACGGCGCGACGACACCGCGACGACGCTGCGCCATCGCGGCGAACTCGCGGCGTGCTCGCCGCGATTTGAACACTCAGTAGCAAAATGGATTTATTTGACGAGGAAACACTACTTCGAAAACGCAGAAAACGAAAGCAGATACAAGTCAACGACGAATCTGGGACGATTCATTATCAAGTAATTGACTAGGAGAGAGCGACTACTATGTATCCCTATGGACGATTTTGAATTTTAGTTATAAATAACTTTATATTCATTGTATTAACGACGATTGAACCTCTAAACTAAACGATGCTACTTCCGCTTACACACGTATCTTTCATATGACTCAAGTAGGCGGTTCGGACTGTTGAATCCGATTGTACAAAATGGCGTTGACGGTGATAATCGCGGCGATGTCGCCGCGATTGCGCAGCGTGGTCGCGGCGTCGCTGCACAATCGAATCTCTATCAAATCGCTCACAAATCGCTAGTGTGTTAGGGCACCCTGCCTAGCTTCTAAATTAATCTGATTGCTCTTTTGTACAGGACGAAAATAAATATGAATAATTCTTTATTCATTTCTTTGCTAAGTAAGTTACAGAGTAAGCCTAAATATAAAAGAATGTTCTTTGATTATTATTAAATAAAATGATTAAGAATTACTCAATCGCTTATAAGTGATGCATATTTGTCCTTTGATTTTTCTATCGTTAGCCATCGCCATCTAGCCATGCCATCGATTAATCTGTGGGTACTTTAGTCCGAGGTCTACTCGTCTGCCAATCCGTCGAGCTTTCGTTAGAAAATATGGTAAAAGCTGTCAAATTAATTCGTAAATAAGATAGAAGCTGTCAAACATCGCTTGCTGGCTGGCATTGCATCACACATACAGTCAGAATCACTCTTCAGCTAATTAGCGCAACCACAGATGTCAATCTGTAAGCGCAACCGTCATAGCGCCTTTCAACTCACAATCAGCAGGTGGGGAAAAAAAAAGAGCTTTTACATTTTGTTCTAAGAGTTATTTCTACAGACTGTTTCAAGTAAAACCGCCTTAATAAAGCACCCGGAACTTTAGCTCCAACTAGATGCGATAAGACTCTGCGGTAAAAATTTAAGAGTGATTGTATAGGCCTTTAGTTTTCTCTCTTGTGCCTGTTTTCTTTGTTTGATTCTTTGCTTGTATGATCTGCCCCTATATCACGGGCACCAAATTCTGTCGGAGTCTTGACATTTGCGATAGAAATTAATATGGAATTTGATAGCTACGCATCCAGCGACTCCCTGCCATCGTAACCAGGTCATCAGACCATCTGGTGGAGTGCCTCCCCACCCTGCATCGTCCGGTCCACGGTCACCAGATCAGGACTTTTTCGCCCCGACGGCCATCAGTTCTCCGAGCTATGTGCCACGCCCACTGCCACTTCAACTGAGCAACTCTTCGAGCTACGAGTATATTAGTAACTCGGGTTCTTCTGTGGATCTCTTCATTCCTGATTCGACCACGCAGTGAAACTCCTAACATAGCTCTCTCCGTTGCTCGTTGGGCGACCTTGAGCCTTCTTATAAGGCCCACAGTAAGCGACCAGGGCCTAGATTCTGTTAATGCATTGTAGTAACATGACAACTGCATGAACATGGCGGTTTTCATTTCATGGCTGCTTTAAGTCTACGCGGGCACACCCATCAAACCTTCTAGGCGTCATTGGTACGAAAAAACACGTCACGTGACCCGACAGTGTACCTGTCATTATACTACAATGCACTAACAGAATCGAGGCCCTGGTCTCACATCCATAAGTCATCACTGGCAACACACATTGGCTATACACCTTTTTCTTGAGACACTGAGGTAATATGGATGCGAAAATGTGATTTAGTTTCCGAACATAGCCTATCCGAGTTGTATTCGATGAGTGATCTCTTTCTCCAAGTTTGTCCAAGTTAGTTGGATTTAGTTTTTTTAATCTCTGTTTATTAAGTTAAAACGTGTTTTGAAAAGAATAAATGTGGAGTTTCTTTGTTGGCTTCTTCTTCCCTTAATCTTTTAATTGTAAAACTAACAGCTTTGGAAAACATTTTGTTTTTATAGTGAATAACAATTTTGAGTTTGAGTCAAGTTTAATCCTTGAGTCCCTGGTAATCCTCTCGCTCGCACCCGTGCCCGCCAATGCTCACCTCTCGCTCGTGGTCGGCCTCGAGTCGCTCGAAGGTGACGGCCCCGAGGATGCAGTAGGCCACCACGAGGCTGATCATCACCAGGTGCGAGAACACCACCGAGCACAGCTTCCACGTGTAGTACAGGAACTGCAACATGCCACCCACTCGTCCGATGCAACTATAGTCCGTGCGAGACACCATCTCCGTGGACGTAAACAAACTGTTTTTGTAATACCTGCGTTGTAATGGTTTTTAAGTCAGTTTCTAATTGTTCTTAAGTTAATAAAAACTGAATTTGAACGGATGTTGACTCGTTTACTTTTTCATTTTACAATTTTTCGACGTTTCGGTACTTTACTGATGAATTTGACAGCCTCCATGGTCACTACCGAGACAACGGCACTTGCAAAAGTACCAAAACGTCGGAAAATTGTAAAATGAAAAAGTAAACTAGTAAATATCCGTTCAATTTCAGTTTTTATCACGTCCAGTGCTCGTTTTAACCTTAGAAAATACAATGTTCTTAAGTTGTTTTAAGTCTTTTAAGTCGGACTGGTTTCTGTGTTTTAGTACAATGCGCACTGGAGTACAAGACGAATGGCGTGTGAGCCTTTAATTGGCAGCCTTATAAGGATAAACTATGAAAATTCTAATTAAGTGTTTTATAGTGGCGGTGAGCGGTGGTAGTCTAGTGGGTACAACATTTGACTCGGAAGCAAGAGACCCAGGTTCGATTCCCAGTGCGGGCGTGTACCTATGACTTTGTTTTCTAAGTTATGTATATTTGTGAAGTTATAGGATCAAATATCAAATAATCAAATCAAATAATATTTATTATCGTAAAGAATAATACACAGAGGCAAATAAATGTTACTTACACAATGCTTAGACTGTAAAAGGTTTAACATGTGTAAATATCTTTGAGTAACGGTGACCCCACACTAGGCATAGCCTGTATCGTGGCCGTCACGACATGAAATTGTGCTTTTTATTAACATTTCAGGCAATCTAAGCAGATTTTGATGTTATAAAATTATTTATGTAGTACATTTAATTTCAAAATTATATTAATTACAAAAGTGAATTGTTATAGAAAAGCATAGTTGTTTCAATTTCATGCTAAAAGTGAAAAACAAAATCAAGTCAATAATTATTACCATAAATAATTAATTCAATTACATGCAAAATCAAAATTTTTATTTGAACTCTTTTAAATAGTATTTGTAACATTATGCATTTTAACAAATTATGTTGTCCCATTGCGCTTAGTGTGTAAGTTCTGGTGTTTTTGTGTGTTGAGTATATGTTCAAGTGTACTTAGGTCTTGGTGTTTCAGTCATTTCATGCTCAGGACTCTGTGAGTATTGGTTATTTCTGTATCTTCAGCAAAACCTCGGAACTTGCGTAGTTTAAAGTTTTTAAGTAATTGGTTACAGTCAACTTACATTCTCTTATTGTCGAATTTTGAATATCACAGCGCTTTAGAATTTTGTTATAAAGGAAAGGCGAAGAAAAATGGGAGAAGCGTTGTGCAAAAGAAGTTTTCGTTCTAGGTACTGGGATTTTAAAAACTCTCTTTTCGCTTAACCGGGCACATGCTGGAGAGCTGACGACGCTTCGATGGATACCTAGCACAGCTCCAAGGATATAGAGTTGTCGGACACGAAGTACGGAGCAGTCCTGGTATAGGCTGTCTGTGGGGTATAAGCGGGATCTTCTGCACATTACCTTTAAAACAGAGCGCTGTGCTCTCTCCAGTCTTATCATTTGTGTTTTGGCTGAAGCTCCCCAGACCGAGATGCAGTAGGTGATGAGTGACTGACAAAGGGTGATGTAGATGTAATTGAGTAAATTTCTATCAGCACTTTGTCTCAGACACATCATTATGCCAATAACCTTGCGAGCAATACCACTCGCCAACCGAGAAGGATAACATCGTGAGGAAACCTGAGTGTCTGAGCTATTCAAATACCTCAGCGCTTGAAATCGCCAATCCGCGATGACCATGAGGGAGGCCTATGTCCTGCAGTGGGCTTCAAATAGCTGATGATGATGACACTTAAGCTATGTGGAGAATAATTTAAGAAAATGTTTCGGTAGAAAATTCCAAACACTAAATTAAGCAGGCAAATTAAGTAATTAAGTTTTAATGTAACATCAAGCATTAAAACTTAATTACTTAATTTGCTGGCCATACTTGGTTCAATTGACCAAATCAGAGGTGCTGAGGGAGATTGAGAGTTTCTACGGACAGCTATACACCTCAGTCGCAAAACCTGTTAGCAGTTTGAACAAAGATCCGAGAGCCAAACTGACCCGACATTATACCGAAGACATCCCGGACATCAGCCTGTACGAGATTAGGATGGCCCTGAAACAGCTCAAGAATAACAAGGCACCAGGAGAGGACGGAATCACATCAGAGCTCCTGAAAGCGGGTGGAACACCAGTACTTAAAGTCCTTCAGAAGCTCTTCAATTCCGTCGTGCTCGAAGGAAAAACGCCAGAAGCATGGAACAGAAGCGTGGTGACGCTGTTCTTCAAGAAAGGGGATAACTCTCTATTGAAGAACTACCGACCCATCTCGCTTCTGAGCCATGTTTATAAGCTGTTTTCGAGGGTCCTCACGAATCGTCTCGAACGCAGGTTTGATGACTTCCAGCCTCCCAAACAAGCCGGTTTCCGAAAGGGCTTTAGTACCATAGACCACATCCACACGCTGCGGCAAATTATACAGAAGACTGAGGAGTATAATTTGCCATTCTGCTTAGCGTTTGTGGACTATGAGAAAGCCTTCGATTCGATCGAGACATGGGCAGTGCTCGAGTCTCTCCAGCGTTGCCGTATTGACTATCGGTATATCGAGGTGCTGAAGTGCTTGTACAACAGCGCCACCATGTCGGTCCGAGTACAGGAGCAGAATTCGGAGGCAATTCCATTGAGAAGAGGCGTGAGACAGGGAGACGTTATCTCTCCGAAACTGTTCACGAACGCACTGGAAGATGCCTTCAAGCTTCTGGAATGGCAGGGACGCGGCATCAATATCAATGGCGAGTACATCACGCACCTCGATTTGCCGACGATATAGTAGTCATGGCAGAAACGATGGAAGCTCGAAGACCTCAGTCGAGTTTCCCAACGTGGTGGCCTTAAAATGAACATGGACAAAACGAAGGTCATGTCGAACGCTCGTGTTGTGCCCACCCCAATAACTTTGGGGAACACGACTCTCGAAGTTGTAGACGAATACGTCTACTTAGGACAAACAATCCAACTAGGCCGGTCCAACTTCGTGAAAGAGGTCAATCGTCGAATCCAACTCGGCTGGGCAGCTTTCGGGAAACTTAGAAAAGTCTTTTCGTCTAATATACCTCAATCGCTCAAGACAAAATTATACAACCAGTGTGTTACCAGTGATGACTTATGGCACTGAAACGTTGTCTCTCACTATGGGCCTCATAAGAAGGCTCAAGGTCACGCAACGAGCTATGGAAAGGGCTATGCTCGGAATTTCTCTACGAGATCGAATCAGAAATGATGAGATCCGTAGACAAACGAAAGTCGTCGACATAGCCCAGCGGATTAGTAAGTTGAAGTGGCAGTGGGCGGGGCACATAGCACGCAGAACTGATGGTCGATGGGGCCGAAAAGTTCTCGAATGGAGATCACATATCGGCAAGCGCAGCGTGGGACGACCAGCCACAAGATGGACAGATGACGTCATTCAAGTGGCAGGAAGACGCTGGATGCAGGCCGCTTCCAACCGGTCTTTTTGGAAATCCATGGAGGAGGCCTATGTCCAGCAGTGGACTTCTTGTGGCTGAATGATGACTTGGTTCAATTGCTGACCACGTGTTGCTGCTCATTTATTTATTCTGCTAACCAAAATCATTGATAGCTGATTAAATACGTTTTTTAGTTTTGAGTTTGAGCTAACAAACAACCAAACAAAGTAATACGTAGACCGTCCGTCCAAAGCAAAGTGTCAAACGATATGAAGGGTGGTACCTTGGCGCACTTGCTGGGCGGCGGCAGCAGCGGCGGCGGCGCGCGCCGCGCTCGTGACGTCATCGCGGCGCGCCCGCTGCTAGCGACCACCGCGCTGCACACATCACACGACGAGCCGCGTTCTCGCCGGCCGCGGCCGCCTGCGCTCTACCACACCGCACTACTGCTACTGCCTTCCAGAACTACGGCTCCACATTTAAACTATACCCAAACAGTCAGGTGTGTCTGCAATCGGCACTCAGTTATTCCACAGATGCACTCCAAACAAAATCATTGCGGTAACTCCGGCGCCAACAGTGGATACTTCATAACGTTAACGATTAGAATTGTTGTGATCGCCTCTTCACAAATATTTACACAAGCCGAGTGTTATTATGGATATTGTTGCTGTAGGTATTTGGGCGGGCGAGCGGTGGGCGGGCGGCGCGCGACTGCGGGATATATCGGGCAACCGGGTCATGCGCACGAGTTGGGCAACTCAGGGAAATAAAACCGCGCTTCCGCCCCTATCATAATCGCTTACGCTAAAGAGAATTTCAATGAAAGTCGTACGTAAAAAACATTTTTACTTATTCTTTATCTTTTAATAACTTGTCCAAATAAGTAACAAAACTTAGTATACAAATAGATTCTATTCTTATACTTATCTAGTATCATCTAGTATCACTTTTACAAGAGTGAATGGCTCCTGGAGCAGCGTAAACAATAAAACGATTGGTCAAGTAACTACTTGGTTACTGTGAAACTTAATTGAAAAAAAAAGATATCGCATTGCAGTGACATTGAAAACTACGAGTACATGGTATTGGTCCCAATCTACCATTACGTTGCTGGACCCAATGCCACGCCTTTCATCAACCATTATTCACGTTTACTTACGTAATTTCATTGAAAGAGACGAAATACTGACTTATAAGAATGACAATGTACGAGTATGTAATCGAGTGGCCGAGCGGGTACAATTTTATACGCTAATAAGTATTATTTATTACTAAAGTTACATTAGCTAACGAAAATATTGGTTCAACATGAAACCCACCTCACAACAAATCACAACATATTGTACCAAAATCTGTATAAACCTTGCAACCTTGCTCAAGCTGACGACATACTCCATTTATGCATGTCTGCACTCATTAATTAGGAACCGAGAAGATAAGCCTCGGTCTACGGAATCTTTCGAAGCGCGTCCCAGACAGTTCACAAACTGCTTGTAGAGTAACGTTTTCCAACAACTAAGCACACGTTTATAGCTAAATTTTTTTGTTTAATTATCGAATGTTGATCGTTACATAACTGCATGAAGGTAGAGAACAGTTTGTACACACGAAGCACATCGGTAAGAGTATTAATAATGAATAACTTTGCCTATTATGAAAACGCTGCTTTACGATAAGACAATGCTGTGTTGAGTACATCGTTACTAGTGTTCAAAAGCATTATATTAATGTTGGTAGGGCAGCACTGGAAGCCTACTTGGTCGCCTGCATCTCCACTTGCTCCTTGCCGTCGGCCGCCGCGGTCGCCGGACTGGACGCCGAACCTGACGCCGGACCGAACGCGAGGCGCTCGGCGTCCGCGATGGTGTCCGGCAGCCGCGTCCGCAGCGTTTCCGGCGTCAGCAGCATGAGCGCGCCGGCCAGCAGCGCCGCGCCGCCGAACAGCACGGACGGTAGCCACTCTACGTACACCGCCTGACAGGGCAGAAGGATTTACTGTTTCCTAAATCTTTAGGCAACGATGGGCTGCGTTTATACTTTAAGAGGTATATACGCAGCTCGTAGAGCTGTGGTAGCGGAGCGGTAGAAATGTACGTAACTTGTTTTCTAAGCTACGTACATTTGTGAAGTTATAGTAGCAATACCACTCGCTAACTGTGAAGGAAAACATCGTGAGGAAACCCTAGTGTCTGAGGTATTTACATACCTTAGCGCTTGTTACGTACAATGGCCCAAGTACGAGGCTAAGTGCGGAAATCTCAGGTCTAACTAACTAACTATACGCAGCTCGCTATCGCTAACAGCAATAGGAAGAGTAAACCATCAACTGAAGCGATCTGAGGTAGGTACCAGCGAGCTGTGACAATGACACCAAGTTGGCAAGGACTGAAGCAGAAACACTCGCTTATCTAGAGAGGATGAAAGACGGAGCCCCGTAGAAGTGTAGGCCGACCGCCAGCTAGGGGCGCGATGACATTGACATGGCAGCAGAAAAGACCTGGACGAAACAGCGCAGAGAAGGAGCGACTGGCGCTTGCATGAAGACGGCCGTTATTGTCCTGCAGTGGATATTGATGAGCTGAAGAGGGCGAGTAAGTTAGCAACAGGAAGAGTGAGTTACCAGCAGCGGCATCTGAGGCGCCACGATCGAGCCGAGCCGGCCCACCATGGAGCAGAAGCCCAGCAGCGAGTGGCGCGCGCGCGTAGGGAACAGCTCCGACGTGTAAAGGTAGATGCCGCTGAAGGCCATCGTGATCCACACCTTGCCCGCCAGGTACAATAGCGTGGCCAACCACGGCAGCTCTGCAAACAGACAGGCATAAACTCACGCTTGTATTGCGGAGAATGTATGTGTGTTGTGGTATCGGAATAAACTTTTTTCAATTTCAATTTCAAATAAGTAAAAAAATCCGGCCAAGTGTGAGTCGGACTCGCGCACGAAGGGTTCCACACCATTATTAACATTTGAATATTTCAAGCGTCTACCAAAAAATGGCAGAAAAATCACGTTTGTTGTATGGGAGCCCTCCTTAAATATGTATTTTATTCTATTTTTGGTATTTTTTGTTATAGCGGCAACAGAAAAACATCATCTGTGAAAATTTCAGCTGTCTAAGTACGGAACCCTAAAAAGTATTTTTTTATTACCAAATGGAATAAGTTACATGTATGAAAGACTATCTTGCTCGAGTACAAGAAAATATTTATAACTGTGCTAAACCAATGTCCATTGTCACAAATTTTCGTCTTACCTATGTTTCATATAACTAATAACCATCACTCTACTTACAATTGTATGTAAATCACATCTCGTAGGACTTGTCACCACAATTACCTACTTCAAAATCATTCACAAATATACTTCTTTGTTTTATGTTTCACTAATAGATAACTTGAGTCTACTGTAACAAAATCACGGGGAATGCAATAAATTAATCGAGCTATTATATTTTGTACACCGAGCGCCATCTACTGACGATAAGTAAAACTATAGCATGGTTCACTAATAGAAATAGAGAGCGAGAGAACCGCGGGAACCGTCGAACATGCATCGAACGCTTGGATGCTTGGATTGCGGGATGGTGGCGGCCATTTTTCAGTGTAGCTACGTCTTAGTACATATTCAAATGTATTTTATTTTCTTGTTAAAACGTAAAGCAAATCCACAAAAAAATTGTTCTAGGCGACAAAATTAAAAACAGAAATGGCAATATTATTGAAACGTCGCGCTTGAGCCCGATAATTCACTCGAATCTAGCGACAAATACGGTTCTTTTTTTATCATCATCATCATAATCAGCCGGTGTCAGTCCACTGCTGGACGTAGGCCTCTCCCAATACACGCCACTGAGCCCGATCTAAGGCTCTTCTTTTCCAGTCACTGCCAGCCGCTTTGCTAATGTCAGTGAAATGCCGATATTATGCTGTGTGACAGGCACTTACGCGCCGGTCAATATTTAATTTTACATTGAATTTCTACTGACCGTGGTAATTTTACGTTTACTGCCGTTTCATAAACGAATACATAATTTTGCTTTACAATAGTCAGTTTACTGCCAGTTACTACAATTGCTTTATGAAACACATTGTGCCACATTTTAAAGGTGAATTGTGACATTTCGTAGTACATTTTGAGACTGCCGGTCAAAACTGCTGTTTTATGAAACACATTACGTGACATTTGTAAGTGCTTATTGAAACCATTTTACTATGACTGAATTGTTTACTGACAAATTGTCTGTCAATTTAAGTTATATGAAACAGGGCCCAGATGTGACGTGCTAATTTTGATACGTAATACCTATCTATATACCTACAAGGTGTCCACAATGTACTTCTTCACGATGCACTAAAGTCATATTTTCAGTATTGAACAGACTTGGGCTCAAAAGACATCTGTGCGTCATTCTTTTAATAAGCCAATGCATCCGTGTCAGATTACTGAATATCTAATAGGTTCCAGCGGCTTTAGTAATGTTATCTTCCCGCTCGTCTACCGCCTAGTCTGTGAGTGCCTCCTCATAGTCTTGGGGCATTTGGTTACGCCGTAGGAGTTATAGTTTAGTTTCTTGGGAATTGAACCGTAGGTTTATCTTCGTTGCTCTATCCTCAGGTTGGAGCTAGTAGTATCACCGGTAGGTCTCAACCGCGGCTAGTAACCACCTACCAGATAAATATATGCCGCTAAAGAATTCATCGTGTTCCGGCGTGATGTATAGTAACTAACAGGCAAGCGTAACAGCTTCATACTACTCTCCATTTACAATCATATGTGATGGTCAAGAGACTGTCCGAGATGACATTTGGGAGAAAATGCCTATTCCCAGCAGTGGGCGGCTGTGTGTTGATGATAAGGTTTTGTTTTAGAAGGATAGGTTGACACTTGATCCCAGTCACCCCCGATGGTAAACGAAGACAGGGTCTGAGATGTTACGTGTTTACCTGTTAAATGCCGGAGATGCGATGGTCAAGTGCGAGACTGTGTTAAGTTGAAGATACAAGCACTAACCGGGCGGTATGAAGGCGAGCGCGACGCAGGCGACGCCGCACAGCATGTAGGCGGCCAGCAGCGTGCGCTTGCGGCCCCAGCGGTCCAGCAGCAGCGCGTTGCCCACCACCGCTACCACCTCCACCGACACCACCAGCGCGAAGTTCGCGTACTTGTCGCCCGCCAGGGACACCTGCTTTGACCAATTTACTTAGGATTACGTTCTTGTTGTTTATTTATTCACGGCGTGATTTGTGTTTGTATAGTGTTCCCTTAATTTACATTTAAAAACCTGCTTGCTTAATCGATACTTCCGTACGAACAGGACTATAACTTCTTCTTCTTCTTTCGTGTCGAAAGCATCGACTCCGACATTTCGCTCCCAAAACCGTGCCCCTGCAATAACGCTGGGCGACGCCTCCATCAGAACCCGCAAGCCGCACTGCGGAACCTCGGAGCAGACACAAAGATGCGGCGTTGTTTGTGCAGCTCCACATCGGCACCAGATATCAGCATCTTCGGGCAGGATCCCCCATCTTTTCAAGTTATCCCTGGATCGAGCAACCCCTCCCGTAGACGGTTCATGCAACGTATGGCGGTTATCATTTGCTTGTCATGAAATGTTTTGTGTATGTTTGGTAGGTCTGAGAATAGGTCGTAGGCTAATGAATATGGCAAAACAACGTTTGCCGAGTCAGCTAGTGTATATACGCTAGTGTATGAATACCAGGAGATCCCCCACAGATGGCCTGTGGATTCATCTCGCGTGCCCACCGCAAATTGACATTGAGATATGTGAACAGTCGAGACACTTTTCCTTCACTTTGTTTGTACACGATGCTTTCCTCCACAGTGCAAAGAAGAAAGAAACATGAAGGTTCCTCATAAGGCGAAGAAAGAAAAAACGTCCGTGTACGTCAGACGTACCCCGGGCAACAATTATCAGCTCCTGATGCTGATTGGCAAGTCACGACGAATAGCGAACCTCTTTGCTATCAATCTTCTTCTTCTTCGTGTGCTGCACTAATAGATATTGGCCGTCAGCTCGCCACATTCTTCTACATTTCTTGCCAAACGCTGGCCACATCCGTCTATTTTCTGTTCTGACTGTTCTGAGCCACGGCTTCCTTCTTCTCCCAATACACCGCTTCCTCTGAATCTTGCCTATCATAATAACTTGAAGAAGTCAGTATCTACGCGTATCGTGTTGCAGCAATGCAGATAACTGATTTTTTTTCGTTATAAATATGTTAAGAAAAAGATACGAGTAATGTTGCTACTTTAAATATAGATCGCAAAAAAAGGAAAGACCGAGTTAATGGCCAGCCCGTAAAAGACGAAAGTGCAAGTGATCCACCACCAGGCGCAGATGGCTAGCCGCGTCAGCACCACGCGCGAGCGCAGCACCTGCCGCCATAGCCCCACCTCCGCCGCCTCCGCCACCCCCGCCGCACTCTGCGGAAGATAAACTGTACTTTGTGAACGAGCATGATGAACAGATTGCCGTTGGCGGCTAGAGGACAGAAGGAAAGTGAGGGAGAAACAGTTCCAGTTACCAAAAAGACATACAAAAATTAAGGAGCACCTTTGGGGAGCCTTATGTCCAGTGGATGAGTACGAGCCGATTAACCTCCTCAGTCTTGACCTTGAAAATAACAATTGAAGACCATTGTTATTTTCAAGGTCAGGACTGAGGAGATCAATTGATACATGAACTAAGAACTCCCATTGAAATTGCAAGGTAATAAAGCATCTAAATAGGTTAAGTGCCATTATTTTTCCGTCATACTTGTGTTCCAGTCCCATTTGATGGAATTCGTAGCGATATTTTTTTTTATTTTATTGTTTTCTCTAATCTAAAACAATTTAAATCGTGCTTGAAATAGACACCTATTTTCTGCGCTACATTGAACAAACATTTTCAACTTCACAAGACGTTCCTTCCATCTTCAAGCCAGCCTTACTTCAGCCATCCTAAAACCGTTCACCAATAGCTTATTCGTGCTCATCCTTAAACCGTTAAACTAAAGCTCATTGACCATTTAACCAATCAGGTCCCACTCGTCCACTACTGGACATCCTCCCCGCGGCACGCTACTTCTTTCTGTCCCAGCATTAGTCATCCAGCTGCTGCCAGCAATCTGCCTCAGACCGCCGGGCTAGCTTATAAAAGCCTATTTATCCGCATCCTCAAACCGTTCACCAAATGCATAATATTCATCCTCATTATTAAAACGTTCACCAAAAGCCTATTCATCCTCATTCGCAAACCTTTCACCAGAAGCTTATTCATCATCATCCTCAAACCGTTCACCGGCGGCGGGCATATCCCCGACCGTACCCTGACCTTGTCAGCGGGCGCGTGGTCAGCTGCCAGCTGCTTGAGGGTCTCGTCGCTGAGCGTGACGCCATTCATCTCCGCGGCCTTCACGATTATGTCGGCCGCCTCCTGATTCCGACCCTGGAACATTCATCACAAAAACCTATTTAGAGGCTAAAAATTCCACCCATGCCGGGACTTCAACCCGCGACCTCTGGCTAACCTTGCTAGCTCTCTCCCAACTGAGCTAATGGGCAAGTGCAGGCATCGGCGACATTTCGAACCTCTTTACAAACTTCTCTGTATTACGTACGGATGCGTCGCGGGTTCAAGTCCCGGCATGGGTGGACTTTTTAGCCTCTAAATAGGTTTTTAAAATTGTCCTCAGCACGAATTAGTGCAACAAGAATATAAACCTTCATTACATTCATTATTTTATTGCTATAAAATAATCAGTCAGTAATGATTTGTAAAAAACCGATTGAGGGGTTATTCTACTCATCACACTGAACAACTTTTGTTCCACAAGTTACATTATTCAAAGTAAAAACTTGCTTTCCATTGAGAATTTTCACTGAAATCTGAAATTATGTGCGTAATTTGGCTTTTTTTTAAAAAAAAAATACTCGCTAAATTATTCAAATGAAAATTAATAAAAACATTTTTTTATTCTACACTCATCAATCATCTCGATTGATGTGAGGTGGGTATTGAAGCAGTCCCCCTACTAACAATAACTTAAAATCACAAAGGAACTCTAAAATCCTTATCATTCAGGCATGGAAAGTACGAGTGGAAAGACAAATTACGCTGTTTTTTTTAACTGAGGCAGTTGAGGAATGTTAACGCCTAAGACACGCCAAGTTTTATGGTGAAAATTGAATAAATATTCGCCTCTCTCCCACACAATATGGACGGCTTTACTGTAAAAGCGACAATCAAATAGTTGTCCAGTGCCTTTCTTTAATTGGCGGTGTTATGCGTGAATGGAGTTCCGATTCAAGCGTACCTTAGAGAGAAGCCACCGGATGCTCTCGGGCAGCAGGTAGAAGTAGGAGAGGAAGAGCAGCGAGGGCGGGTAGGCGACCAGGATGAAGGTCCGCCAGTAGCGGAAGGTGTGCGCCAGCAGCGCGAAGCTCAGCCCGCCCAGCACCAGCATGATGCCCAGGAAGGCCGTCGTCAGCACACGCTTGTCCTGGCCCAGCAGCTCGATCGCTACAAAGTTGAAGTTGACCATCTGAGCTTATGTAATCACCCCGTGAACAGAGGTCTTTGTTGGGCATATGCCTCTTCTTCCCTCATTTGTCATTGATGCATATTTTGATCCACTTGAAAGGAAAACAGCGTGACTCAAACTTTGACTCGGCTTGCCAATGCTCAATCAACCAGTATCTTCTAGAGAACAGTGATAGGTAGTTAAAACATAAATGTCTGACTAGCGCTAAAAAATGACCCCACGTTCAATTGTGGGATGGTGAGTGGGGCTTGTCAATCGTGTCACCAATCAGAGCGAGTTCAGTGTAACCCGGCAAAATATCTATGCACCCGCCACCGCGAGACCGCCATCTGGCAAGGTACCTAAATATTATGACGGGTTATATATCAATGAAGTTATTCATTGGTTTGACGTTTTTGTGTAAAACCAACCATCAGTTACGCCGTCACTTGGTCACGCATGGCGCACAGAATGAACCAACCACAGAGTGACTTACTCTGCAGCACATCTTGCGCTCATTTCATAGGTAAAAACTAATCGGGGGGACTGGGGCCGCTTTTGTGTGTGAGTTTTGTAGGAACAAATACTTCTGTTTTTTTCATTCGTAGCTAGAGAACGATTTTATTTCAATTGACGTAGGCAATGCTGTGTTTTAACTGTAGTTTACAAATGTGTTTATTTTCACAACTATTGAAGCCACAATAGATTCTTACGCTCTTGGAAAACTTTGTCTAGCTAGGAAGAAAGTGAGCAAAAAAGTTTCTCGATTTTTTTTCCTCTTATTTCAATGCATATCCACTAGGAACATATTTCTATGGTTGTGACGCCTTTGTTTACTACCCGTTCTCAGCTAATACTTAGCAGATAGATGCAGGTACTAAGCAAGCCATCAAAAAGGCCTACAAATAAAAAAACATAGAAATAGAAAGCATTTATTGCCATATTACGACAAAAGGTCGGGGCTCAGCATTATGCAACCAAGTCAACGCAGTGATCTTGGCAGCGCTCATTTTCAGCCACTACCCAAAAAAACTTAAAACTGATAAGAATATTCTTTATTGCACACAAGAAGCGAGACATAAAATATGAAAGTTACAATGAAAAAGTACAATGGGTGGCCTTATTGCTAAAAGCAATTTCTTCCAGACAACCTTGTGACAGAAAGGTTTCCGAAGGAGAAAGCGAGACGGGTAGTTGGTGCAAATATGAATAGTATATACTTAAACTTAATAATAAACTTACATAAATCTTACTTAAATAATTGTTAAATCAAATCAAATCAAATCAAAAAATTTTTTATTCAAAGTAGCACAGAAACTGCGACTTAATGAACGTTACAAGTTAAACTAGGTGTCCATTTCAAAATCTAGATCATTTTGGAGACAAAATGGACAAAAAAACTCCAAACTTAGTCTTTTCAAGTCCTTAATTTACAGGATTTATATAAATGTTCTAAAACTCATGCATTGAACTGGCTTTAATTCCAGACATCATTGTCATCTAAATAATCTTTAATGTTATAGTAGCTTTTTTGGCACAAAGTGTGCTTCACACATTTTTTGAACCGCGTTTCTGGCAAGCTTATGATATCCTCGGGGATCTTATTGTACAAACGTATACAATGCCCCATAAAGGATGTATTAACCTTTGCCAGCCTAAATTTTGGGAACGAAAGTTTATGTCTATTTCTAGTATTTACATTGTGTTGGCTACCTACAGTTTTAAAGTCACTGATATTTTTCCTAACGTACATAATATTTTCATAGATATACTGACTAGCAACTGTTAGGATGTTAGTTTCTTTAAAGAAATCTCTTAACGAATCTCTATTGCCTAGCTTATATATGAATCTGATCGCTCTTTTCTGCAGGACGAAGATGGTCTCAATGTCTGCTGCCCGACCCCACAGTAGTATACCATAGGACATAATACTATGGAAGTAACTAAAATAAACAAGCCTAGCAGTTGCGACATCAGTTAGTTCCCGGATTCTTTTAACTGCTACATACCTATATGTAAGAGGAGGATATAATTAATATAATATACCTACATAGAAAGAAAAAGCAATCATGTACTTATTAAAAACTTAATTTACAGAGAAAGATACAGTTCTTTTACCCTATTTTTGAAGATTGCTGGAGATGGAGAACGCCTTATTGAGATCGGCAGATCCAGAGAATAGAAGTATGTCTTCCTACAAAATCACTCTCAAAAACGGCTCCAGTCCTCTTGCTTAGCCTGTACCAACAAAATGAGCGCAAGATGTGCTGTAGAGTAAATCACTCTTTGATTGGTTCATTCTTTGCGCCAAGCGTGACGACGTGAACGTTGATTTGGCGATAGTAAGTGATAGCGTAACTTACGATTGGTTTTATACAAGAACGTCAAAGTCAAAAACAAAAATTTTATTCACTAACAACAAAATGTTTACTTAAAGAACGTCAAAGCTATTAGTTTCATAATTAATAGATTATGCGGAGAAGAAGCTAAGCAACTCCACATTTATTCTTTTCAAAGCAGATTTGCTTAATTAACAGAGTTTTCAACTTAAAGTTACACTACACTAGATACAATCGTCCCCGTTAGTACTATTTAAATACTTAAACATTCTATCATTTTGTCTACTTGGAATTTAGAAGCGGATTATTTGCCATGAACCAATCTAATACACGCGACAGAGCATTATTTGCATCGTCAAGATTATTTTCTTGTCTCTTAATTTTAAAAATAAGTGACATATATATTATCGGCAAATAATACTACCTCGGACATGTTTTGTACCATACATTTTTTTATATATACAAGGAAAAGGAACGGTCCGTTTGATTGCGGGTGGTAGGCAGTAGTACGGATTCTTGTAACTCCGAGTTTTTTCATGAGTTCATGAAACAACCATGACTCGAACTGCCGGCCCTGATCTGTGGTTATTCGTAAAGGGCAACCGAAGCGCACTATCCATCCATCGTATAGCGCTCGCGCGACGGTTTCTGCTGTTATGTTTCTAACAGGAATTGCCTCCGGCCATCTTGTGCATCGGTCGATTATTGTGACTAGGTATTGATAGTCATTTGATGGCGGCAGTGGTCCCACAATGTCCATGTGAATATGTTCAAATCTATTTGACTCAGGAAACTGTCCCAGTGGTGTGACATTGTGTTGGTGTATTTTGGCACGTTGGCAAGCTATGCAACCTCTCGCCCATGATGTTACGTCTTTGTTTATTTCCGGCCAGAAAAAACTTGTCCATCATGTGTCGTCTCGTTGTGTGTATGCCTGGGTGGCTTATTTCGTGTAGTGCTTTGAAGGCTGCTTCACGGAATAGTCTCGGTAGGTATGGCCTCGGGGTAGCCGTTGAGGTTTCACATACGATCGGTTTATTAGTTGACTCTCGTGAATTTCAGGTTTTTTTTTACTGTACAGGTCTCGCAGTTCAGGGTCTTTATCTTGCTCTTCTGCCAGTGCTTCGTAATCAATAGTGCTCGTACACTGAATCTCATTGATTCGAGATAAAGCGTCTGCTACTGGATTTTCTATGCCCTCTACGTATCGGATTTTGTTGCAGAAGTGGCTAATGAAATGAAGCTGTCTTTCTCGTCGTGGTGTGTCACAGTTGCTTGGCGGCTTCGTCAGTGCGTAAGTCAGGGGTTTGTGATCCGTGTAGATTGTCACGTCGAGCCCTTCGATATAACATCGGAAGTGCTTGACAGCGGTGTACATGGCTAACAATTCGCGGTCGTACACGCTGTATTTCTTCTGTGTGTCACTCAAGCTCTTGGAGTAGAAAGCGAGTGGTCTCCATGTTCCTCTGACCTTTTGTTGAAGCACACCTCCCATGCTTTGATCGGATGCATCTGTCATCATTGCTAGCTCTGCGCCCGGTATAGGGTGAGACAATGTCGCCGCTTGTTTGATGCTGTCGCGACAATGTTCCAAAGCCTCTTCTGCCGTTGGAGTCCACGTAATCGGTGTCTTGTCTTTTTTCTTTGTATTATGCAACATCTTGTTGAGTTCTTGTTGCTTATCAGCTTGGCGCGGCAGGCAGTTCGCGGTAAAAATTCAGCATGCCAAGAAATCGACGTAATTCTTCTATTGTCTTTGGCTTCGGGTAGGTAGATATGGCTTCTACTTTTTCTTCAAGTGGTTGTATGCCTTGAGACGGAACCCGATAACCCAAAAAGTTCAGTTCTTCTTTTCCGAATTCGCATTTTTCTGTGTTAATGCTGACACCATACTCGTTCAAGCGCTCGAAAACTTGCTGTAGGTGTTGCTTGTGTTGTTCTTCGGTTTCTGAGTATATTAAGATGTCGTCGACATAGCAAAAAGCGATTTCATCCAGCCCTCGGAATACTTGATGCATGAATCTCACGAAGGTTTGACACGTGTTTCGAAGTCCAAACGTCATAACGGTGAATTCAAACAAACCGAACGGTGTTTGTTACGGCTGTTTTCTGTGTGTCTTGTTTGCTGGCCATAGGTATCCAGTAGTATGCCTTTGTTATGTCCAGCTTCGAAAAGATTTTCTTGCCATGCATATGAAAAGTAAAATCTTGCATCTTCGGTATAGGGTATCTATCGGGGATGGTCACGGCATTCAAGCGACGATAGTCTCCACAAACTCTTAGCTGTCCATTGCTTTTTCTGACGATGTGTATCGGACTAGCCCAAGGACTTTTCAACGGTTGGCATACTCCCATTTCGACCATGCCCTCGAACTCCTTCTTTGCTTCTGTGTACTTTTTCGGTGGTAGCGGTCGCGGTCGTGTGAACAGTGGAGGCCCAGTTGTCTCGACTTGATGCGTGACGTCATGTTTCAGCGGTTTCTTTGTCGTCAGTGGTCGGTGAATATCGGGGTATCTCTTCAGTATGTCGCTGTACGGATGTGCTTGGTTTACCAGATGAATCGTTGACTCGTTGTACGTTACTGAAGGTGCTTTGACAGATAGTTCAGTAACGCTGTCTATCAATCTTCCGTAATGTAAGTCAACCAAGAGTCGATGATGTCGTAGGAAATCCGCACCCAATATCGATTTTTTCGTGTCTGCGATGACGAAATTCCACGTGAGGTTACGCCGTAAGCCCAAGTTCAGTTGTAGTGTTTTCTCTCCGTAAGTTGGTTTCGCTGTGCCATTCGCGGCGTAAAGGTTGTACGAAGTATCGACCGGCTGGCATTTTTTCTTCACAGCCAGTGTCGATAAGAAAATGTTCACCACTTCGACGGTCGGTGATACATAGGCGGTTGTTAATCATATCAACATCGACACCCGCCGCAGTCGATGTATCTTCTAGTTTTCCTGCTTTCTTCTTGCACAGGGAGATTCGCAGCGTCTCGCCTTTTCACCATAGCGATAGTGAGCTCGGCATTCCCAGTCTGGGTCGCCTGGTTTGCGTTGTCTTCGTGTAGCTGACGGGTCTCTTGATGACGAACTGTGTCTAGAGCAAGAACGTTGCCGGTGAAAGGGACGGCGATGTCTCGATGCGCCTCGAACACTCCGCACGCGAAGTTCTGCCACCTCCAGTGTGAGTTTTTCTATCCGTTTAGATAAAACATCCAGTTGGTTCAAGCCGGAGCTAGTCGGCGTCGTTACGGCCGCGACGTAGTGTGTCTCGGTCTGCTCCCTCATCTTGTCGGCCATTGTAGCAAGGACTTCTAGCGATGATTCACTACTTACAGCCAAAACAGCTCGGATTTGTGACGGCAGCTGGTTCATCCGCAGGACTTTGAGTGCGTCGTCCGGAATCATACTCTCGCCTAGATCCCGCATATTCCGTAGTAGTTGAGTAGGTTTCATATCACCCAATTCTAAACCGCTAAGTAGTTTTTGTAGCTGACTTGATTCCGATTCTTCGTAGACAGAAATGAGGCGTTTCTGAAGTATATTTTTCTGTAGAAAATGCGCGGGAGCCAGCGGCCGGGCTACGCACAGCCACGCTCTTTCTGATGCCATTCGATGCTCTACCACAGTGCTGTTTGTGCTTTTGTGTCATGTTTGTAATGCAGTATACTCTTGTGCTAATGTCTATAAAGATTTTCTTTTTATTTCTAATATCGTGTCTAGTTACCAACATGTCAATTGCTAGCAAATAGGATGTGCTGAAAATCAGCGCTGCGCTGATGTTCGCACACGCAGCATTAAGCTGCGCATATCCTTATTATCGCATAGCGTTCATCATCATCAACCATTTGACACCCACTGTAGGACATAGGCCTCCTTCGTGGTTTTCATAACCATGAGGGGTTTTGCCATAATCGCCACGCTTGGCAGGCGGGTTGGCGATCGCAGTATGCGGTTGGAATCTCAGGAAGACGCTGCTGCCCGTCTCCTGGTAATTGATTTCCTTAGTCGCCTTCTACGACATCCACGGAAGGAAATGGAGTGACGCTATTCTTTAATCCGGCGCCACACGGAATCGCATAGCGTTAATTCACTCAATTTATGTTAAGATATCTTTGTACTTTTTGTGATAATTAAACCGTTTTTCAATTTCAATTACTATATTTCATTAAGTCACAGTATATACCCTCATCTACACATTTGTTAAAAATTCTTACTAAATGAGAAACTAGGACATCCATTACTGAACTGACTATTGTTACTGACATTCCCCAAAAATCTTCCGTTTATGTAAGGTTTAATAGTTTAAACGCTTTAATTACGAATTACGAAAAAATACCGAATTTTATCTCAGCTTACGAATGAGACCTAGGGAAAACCATGTAAGAAAAGTAATGCTCACTCATGATGTAGGCGGCGGGGAAGGCGCTGGCGCCGGCCACGGTCTCGACAAACTCGACGGTCACGTACATGCCCCAGCTGTTGGAGAAGGCCTTCAGCGAGCCCACCGCGCCCACCAGCGTGCAACTCAGCGTCAGCGACACCTTGCGGCCCCATCTGCCAACACACTCATTACTCTTTGTCTTCTACTGGTAATAGTATACATAAGCAGCCTATATACGTCCCACTGTAGGGCACAGGCCTTCTCTCAGGGAGAGAGTATGGGCTTAATCACCACGCGTGCCCGCCGCGGATTGGCGATTTCAAGCGCTGAGGTATGTGAATAGCTCAGACACTCAGGTTTCCTCACGATGTTTTCCTTCACCGTTAGCGAGTAGTATTGCTACTATAACTTCACAATAGTAGTAACTTCGGTAATAGTATAATCCTATATATATAAAAATCTCGTGTCACAGTGTTTGTCATCGAACTCCTCCGAAATGGCTTCACCGACTTTTATGAATTTTTTTGTGTATATTTCTTAGGTCTGAAAATAGGTCGTAAACAACGCTTGCCGAGTCAGCTGGGATCTTAATAATTATGTAATGGTAACTGCGATACAACACAATCACTTGTCAGTCAATCAATCAGCCCGTTCTCGTCCACTGCTGGACAGAGACCTCCCCCCCCCCCCGCGGCACGCCACTTCCTTCTGTCCTCGGCCCGAAGGGCAGCAGCCCGGATTGCAGCCCGCAATCCGCCTCAGATCGTCGGACGCGGCGTAGGACGCCCACCAGCTCGCTGGACCGACAAGTTGAGGCAATCACTTGTCCTGCTCCCGACTAGGCTACCCTGTGCTATTACAACTAGGCAAGGACATCACACACAAGAAAACACACCCAGACCGAGGCCGTTTGTACAGATCAAGTACATTATAGCTTCTAGTAGGAATCGAACCCACGTTTAAGTAGTAAAGCGAGTTAACCGCTATACCAAAGAGGCAGAGAGGCATCATTATAGGCATTCTCATTACGGTATTTCGCTCAGAGGCCTAATAACGTGCACCAAATCCTGTCAGAATCCTGATGTTTACGATAGCGATTACTATGGAATTTGACATTTAGACGATTGGAATCGTTCAGGATTTGGTGCGCGTAATATTAGAGCCGATCTGCTGATTTTAATTATGGAGAGTAGAACCGAAGTCCGCGTCGGTAGCTCGCCTCGGTCAGAGGATCTGAGACCTGGCTCGGACTCAACTGAATCCTGATTACTGTACCTACTTACGAATGTTTTAGTTCAAAAATATATTTCAAACTTCGCTTTCAATCTACAAACGCAAAATCCCTTTTATTGTTCGCCGAATTGCATAAAGAAGAGTGACACGGTCAGTTAGTTGAAACCCCTACCTCTGGTACACTACCTACGGAGTACAGTGAGGAAACCGGCATTTTTGTCCGCAGCTCCTCAGAGCCTCGATTAAAATGGTCGCACTAAAGCATCACTGTTCTTGCTCCATAACGTTGATATAATTATTTCTGGATCTGAAGAGATAACCCTGAAGCCCGAGCCGGTCAGTCATTGTCGGTCTAACCGGTACTCAGTGATAGTTAAAAACATAGATGTCTAAGTAGCACTAAAAAATGACCCCACGTTCAAGTGTAAGCTGGTCATGCAGTGCTGGTTCCAGCCCTAAATCAGGGCGCCCTTTGATAGACATTAAACGATAGATAATGTCTAATATACCTCAATCGCTCAAGACAAAATTATACAACCAGTGTGTGTTACCAGTGATGACTTATGGCACTGAAACGTGGTCTCTCACTATGGGCCTCGTAAGAAGGCTCAAGGTCACGCAACGGACTATGGAAAGGGCTATGCTCGGAATTTCTCTACGAGATCGAATCAGAAATGATGAGATCCGTAGACGAACGAAAGTCGTCGACATAGCCCAGCGGATTAGTAAGTTGAAGTGGCAATGGGCGGGGCACATAGCACGCAGAACTGATGGCCGATGGGGCCGAAAAGTTCTCGAATGGAGACCACATATCGGCAAGCGCAGCGTAGGACGACCAGCCACAAGATGGACAGATGACTTCATCTAAGTGGCAGGAAGGCGCTGGATGCAGGCCGCTTCCAACCGGTCTTTTTGGAAATCCATGGAGGAGGCCTATGTCCAGCAGTGGACTTCTTGTGGCTGAATGATGATGAATGATGACACGATAGATAATTAATCTATACTAATAATAAATCTGTAAGGGTCGGTCATGGAGTAAGTTAGTTTGTTTTCAGAGATATTGTGTTTATAGGCTCAATATATGATACTGAAACTAATTTCACGATTTTTAGAATTTTTTTCTGTATGTGTGTATGTATGTATGTTCCTCCATAACTCTTAAACCAATTATCCGAATTTGATGAAATTTGGTATAAAAACATATAGACATCTGGGACACAGGATAGACTATTTAAATTCTAGCTCCAGTTATGATAAGACGTGGCCCCCATACAAATGCTGCTTCGTAAAAATCGAAATGTACGCGAACGGAGTCGCGGGCACAGCTAGTATTACATAAGACTGAAATTATTAACCTCCTGATTTTTTAACATATACCGTTCGCCACGGTCGCCTTCACGTCTTTCTTCACGCATTTTAACGCCCTTTGCCATAGAGCCTCAACGGCCGTTTGCCTGTCGCTCTACGCTAAAACCGGCACTGAGAGCATGCACTGCCGTAAAACAGTATTATTTAGTTGTGTATTTTTGAAAATGGAATGTAGCGGAATTAAGCAGAATTTATATTATCTAATCTTATCTTGTCCAGTAATAACAGTCGCTAATGGCACAAGAAAATGTGGCTGACAGGGTGTATTCAAAAACCTTAATGCTTGAAATCCGTGGTGGACCTAGTCTTAGAAATCGGCTTCATAAGATGGCCGTAATTCATACATTCCCGACAACTTTTTCATACATCACTTTAACTTAGGAGTACTAGTTTCCGAAATGTCATAAGTCAAAGTCAAAGACAAAAAAAATCATTCAAAGTAACACAGCATACAGTCCATTAATCAGTTAGCCAATCAATCAATCATCATCATCAGCCATTTGACGCCTCTTTGAGTCAATCAATCAGTCAGTCTCTACATCGGGATGTCTTTATATATAAATAAATAAACTTACTCCATGACCGACCCTTACAGATTTATTATTAGTATAGATAGATAGATAGATAGAATAGATAAGTGTAGAAAATCGCGGCGGAGACTGAAAAACAGCATTAATGCTGAGGCTCCGACCATTTCAAAAGTGTACTAAATTATATTACTCTTAACATAAGCAAATTTGTTACTTTTGAATAAAGATCTTTTTATTTATTTATTTATTTATTACTATTGTTGTCGCTGTGGTTTACGTCAACATTGATTCTAGCAGTAAACAGAACTCTATAAAATGGGGCTACTTTATCTACACCACTACACTACGCAACCGCATACGCACCTGTCAGAGATGTACCCAAAAATTGGCATCGACACCAGCATGCCGATGTTGTGGATGGTACCCACCAACGTCCGCTTCCACTCCTGGCACGCCAGGTTGAACTGAAACAACAAAAAACAGTGTAGTAAACCCTGGTATAGCCCCAAATTCGGTTTTTGCAGTTCATTGTCATTTTGTTGTCAGCCCGAGAAAAAACCTAAGCACAAACGAATTATAATCTCTGTCGTGTGCGTGTGTGTGTGTGTGTGTGTGTATGTCTATGTCTCTGTATGTGTATGTTATATAAACGTGCAGTCATAAACATCATTAATGCATCGCGCCTTCGTGTTAGCAGAGAGAGTCACGGTCATTGGTGAGGTGGGGAGCGGCCACCCGCGCTCGACTTGTATGCCAATCTCGAGGTAGCGCGCGCGAACTTCATCGACCTTAGACACTTTGCTTCGTGGAATACAAGTTTAATACAAAAAATCTTGATCACATGATGCAACTGCGAAGCGCACAGGAAGGTTGCATCAATATTCGCACCTACGAGTTAGATAACAATGGGTTCGATCGCGCCGCATCACTGACGCCGAATACGCCGATGGTCGCGTGGTCGAGCACGCAGCGCGGTCAAGGTGAGGGACACGCCCTAAATGTAACGCAGAGTAGGTGTTCAATGTGGCTTTCCAATTTGGCTAAGCTTGGCTCAGCAACCAAGTGGTCTGATGCTGACTAGACTTAATGGAGTACGTATGTACTACTTTTTGTCGCAGGCTATAAAAAATTGTAAAATTAAATTATTAAAAACCTATTTAGAAGCTAAAAATTCCACCCATGCCGGGACTTGAACCCGCACGGATATGCAAGAGAAAGGATATAATCAAATTATTGTTTAGTTTTTTGTGTACTATACAATACAGAGTCCATATCTGTTGATGTATAATGTCGAAGTACCGCAGTATGCCATTAAGATAAGAAGAAAGTCATCCCATTGACAACTCACATTCTCTGTGCCGCAGCAATAATAATACCTCTCCATTGTAGCCGAACCGACTATTATCAACGTGGATCAGTTGTCCATCTGTAACTACGGCGCATAAATGAATTGTGTCTCAGTATGAAGTGCGACGCTTAAGTTAATGCGCTACGTAATGATCGGTTGTTGCGCTCGTAACTCTTTAGCCTACTTTATGCACCACGAGTTCTACCGTTTTATCAACCGATGAGCCTATCGGCGTGATGTTTTATGACGTCAGAGTAGAGAGAAGCGCGACGTACCTCGGCGACGATGGTATCGTGTGAGGCGTAGAGCCAGTGCTCACAAGGCTGCAGCACCTCCGCGAAGCTGTGCGGGCCGCAGGCGTCGCCGGGGGTGGCGAGGGTGGCGGGGGCGGCGGGGGTGGCGGGGGCGCGGCGCTGGCAGCGCAGCTGGCGGGGCGAAGCGCCCGGGCCGGGCCGCGCCGCCGCCAGCCACGCCGGCTGCGGCTCGCTCTCCGCCCACAGCACAGAGCTGTTGCCTAATGCCGACGACTCACATTCCTCTATCAAGCATCTGAAATGAGAAACGATTTGTTTGAAAGACGAGCGAGAGGACCCGCAGCCATCGTGAGTAGGATGCACTAATTTGGAGGTGTTAGCAACTTTGGATTGATTTGTTTCTGACAATGAGCTTTGGAGTCTGACGGACAAAAAGTGTTTTTAAACAAAAAATAATTGAAGCTAGAACAGGTACAGCTAGATATTTTAAAGTTTAAAGTTGTTGCAAATGACAATGTCTACCTGACATGTTTCAAGAATAGCGCATTTTTCACTTTGTACAATCTAAGCTATAAAGGCTGAATTAAAGGTTGGTTTTATGATGATACTAGGTAAATCCGTTCTCAATGTCAAGAAGTTATCCTTCTTAATATCAGTTAAAAACACGTTATTTTTGTAACGCTAGTCACTGTGCATAACGTAACACCTCTCTACAATGTTTGTACAGAACAGAAGGACAAACATGTCTTTGCCTTGTTACCGTAGCACTGGGTATCCTAGTATGGGACCATTACATGTGAGCTTGCTGTGTGAAAGTTATTTATTACACAGGATTATTACTTATTAATTAAGAGTTAGCTTAGCCACCACTTTTGTTCTATATGTCTTTTTCTTAGATCTTATCGTTTATAGAAATATCAGGGTATACATAATTTTACTAAACTCCCACTTTACACGCTCTACCAATGTCGCCCCTGCAGTAGACCACACGTAGAAGAATGTCCAATTATCCATATTCTTTACGTTAATCCATTTTTGATGACAAAACAAGTTTTTATAAAAAAAACCGGCCAAGTGCGAGTCGGACTCGCGCACAGAGGCTTCCGTGCCATTATCTATCGACACAAAGATCGAGAAAAAACGGCAAAAAATCACGTTTGTTGTATGGGAGCCCACCTTAAATATTTATTTTATTTTAATTTAATTATTTATTTTTGTAGAAATAGACTTTCCGTTATTAATATCAAACAAAGAACGGCAAAAAAATTACGTTTCTTGTATGGGAGCCCCCCTTAAATATTTATAAATATTTATTTAATAATATCACACTACTTCCACACAATACAACCACTTGACCTGGTCCTTAATTAGGATACCCTGTGCTATGGTAACCAGGCAAGGACGTCACAAACATGAAAATACACCCAGACTGAGGCCATTTGTACAAATGTATTTTATTCTGTTTTTAGTATTTGTTCTTATAGCGTCAACAGAAAAACATCATCAACTACCTAGCTATCACGGTTCATGAGATACAGCCTGGTGACAGACAGACAGACAGACAGGACGGCCAGACTGACAGAAGACTGACAGACGGACAGTGAAGTCTTAGTAATAGTGTCCCGTTTGGTACCCTTCAGGTAGAGAACCCTAAAAACACGGTTACTATAAAATTAGTTGAACAATGCGTCTCTGTTGAGGACTTTGCGAAAATTATCCAAATAAGTCTCTGACAATAGCAATTTACTTGCGGTTTGACCACTTAAATAAATAACTAGCTTGGTAGGTACCGCGCATGTTATCGTATAATATTGCGATATACTTACTGTAATATGTTCAAGTGATGTCGCTGGACCATCGACTGTTAATGAATTGCCGACGTAAAGTCTAATGGTCAACTTATCACCTAAGTAGTTTTGGGTGACAGGTATTTCCTATAATTTAATTTAGTTAATGAGGCCACCGTTCCTTAACATTTTGTGCAATAATAATAAATAACATCTCTGTAATCGTCAGCTAATCAATCTTTACAGTTTCGTTGCAACGTGACTTTTAACGTGTAAACATAATCTGATAAGCACATCACAAACTGACCAAAAAAAAAGACTCTAGACTGCTAGACTGAGGCCGTTTATACAATAAGTGTGGCTGCCGCGAGTGGGAATCCAACCCTCGACCTCTGGTGTGGTAATGAAACGTTCTACCCCTAGGGTAGACCAAGAAGACCGTACAACCTTAGAAAAATCATTTTATATTTGGTAGTCCCTCATCTCAGCTTTAGCAACTGAGATCTGGCTCATCAGACCACAAGTAAACGTGTGCACTTCGCATTGGCAAAGATTGCGCATTTTCACTGCGATTTCATTGTTATTTAATTATTATTAATATTATAATTTATTTAGTTTTAAAAACTTTTGTAAGAAGTGTTATTTTGGCTTTTAAAGTTATTGGTGGCTATCACGGAATTATATCATATCATAGGCTTTGATGTATAAGTTTAAGATGATTTGAGAAAAGATGGTCAGAGTGGAGTTTTTTTTTCCCGCTGCCTTTTTCTCCACTACAAATACGGCCCGAAGGCAGCGGCTAACATAGTAACATAGTACATTGACATTCAGCAAACAGAATGTAAATTCTTTACGTTGAAATAAATTATTGATTTCTGATTTCTGATTGGCGGGCCGTTCGGGTTAGGCAATTCTCTAAAGTCAATCACTTTGCTCAATTCACATTTGGTCCGAAGGCAGCTCAAATCACGCTCAAATACTATTATAACGCGGTACCCTTATATTCAACAAATAGAATATAATTTCTTTACATCGGTGGACCAGTCCTACTGGCAGCGTCCACATTTCGGCTAAATAAGTTACGTCATGACAGGCCGACAAGACGCTCTAATGCAGTTAAAGACTTGTTTATACTGAAGAATGGCCCAGGAAAACCTCTGAAGCAATTTTCTGATGCTAAGAAAACTAATTATGACAAAGACACGTGACTAAATTCAATTTCGTTAGTTTTGTTGAAAACCTGTGAAAATACTGAACATTTTAATTTAAAAAGACTTGAATATTAGATTGAATATTAGCTATATTAGGTACTTAAGTGTCGATAACTAGTTAGGTAGCGATATTTGGTTTTGCTCAATTTTGTGATTTGAAAATACTTACACAAAGTTATGCCTATATCTCGGAGGGGTAGGCAGAGATCAAGATGCGCGAGTTGCCATCATCCTGACATAAACAACCTACCTGACAGTCCAAAATTCCCAGACAATCCTAGTCGGGCCAATGGAATTCACAAACCAGAGTGGTGGCGGTCGCAGTGGCGATGGCGGATTGGTTGTTTGACCGCTAAATAAATCAGAACACGCATTGGTTTGTGAGTTTCATCTGTCACGAAAGCAGAAATGAAAGTAACTCACACTTAGCTTAGCTCGAGTCGCGCAACCTTCGCGCGCGATCTATGTAGTGATGAAATTGGCAAGCAATTTAAACTAGAATTTATAGGAGGAAGAGCAGCCCGAGGCCCAGCAGAGATGTCTGTACTTTGTTACGCAAGGGCGTAGGGGCTGCACTTCCCACAGAGTCGGAGCTATTAATCTCAGTAAATTGCCTAGTTTTACTAACCAGGCCATTTATAAAGATTAATCCAATATAGGTCAAATCTGTACCATAAAGTACCTGGTTAAGCATTCCTTTCCGAGGGAGGCTTCCCCCCTTCCCCTCTCCCTCATATCCCCCCCCTCAACCGCTAACTAAACGGATAGTATTGTAAATTCCAAGCCATAGAGTACGTTGACAAATGTAATGGGTTGTAATGGTTTACGACCCCGGCAGCCCGGCAAAGTGACAGTATTTTTTTGCATCGAATTAAAAACTGGTTGGCTACCATACAGTTAACTCTACATTTACAGTTTTTCGGTGTTCCTCCTAGTTTTTATTTTATTTTATTTATTTGGGATTAAAAACACTTAGTTGTAAAAACCTATTTAGGGTCCTTAGCACGGGTTAGTGCAACAAAAAACAATATAAACACTTAGTTGGTTAACATTTAGTTCCTATAAATCTACAGCTTTTGTTTGTGATGCTAGAATGACACTTAGAAAAAACCAATAAATGTATGAACGATTTTAAAACCGAAATTGAAACAGAAAGTCAAGAAGATTTGCAGCTTGAAAATGTTTAAGCAGTACCTGCCTGCCCGATGATGTCTATCTAACATTAGCAGACACAACAAGACAGAACTTTCTGATAAACAATGATTGTTCGATGCGTTTTATTTCGGTGCGTACTCGTACCTATTTTGCTCTGAAAAATCTGATTAATTCCTTTCCCATGTATGTTTTATTTGTTATTACCATCAAATAATACGAAATAAGAAAATGCTATAGATTTACCTTTTTTAAATTAATGTTTACAGATTTCCACAGTTTCTTTTAAGCGTGTTTCAGTTTCTAGATGGATGTTTTAATTTTATTGTAGGATGGGGTTGGCAACACTGGCGCACGGTCTCTCGCCGGCTGGACGACCACTTGCGCCAGACCGCCTCGAAGGAAACCATTCATTAGTTAACTCTACTTAAAATAACTTCTCGAGACATACTGATGACGTACTATGAACTCACCCGAACGTGTACCCTTATAGCACAATAGCACATGGGCGAGAGCGCGTGTATACGAAAGTGAAAACACAACATAGCGCAGGAAGCATGTTTCGGCCTACTCATTCGCATTAATGGTCGTTTAAAATCAACGCTTCTTTTATTTACGATCATTCTGTTCTACAAATTAAAAATCAATATGTCACTTACAAAGAAACATTTGAGGCAAAACGGGGTTCGAACCCGCGCTTCTAGCATGGAATACAGTTTTCTGTAGCACAACTAAGGTTTCGTACTGTCTCAAATACTCTTTTAATTTAATTTCCTACACATCTCAACCGACTAAGCTGTCAGGATGGTATAGATGCTGGCCAAACCTACTCCATTTAAAAAACAATGTCACCGGCACTGCAGCGTCTGAGTGGTCCTTAAACCCACCCTAGACCCATTTCATGTGAGTGAAGGTGCCACTGGACGCTCTATAAATTATCTAATTACGTAGATGCAAATGCCGGAGTTTTTCTATATCTCGTATTATACTCGTATCATAGGTTACACATCTTGGAATGATTCGCGTTCTTTAAACGATAAAAACTGAATCCTCGCCATGGTCCCTACTGGGCGATCGTCGCGTCCAGTCGCGCGCGCCCCTACCGTGTCAGCGTGTTTCGTGTCGCCATGGACGTTGAAGGATCTTTGGTGGTCCCTGGAAACGCCACACATCATACGCGAAGAAGTGGTGCAGAGCAACGACAAAGGTTCAGGGAGCGGTGAGTTGTCAGGCCCTTACAAACTGTCTTGAATTTGGTCCTTCGAGCCGGAAGACATCACTCTAATTTTAACACAACTCTACTCGGATAGGTACTTAGGTGACTTTGCTATTCAAATGTTAAGGTTAATCTGCTGTCGACAGTACCGCGCCAGAGGCGTCATGGGTTCGAATCCCGCTTCGGTCCGATTCGATTCTTTCCACTTGATGTTTGTTTCCTTATCCCACCTTCACTCATTTTGTACCTAAATCGATTTAAAAGAACTGGGAGTTATCACCGCAACCATTAATATTGTCCACCCCAGAAACGAGTTGTCCGCGAGTCGCTGCGTCCTAGAGTCACCTGTGAGGCACGTCCCCGGCCAGGAAGATGTAGTTGACGCCGTACTGCGCGGCGACGAACGTGGTCAGCGCCAGCAGCGCGTAGTTGAGGAGGTGGAACCGGCGCAGCGGGCCCAACTCGCGCAGCACGCGCTCGGCGTCCACCATGGCGCGCGGCGGATGGCGGCAGACTGATGCTGCTGGCACCCCTCCGCCGGCGCCGGCTTCGACGCGCCGTGCCCACCGTGCGATAACGCTGCGCCTTATGTTCCGTACCGTACTGAACGCTGCTGACTCACGAAAGCGGAGTGGGCAGGCTGCATTGTACAGAGGCGCTACCTACTACGTAACTTCTCCTCTGTATTTACTCGTCCGATTTAACCTACTCCGAACTCTCAAATACATACATATTTAGAGACAAGGGAAACGTAAAAACGGATAACCCAATACAGTGGACAGTTACATAGTTGTTGTTTGTTACCCATTCGCGCGACTTAAGTTTAAGCATCAAATAAAGAGTAGGTACTTTCGGGAGTTGCCCTTATGAATATCAACGAGGAAGTGGAAACAGTTAGACGATTAGATTTTTTTTCATCGGTGCCGCTAGTTAGCCCACTGGAACCCTTAACAAACAGTAATGGTTAATCTTCGTTAATGGTTTTATTATAAGTAGATAAATCTCTGTACAAGACCATAAGTAAACAACGAAAATTTAAATAGTATTCTGGTTTGTAGCATTGCACTCATCCGGCTACAGAGTTACCTCAATGTGCGATCCCCGAAGCAAGAGTTTGAGGAACTTTTGTTTTAAGACTTGTAAAATATTTTTTTTAATATTAAATGCAAGATAGTGGTTAACGTAAGAAGAAGATAAAAATATTGTTTATTGTACACACCAGAAAATACTTATTAGCGAGCTTAATGCTCGCCTATGTACAAACGTTTTTATTGTGCAATACAGGATTTGCAGCAACACCACCAGATAACAATGCTTCTATATATTTTTTTTGCTTTTTAGTAGCACTATTTCATATATAAAGCTTAAAATGATAATTTTTAAGTAGACGACATTCTTCCATGCAGCGCGTAGCATTATAAAATTATTTAAACCCTGAATATTCAGAAAAATATCAGTGTGAGAAGAAAATCACAGAACGAAAGTTATTGTAGGTAAAACACAATCACCTGTAGTTACATTCTTGACGTGTTGTAGGAATTGCGCATGTTAGAGGTAGCCTGTACTTACATAGTTGCCGTGTTGTAGGAATTGCGCATGTTAGAGGTAGCCTGTACTTACATAGTTGCCGTGTTGTAGTAATTGCGTATGTTAGAGGTAGCCTGTACTTACATAGTTGCCGTGTTGTAGTAATTGCGTATGTTAGAGGTAGCCCTGTATAGTGTACAGTGTATACGCTACCACCTATGTCAGGCTGGATTATATATAAATAAGAGTTACACGTTTATAACCCTACTCAGATAGCATGAATTTTGACGAGGAAAAACTTGCAAATTTCATTCAAACTCCCAGCAAGCTTACAATAATAAGTATAGCTCTCTGTAAGTTTGAAACTAATCCTAACGCAAAAACTATCTGGGTTTTTTCTTTCGCAGTCGGTAAAACATTAAATACAAACTTTTTTTCAGAGTGTACTACGTCACTCAAGATGTAACATGATAATTATTTGGTGGTTTCGTGTGACTACACCAAAAATGACGGGATTTTTAAGTTTTTGTCCCACTAGGTATACGAACACAATAACACTAACATAACAAAATTAGATGACACAACATAATATGTCAATTACCTACATCAGTTTACCAAGCTCCTGCTGTAGATATGTCTAGCATCTTCAGGCGCCACAGAATACACCGGACTAAGAAAATAGTCACTGTTCAAAGAACGGCTCGTCATTGTAGACACACGAGAGCACTTAGTTTACCGACCGAGGCTGAGCTCGCTATTATAGCGCTCAGAAAGCAAGGCACGGTGCGACTGGCACACAATCTATCACAAACGATAGAGCGAACAATTTGTCGAGGAATTAACAGCACGACTGAACTGTGGGCCTACAATAGAAGACTAACACTTGTATTTTGTCTACGCTTGACCCACAAAACCTGTTTAGGGCAAGTTTAAAACAAAAGTCTACCCTCCGGGGAGAACTGACACAGTTCAGACTCACCTGTAGGGTAGATCGGCCGCGAGGAAGATATATGTGGTATGCAGCAGGCCCACCTGCACGGCGGCCAGCGCCACCAGCGCGTATACGCGGCGGTGGAAGCGGCCCGCCTGGCCCAGCTGCCGCAGTACGCCGTCCAGCTGCACGTGCCTGCCCGCCGCCATGCTGCGCCGCCGACTGCCTCCAGCCGCAGCCGCAGCCGCTGCAGCCCGCAGCCCGCAGCCCGCCCGGTCACGGCCGCATCTCACTCGACCGTGTCGGGCTCTGTCCTGATCAAATAATGTGTCTCAACACTCAATAGAGCCGTTGATGCAATCGCTTTGACGATACAACACAAGTACGAGTGCAGTTACCTTGCGT
The DNA here is from genome assembly GCA_963969515.1 of Yponomeuta evonymella. Classification (NCBI taxonomy): domain Eukaryota; kingdom Metazoa; phylum Arthropoda; class Insecta; order Lepidoptera; family Yponomeutidae; genus Yponomeuta; species Yponomeuta evonymella. Next base: position 175,059 of record OZ018351.1, on the reverse strand, counting down.
GAACTAGTTGACAGAGTCACGAGGTATATTTGAGACATGAAAGCATTTTGAGGCGCCCACGCAAGTGCCACTTATCTTCAAGATATCCCGTTCTTCAATTGGCAATCTGTTTGTTCGATCAAATTCTAACGCTATTCAACCCTTTCTTTCTGTTGCTGCTTACACAGCTGTAGAACTGAATGAGTTGGACGAAGTCAGTGATTGTATGCGTAACTATATATTTCACATTAGCGTAGAGTCGTACCTATTTTGGACGGTGGTGGAAAAAAAAGACGTTGTTTATCTCTTTATGGTTGTATATTCATTTCACAGAATTACAAGTCGTGTATGTTGAGCCGAGTGGCGGGGGCGGTAGCAGTGTGCTCGACCATACAATGTCAGCAAACGCAGCGATGCCCGGTGCTTGGCTCGTACAATTGGCCTTCCTACTTGTTAATATTTTGGTTAATTGACTATGCAATGTACTACATGGAATTATCATAATAATGAATTAATTGTAGTTCTATAATATGCGGGCCTGGATTTTGGGTTACTCGTACAGGCATGCATGGAAATTGTGTACAGAGTTGAAATGTGTACACCATCATGGACACATTTCAACTCCGATTTCTAAACAACATACCTAATAACTTTTCCTGGTCCCAAACAAGGACACTCTTTGCTATGATAGCCAGGCAAGGACATCACAAACATGGAAATACACCCAGACTGAGCCATGAGGCCCTTTGGATGGTTAGCGCCTTAATGTCAAAAAGTAATACAAAACTGAAAAATATTGCTCGGTTTTACAACAGGCGTCTGGCTTTGTGTTGAAGGTGACTCCTGACTCCCCATTGATACCTACCATTGAAGTCTCACGCGTTTCACGCATGGGTTCTCACGATCTTAGTGCACTCGAGCCGAGTAAGCTAAAATGGCTTTAAAGCTACCTGACTATATGTATTGTTGTGATATAGGTAATTATAACATAAACCAATCAGACCAACTAACTGGGGTACCGATGGATTGTTCTGGGCTTGACTGCCGGCTGCAGCTCTGGTGCGTATCTTTAGCAAAGGATCTCTTCGGCAGTGCAGCGTGGTAATGCTGCCAGAGCATGTTGGGGTTCTTTGGTAAGGCTCAGTATTTTTGACGAAACATTTGGTGGATATTATAATCATGCTGCATGTTATTCTTATTCATAACCAGCAGCCTATATACGACCCACTGTAGGGTACAGGCCTTCTCTCAGGGAGAGAGTATGAGTAATATTATTTGCACATTGAGTATTCTTATTGAATATGCTATTTCTGCTGCACGGCGTGAACCTATGGGCTCGCGCCGCCGACTGGGTGCGCGTGTTCCGAATGCAGAAGCGAGCCGTGCGCATCAAAGCGCAAGTATGCCTGGAGTACTGGTGATGCAGGTGGCGCTGTACGCGCGCGAGCACCTGCAGCAGTACCCGCGCCTCGGGGACCGGCACGCCTACGCCACGCGGGGAGCGCAGACACTGGCCGCAGTCGCCCGCAACTTGACCAACACAGCTCAGTCTGTCCACGTCATGGGTCCGGAAGTACGAGTAAACCTACAACAAACTTCCGAAAGATATTGAAAGCGCATGCAGTGAGTCCACTTTTAAAATAAATTTTAAAAAAACGGCTTGTCCAGAGATGAGTTACATAATGTGGATATTATTTTCTTTCATTTCCAAAATTGATATTGATACAATTATTTAAAAATTGACATTATTCTTGTCATTTCATATCATTGTCATTTTTCTGCATTCAATTGAACTAATATTATTTTTATAGCTATTAATGTAATTATTATCTTTCAATTTGACATGTAACAAATATTACATGATATTACCAATAAATTATGTCTCATCATCATCATCATCATCATCATCATTCAGCCACAAGAAGTCCACTGCTGGACATAGGCCTCCTCCATGGATTTCCAAAAAGACCGGTTGGAAGCGGCCTGCATCCAGCGCCTTCCTGCCACTTGGATGAGGTCATCTGTCCATCTTGTGGCTGGTCGTCCTACGCTGCGCTTGCCGAAATGTGGTCTCTATTCGAGAACTTTTCGGCCCCATCGGCCATCAGTTCTGCGTGCTATGTGCCCCGCCCACTGCTACTTCAACTTACTAATCCGCTGGGCTATGTCGACGACTTTCGTTCGTCTACGGATCTCATCATTTCTGATTCGATCTCGCAGAGAAATTCCGAGCATAGCCCTTTCCATAGCTCGTTGCGTGACCTTGAGCCTTCTTATGAGGCCCATAGTGAGAGACCACGTTTCAGTGCCATAAGTCACTGGTAAAACACACTGGTTGTATAATTTTGTCTTGAGCGATTGAGGTATATTAGACGAAAAGACTTTTCTAAGTTTCCCGAATGCTGCCCAGCCGAGTTGGATTCGACGATTGACCACTTTTACCAAGTTAGACCGGCCTAGTTTGACTGTTTGTCCTAAGTAGACGTATTCGTCTACAACTTCGAGAGTCGAGTTCCCCAATGTTATTGGGGTGGGGACAACACGGGCGTTCGACATGACCTTCGTTTTTTCCATGTTCATTTTAAGGCCCACACGTTGGGAAACTCGACTGAGGTCTTCGAGCTTCCATCGTTTCTGCCATGACTACTATATCGTCGGCAAATCGAGGTGCGTGATGTACTCGCCATTGATATTGATGCCGCGTCCCTGCCATTCCAGAAGCTTGAAGGCATCTTCCAGTGCGTTCGTGAACAGTTTCGGAGAGATAACGTCTCCCTGTCTCACGCCTCTTCTCAATGGAATTGCCTCCGAATTCTGCTCCTGTACTCGGACCGACATGGTGGCGCTGTTGCACTTCAGCACCTCGATATACCGATAGTCAATACGGCAACGCTGGAGACTCGAGCACTGCCCATGTCTCGATCGAATCGAAGGCTTTCTCATAGTCCACAAACGCTAAGCAGAATGGCAAATTATACTCCTCAGTCTTCTGTATAATTTGCCGCAGCGTGTGGATGTGGTCTATGGTAATAAAGCCCTTTCGGAAACCGGCTTGTTCGGGAGGCTGGAAGTCATCAAACCTGCGTTCGAGACGATTCGTGAGGACCCTCGGAAACAGCTTATAAACATGGCTCAAAAGCGAGATGAGTCGGTAGTTCTTCCCTTTCTTGGAGAACAGCGTCACCACGCTTCTGTTCCATGCTTCTGGCGTTTTTCCTTCGAGCACGACGGAATTGAAGAGCTTCTGAAGGACTTTAAGTACTGGTGTTCCACCCGCTTTCAGGAGCTCTGATGTGATTCCGTCCTCTCCTGGTGCCTTGTTATTCTTGAGCTGTTTCAGGGCCATCCTAATCTCGTACAGGCTGATGTCCGGGATGTCTTCGGTATAATGTCGGTGTCGCGAACTCCTTGCGGTTTCCTAGGTTTTTTAAAAAGAAAAATTGTTCTTGTACGATAGATTGAGCTGTCACGTAGTTTTCTCTGGCTGCCCATGTATTTTAAGTTAATAAAATCATAATATTACGGGGATTTCTACAATTTTATTTTGATCATTCATACAGTCCATTAGGTTCCGTCGATTTCATTTGGGATGTCGCGAACTCCTTGCGGTTTCCTAGGTTTTTTAAAAAGAAAAATTGTTCTTGTTCGATAGATTGAGCTGTCACGTAGTTTTCTCTGGCTGCCCATGTATTTTAAGTTAATAAAATCATAATATTACGGGGATTTCTACAATTTTATTTTGATCATTCATACAGTCCATTAGGTTCCGTCGATTTCATTTGGTCCTTCTCCCCACTTTTCCAGTGCACTTAAAATTTAAAATTTTCATTTGTGTCATCGTGTCAAATTCGCCATTATTTTTTCATATTTGATTTGTAATTTCATTTATTTACATAACACATTAGTTAGATGTCGGCTAATCCTGCACCGAACGTGTCTGTTTTAGAGCCGGTTCAATCCACTAGCGCCGACCCGCAACGTGGGCGAGGTACTCCGCAACTCCCGCAAGGGAGCGGAGGCGCTAGCGTGCGGACCGCGCAAAGTAAATCGTCGCTTTCTTCCTCAACTGTGAAAGCCCGAAAAGCCGCGGTAGAGGCCCTTGTCTTGCGCCGGCGGCTGGAACGTGAGCAAGAACTCGCCGCCAAGGAGCGCGAGCGCGAACGAGACCTCGCAGCGCTACAGGAGCAGGTCGAGCAGTGCGAGTTGCGGGCCGAGCTAGCCGCCATTGACGCCGACGTCAGTGAAAGCCGCGCGAGCAGCCGCACGAGCCAACGCAGCTCTACCAGGTTAAGCGTAGATAGAACCAAAACATGGGTAGAAAACCATTGTGATCAGTCTCAATTTGCCAAGGAAGTTAATAAAGGCATTTCTGCAGTAGGGTGCGAACAACATACCACTGTTCCACCCCCGGGCCGCTCGGTTCCACCGGCGATCGCCACACGGGCAACTGCAACCTTTATCAACCCTCTTGCACGACAAGAACAACATGTCAACGTCATGAAAACCTCCGAGGCGGTTGGCATCACGGCCCCGCTCATTTCTACGGAGCTAGATAAAAATATTTCTCTTTTACAAGCTGTAGCCGATACCGCGGCAGCAGCGAAGGCGCTCGCCTGCGCCCCCAGTGCAAGGAAACTGGAATTATTTCCTTTTACTGGTAACACGTTACTATGGTTACAGTTCAAACGTACTTATGATGTTACCAAAACTAGCTTTTCTCCCCTAGAGAACATGAATCGACTACAGAACGCTGTCCGCGGGCATGCGCGCGATGCCGTCGCGGCGCTGCTCATGTCGGCCGAGGACCCGGAGGAGGTCATGCGCGCACTCGAAGACAACTTCGCGCGCCCCGAGCTCATCGTTTACAAGGAGGTTACTTACCTTAAGAACCTTCCTCGTTTAGGTAACGATCTTAAAGAACTCGGAACCCTCTCTAATCGGGTACGTAATTCTATTTCTACAATTAAATTGTTAAAACAAGTAGAGTACCTATACTCCCCCGAATTGTTTCATGCGGTACTAGGGAAGTTAAACCCTACTATGAAAATTAGGTGGACTGATTTCGCCATGCAAGACACCACGGGGCGTGCTAAGCTTGAAATTTTGTCTGATTTTCTAAAGCGCGAGCTGGACCAACACATTAGATTCGGGTTGTCACCCGAGTCTGTCTCGACGCAAACCATGCAACATTCCTCAACGGACAAACATTTTATAAAGCGTGAAAATGTAAACACGGCCACGCACTCTAAAATGGTTGCGAATAAACAGGAATGTTCCTTCTGTAAAAAAGACCATAATATTAAGTCGTGTTCTGAATTTAAAACTCTTTCAATCGACGATAGATGGCAGTGGCTGCGCGAAGCCAAGGTATGCTACAGGTGCTTAAAGCATAGCTCACATCAGTGGAAAACGTGTAAAGTTAATCCATGTGGCATTGATGGATGTATTTTACGTCACCATCCACTACTTCATAAAAAAACAGACGTTCCTCTTGTCAATACACTCGATACACAAACTTTAGACGAAAACATTCCAGCAGAAGTAAGTGAACAAACACTTCTAGCTGCGAATAAGCCTGCACCGATCGAAGAAAAGGTGATTGTGTCCACTACTTCTACAGGCGTTCAAAAACCAAATACTATCTTAGCTCTACGACCTCGCGCCTATTTAAAGATCGTTCCTGTCACCGTTTCCGGCCCTACAGGAACCTGTGACGTGTACGCACTCCTTGATGATGGAAGCACAGCCACTTTAATAGATTCCAGCATTGCCACGCGTATAGGGGCCTCAGGGCCGCAACAGTCAATCACAGTGAATGGTATTGGCGGTCTAGAGCGTAGTACCACAGTGTCATACGTAGATTTTGACATCAAAGGGAGGCACACACATGAAAAATTTTTAGTCAGGAATGCTAGAGCTATGGAGTCGTTGTCTTTGCGACCACAAACAATTCACCGAGAAACAATTAATTCTTATTCACATCTGACCGATCTGGTTGACGTTTTGGTGCATGAAGACGCTACCCCAACTATTTTAATAGGAGCTGAACACTGGCATCTGTCAATCAACCGTGACGTACGTATTGGTAGAAGGAACGAACCCGTGGCTTGTTTGACAGCACTAGGCTGGACTCTCTATGGCGTTGCTTCTAGCAAGACTAAATTGGTAGAATTTGTGAATCACGGCACGTTCACGGAGCCGAGTTTGGGACGAAAACATTGAGTTTCTTATCAAAGAACAATATAAAATAGATTCTTTAGGTATTTCTAAAACAGAAACGTTACATAGTAAGCAAGATCAGCAGGCAGTGAACATCTTAGAGGCTACATCACGTCGCTTGCCCTCTGGAAGGTTTGAGGTAGGCATGCCATGGCGTAACGGCATACAGCGTATTCCTGACAGCTACCCTCAGGCGATGTCGCGTTTTTTAAGCCTCGAAAGACGGATGGCTAAAGAAAAAGATTTTGCTATGGCTTATGACGTTTTCATGTCTAACATGATTGAAAAAGGTTACGCAGAAGAATGCGCTTCTGAAACGTACTATGCCAATCACAAACGCGATCAACCTGACAAAAATTTACGCTTGTATCTTCCGCATTTTGGCGTGTACCATCCTCAGAAACGCAAGATTCGTGTTGTTCATGACGCAGCAGCCATGAATGGGGGAATCAGCCTGAATTCTTTACTGCTTTCTGGTCCGGACCTACTCCAACCATTGCTAAAGGTTCTATTTTGTTTCCGAGAGGGCCGTATTGCCATTACAGCCGATATCAAGGAGATGTTCCCCCAGATCCGAATCAGAGAGCAGGATAGGGACGCTCTTCGATACTTGTGGAGGCCCGAGAAAACACAACCTATCAGGGAATTCAGGATGACAGCCGTAATTTTTGGTGCGTGTTGCAGTCCTTTCATAGCACAGTTTATTAAAAACAAAAATGCACAGGAACACATCCTTACGCATCCTAAAGCCGTGGATGCCATTTTGTTTAGCCATTATATGGACGATTATATAGACTCGCTAGATGGCGCTAGTGAGGCGGCTCAGCTAGCAGCAGACATAATTATTGTTCACAGTGCCGCATGTTTCGAAATGCGAGGATGGATTTCCAACGAGCCTGCAGCACTGAGTCTTGTTCCAGAAGCATTAAGAGCCGCCCAACCGTTGGAAATTGATCTTGGCAACACTGCTAATAACATCCGAGCTTTAGGGATAGCGTGGAACCCCACCACAGATAATTTAGGGTTCCGTACTGGTTTGTCTGAAACTATTCCTAGTCCACTTACTAAAAGAAAAGTTCTTTCACATCTCATGCGTGTGTATGACCCTTTAGGCCTCCTAGGACCTATAGTTGTTAAGGGCCGAATTTTATTTCAACAGGCGTGGAGGTTAAATATCGGTTGGGATACTGAACTTCCACCAACTGAAGCGTCAAGGTGGTCCGACTGGTTCCAAGAACTTTTGTCTGTCTCATCTCTTAAAATTCCTCGTTGGTATTCAAAGGCTAGGGACTCAGAGCCGTCTCAGAGGGAGTTACATATGTTTGCAGATGCGAGTGAGCTCGCGTACGCATGCGTGGCTTTTTGGCGTTTGGTGTATTCCGATGGCAGCATCGAACTCACTCTCATCTCGAGCAAAGCAAGAGTTTGCCCCCTGAAGCCAACTTCTATTCCCCGCTTGGAACTTCAGGCTGCGCTGATCGCTTCGCGACTTGCACGTACTATCAAGGACAGCCATCGCAAAAAACCGATACGCACGTTCTTTTGGTCTGACTCGATGACTGTCCTGCAATGGTTGCGCAGTGACGCACGCTCATTTAAACCTTTTGTTGCCCATCGACTAGGTGAAATTTTGGAAAATTCTTCAGTCAATGACTGGCGGTGGGTACCAACTAACTTAAACGTAGCGGATGATGCAACTAGAATGCATCCAATTAAGCTGGACCTCTCCCACAGATGGTTTTGTGGTCCATCATTTCTTTTTAAGTCCCCGGAAGACTGGCCTAAGGAGCCTGCCAATGTCGCACCAGTTCGCGAAGAGCGTAAATGTCAACCGAACGAATCGGTGGGACTTACTTCCGTTGGCTTAGCTTTACCTTCTCCGGTCACTGGTAATTTTAATCAATTCAGTGACTGGTTGCGTTTATTACGTGCTACAGCACGTGCACATCAAGCTGCAGCGATTTTTGGTAAAGTTTTGGCATGTATTCGAAACTCTAAATTAAATGGCGATATTTCACGTTCTCGCCACCCATCAACGTCTACAACCCTGTTACCCTTAAATGCTGATTTAATCAAAGCCGCTGAAAGGCACATTTTGCAGCAAACACAGTTAGACAGCTTTTCTGAAGACTTTCACTGCATTCTCAACTCGAAGCCAATCCCATCTCACAGTCGTCTCATCAAACTATCTCCCACCCTAGGAGAAGATAAGTTACTGCACTTGGCTGGAAGAATCAAATCAGCAGAAGACATTGATCCCAATACGCGATTTCCGGTTTTACTCGACGGCCGTCACCCAGTTGTGCGATTACTGGTAGAATCCTACCATCGGCGGGCTGGTCATGCAAACCACGAGCTAGTGATCAATGAAATCAGGCAAAGATTCTGGCTCTTGAGACTGAGAGACACAGTAAGATCTGTAGCAACGCAATGCAAAATATGCAGGATCAGGAAGGCATTACCAATGAGCCCTGTAACTGGAGATCTTCCCCGTCCAAGGTTGTCTCATCATCAACGGCCATTTACATTTACGGGCATAGATTACTTTGGACCCATCACAGTCACCTTTGGGCGCCGCCATGAAAAGCGTTATGTCGCTCTACTAACATGCCTCACGTCTAGAGCCGTTCATCTTGAAATAGTGCATAGCCTTTCTGCTGATTCGGCAATCATGGCTCTTAGGCGTTTTATTGCCAGACGGGGCACACCTGATACCATCTACTCTGATAATGGAACCGCATTTGTTGGAGCCTACAGGATCCTGAAGGAGTTTTACACCATTGATGTGCAGGAGTATGCAGTAACTAAAGGAATTAACTGGAGTTTCATCCCGCCAGCAGCGCCTAATTTTGGAGGATGTTGGGAGCGTTTAGTGCGGACTGTAAAAGTAGCCTTAAAGGCGACACTTAACCAAAGAGCTCCAAAAGAGGAAACACTGGTAACATTACTTGCCGAGGCTGAAGCTATAGTTAATTCACGTCCGTTGGCTCACGTGTCTACAGATCCTGAAGACCCAACAACTCTGACACCTTTTCACTTTCTCATCGGCACCTCATCAAACCAACTCCTTCCTCAACGCCTGGATGATCGCGACCTAATTCTTCGGGCTGAATGGAAGAAAGCTGTGCGTCTTGCGGACCATTTCTGGAGTCGTTGGGTGCGTGAAGTTCTCCCCACCATGCAACCCAGAATCCCAACCAAAGGAGACCGAGGCCAGGATTTACAGGTTGGAGACGTAGTCGTCATCGTTGACGAATCACTTCCACGAGGGACGTGGCCACGAGGTCGAGTAGAAAAGCTGTTTCCAGGAAAAGATGGGGTGACAAGGGTGGTCGACGTTGCCACAGCAGGGGGTACGCTCCGTCGCCCATTAAAAAAACTCGTGAAGCTGGCTTTTGGCTAGTTGAACTGATTGGTGCAGTGCTGCACGAGGGGCAGGATGTCGCGAACTCCTTGCGGTTTCCTAGGTTTTTTAAAAAGAAAAATTGTTCTTGTACGATAGATTGAGCTGTCACGTAGTTTTCTCTGGCTGCCCATGTATTTTAAGTTAATAAAATCATAATATTACGGGGATTTCTACAATTTTATTTTGATCATTCATACAGTCCATTAGGTTCCGTCGATTTCATTTGGTCCTAAGGACCCGCAAGGAGTTCGCGACAGTCGGGTCAGTTTGAATCTCGGATCTTTGTTCAAACTGCTAACAGGTTTTGCGACTGAGGTGTATAGCTGTCCGTAGAAACTCTCAATCTCCCTCAGCACCTCTGATTTGGTTGACGCTATACTGCCGTCCTCTCTCTTCAGCTTCGTCAGCTGGCTTAGCCCAATAGACAAGTCTTTTGCGAAGACTTTGGAGCCCTTGTTCCGCTCTATAGTCTCTTTAATACGTTCGGTATTAAAGGACCGAATATCGTGCCGCATAGACTTTGAGATGTGTCTATTGAGCTGCCTATATGACTTAGCATCCTCGGAGGACTGCAGTTGCAACGCGCGACGTTTAGCCATGAGGTCGAGAATATAGTTTGAGAGCTTTTGTGGTCTACTTGTACGGTTGGGTCTATAGAACCTCGAGCCGACTGTACGAACAGTTTCTACAAACCTATTATTGATCTCGTCCACCGATGTGGCGCTCTCCAGGCAATCAAAGCGATTTGACAATTCGAGTTGAAAGTTCTCGGGGGAATTATGTCTATGTCTATGCAAATATTATTTTTATTGTTATAATTTTATAGGTGACATTTTTAAGGTTCCGTACCTAAAATAATTGATCTTTAACTGATCTCTCTAGTAAGAAGTTTAATGAATTAAAAAAAACCGGACAAGTGCGAGTCGGACTCACCCATCGACGGTTCCGTACTTAGTAGGTACTTACATTATTATAAATAGTTTAGGAATCAAGTCTCTCAGTTTTTCCGACCTCTTCCCGAACTTTAGACTAATTAGGCTTCCGTACCTCAAAAGAAAAAACGGAACCATTTTGTTGGATCAACGGAATTGGAAGCAACGGGATCATTTTGTTGTCCGTCGGACCGCCGGTCACTTCGTCCTTCCGTCTGTCTGTCAAGACCCTTTACCTCAAGAAGGCGTGAAGATATCGAGTTGAAACCAAAACCATATACTCCTCATAAATTCTCCTCAGCACGGGTTAGTGCAACAAAAAGAATTTAATCATTCAATTGATTCATTCCATTTATTTCCAGAATTATTGTTAACTTTTATCGTTATAATAATTTAAGCTCTTACATACACAGCCTAAAATACAGGCTTATTCCTAGTATAAGATACGTACTTACTCTCAAATTTAACCTATGCTAAATTTAATTCTTACGTACTCTTTCTACCTACGATTTTATAACTAAATTTTATATTTATCTTTATAGCTGATCGGTCTTATTTATTAAAAGCGGCTAAGTGCGAGTTGAACTCGCGTGTAGACGGTTCCGTACAATGCCAAGTCAAATATTTTTATTCAATGGGGATGGCAACACGAAACTAATTACAGATGGCGCCACTGAAATTTGCCCCGACAGTGTTTGTTTTGTTTTATATGTGTTGCTTATTTTTGGATTTTTTCATGGAAATTCAACATAAAGACGTCAAGAAATGCTTTTCACTAAAAAAGGGAAAGCTATAGTTCATACCAAAACTGAAAAAGCAAAGTTTTGTATATTGCGAAAGGAATCCAGACTGTAATGTAAAGGTAACCAGAAAAATATTTTTTTAACATTTCTTGCAGAGAAATAATCGCATACCTTAATGAAAAACCTCTTTACTGGCTGATTTATTGATTATAAAGTGTAAAATGATAAATTTACTTAAGAAAGTTCCTCAGCAACATCGAAAATCGTTGTAAAATTATCCACACTATGTACCATCTAAACTTAGGTACTTACTCATAAAATATCTTAAATCTTAATTTTATTCCAGTTTGGACACGAAGCAGCTTTGTGAGCATAAAATACTACTACTTGAAGGTTCTTATCACCAACAACTAAATGGTCCTATCAGAAGTATTGATATCTATTCATATCTGCCCAGTTCAATGCTACGAGCTGGCTCTGCGTAATAAAGTGCTGCTGCTTACCTCTTTTGAGATACGGGCTTAGGTCCAAGGAAATGCGTGTCACAATGTATGATTATGATTTTATTAAATAAAACCGATGTTTACAAGTACCTAGGTACATTGTTTTACTTCACTTACTATTGCAGCAATAATAGCTGGCTTTACATTTGCTAAATGGGATGAATCATTGATACCGAGGCTTGCATTTCTCATTTTTAGTTAGTTTTAGGTTTATCAATCTAGGTACCTAAACACTGCCTCCGTTTTTAACGAGTGTGAAAGATGTGGATCTGAAAAAAAAAGAACGATAAAACATAACTTTTAACGGTGATTCTGAAGTATTATTTGTATTTAAATGCATAGAAATATTTTTTTGGTATTTATTACTAGAATTTATAACCTATAAACTTCTTGATAATCGATTTACTTCCTCCAAATGGTTTACGAGCCACAGGTTTTCTATTGCAAACTGAGCAGTAAAGGCATAGGCACTGATTTTTTTGAAAAAACTACACATGTCTCTGGGTTTATATATTTACAAATATTCTGCTTTTCCCATAGAAATAGTCAAGAAAATGAGGCATGATCCATTTTGAATTTTTTGACAATTGCCAGGTGATATCATATTTAAAATCTTCACAGTAAGACGCGAGTTAACTACTTCTAGCGCTATCTAGTGGTGTTTTAGTGAACTATTTTCCGTATGTGAACGTATTATATTGAGTTTACCACTTTATTTTCTGTTGACAGAATTCTTATAGGTTTTACTGCGATCTACGGGCAATGAACTAAATTTTGTATTTTTTCAAAATTTTAGGCACAATAGTTTCGGAGATCTGTGTTTGGGTCATAAGATTACACCATCTTACCAAATTTCACCTGCTTTGGTGCAGTAGATTCGGAGCAAATTGGCTGTGACAGACGGACGCACGAGTGATCCTATAAGGGTTCCGTTTTTTATACGGTGTGCGGAACCCTAAAAACATGATTCCATGATTGGCAAGTGGCAGCCCCTGGTCTCCGCCTACCCCTCTGGGATACAGGCGTGAGTTTATGTATGTATTTATGTTTACGATTCCTCTAAAACCAATCTAAAACTCTGTTTATTTAATATGTGGCTACATCTTTTCTTTGTAAAATCTCCAACACATACTATTTTAATCGGTGTTTTAAATCGTATCGTGTTTTAATCGGATATGTATATAACACTAGCTGACATTTTAATTTAGTTTTAGGCATATTAATTAGCCATAATATTAGTTTTGCCATATTAATTAGCCTACGACCTATTCTCAGACCAAACAAAATACCATAAAAATCGGTGAAGCCGTTTCGGAGGAGCTAGGTAACAAACAATGTGACTCGAGATTTTTATATATTAGATATATTAGTTCTAGTATTTATCTATTTTTAGGTATGAGAATTCAATTCAATTCAAATATTTTTATTCATTGTAAAAACAGAATGTTTACTTAATGAACGTCAAAGTTGTTAGTTTCACAATTAATGGATTATATGGAGAAGTAGCTAACAAAGAAACTCCACATTTATTTTTTTCAAAACACGTTTTAACTTAATTAACAGAGTTTTCAACTTAAAATATTAGTCATGAATGTGTTGAACACTAGTCACAATCGTCCTTTAAATAATATTAATCTACTGTTTAATGCCAAACATCTTTGTCTTCTAAATAATCCTTGATGTAGGTAGGTAAATAGGTCGTAGGCTAATTAATATGGCAAAACAACGTCTGCCCAGTCAGCTAGTAATAGATAAATATTTACCTAAGTACCTATTTGTGCCAAACTAATGTTATTGGCTGGTCTGATCATAATTATTGTAAAGAAAACACATTAGCATGAAATTACATATTCCACAGTTGTATTATTATTTTCAAGTCGATAAGCCTCCAGTCGCCGCCGGACGACACAGCGCGGCTGATCACGCGCCGCTCGGCGCTCGGCGCTCGGCTTGTGCGCAGAAACAATACTCTGTGATTTGTTTGTTTTATCTCCGCCTCGGCAAACAAGTAACTCGAATGCGCCACTATCTTAAATTAGATTAGGTTTAAATTATCCGGTATGTTATCGGGCGCCTGCGGCCGCAGTAGACCCCGCAATGTCAGCCGCGGCGGGTGTAGAGCCGAGCGCGGGCGCGGGTGTGGCGGGTGTGGCGGGTGTGGCGGGGCGGGGGACGTGGCGGCCCGCCCTCAGCGAGGAGGACTCCAGGCTCGCACCGGCTGACCGCACAGAACCGGAGGGCAACTCGCGTGTGTCACAGGGCGCCTTAGGGCGGCCAGAGCCTCCAGGTGCGGGAGAAGCCCTGGAGGCTCTACTGGCGCAGCTGGGCTCGTTCGGGCTGTACCAGCGCTACGTGCTGCTGCTGCTGTGCCTGCCCAACCTGCTGGCCGCCTGCTACTCGCTCAACTACGTCTTCGTGGCGGACCAGGTGCCTTTCCGGTGAGAGCTACTCTATGTTGCCGCGAGCACGAAAGCAAGGAAATGATATAATTATTATTGTTGTTATTTATTTGTGCGGAATACATAGTTCCATTAAATTATTCATACAATAGCAATACAAAACAATTATAAAATATCACACAAAATGTACAAAGTTGTTTACAAAACGATCATGATGTGTGTGACAGTCACGACAGTTATGTAATATATTCATCAGTTATTTATACGGAAAACAGGTATTATCGTATATGTGGAGGTATTGACTGCGTATATTATGTGTCAAGCGATGAGTGTCAGGTTTTGGGGCACAAAAAGTGTTGTCATTTTTGACATTTTTTATTTGACTTTGACTTCATACGGTTATTGTGATAAGTAAGACAGTCTACCGTCTGGTCAGAAACTCTGAATATACTAAATGTTTCGACACAAATTCAAACGCACTATACAACGTGCAAATCTGCAAGGTACACTTTTAAACTCAAGGATCAATTCGTTTTTATCTAAATAAAGTATTATATATCGTAGGTATTGCCATATTCTCAGAGGTACCTATGCTGCTTAATCTGGTCACAAGTAATACAATTATATTAATGATAAAGAGAAGGCCAAACATTTTGAAAATGTTATGTAGAGTATATTGGGTTTTATTTTTTCGGTCCCAATCGGGCTGCCAACGCCAATGCCAATGAAAAGACCTCTAAAGTCGCTGCTCAAACCCGCAGGAAGCGGAGAACTTTTATAAAGGCCCTATGTCCCTGTCCCTGTTGTGGGTCCACAGGATGGGTCTATGTCCCTGTCACTGATGTGGGACCACAGGATGGGTATATATCCCTGTCCCTGATGTGGGACCACAGGATGGGTCTATGTCCCTGTCACTGATGTGGGACCACAGGATGGGTCTATGTCCCTGTCCCTGATGTGGGACCACAGGATGGGTCTATGAAGTTTTACCTAGAATTCATTATAAAAATATCTCTTCACAAGCAACTTTTGTCAATTTTTCATTTTACAAACTATTGTTCTCGCAATGACATCTAAATACAAAGGTTCTTTTGATATGAAGTCATTATGAAAATGTATTATTTATCTCCGTTCTGCCTCACAGAATTTACTTACCTTACCTAGACATAAAACTACACGATACAGGGGCTGTTTCAAGTTCAACGCAGCAAAAATCTGGAATGACCTTCCACCCCCCATGAGAAATAAGATCAGCGCAACTATTTTCAAAGCAAAATACAAATCGGCGCTCTTAAAAAGACAACTTGCTACTGAAAACTTGAAGCGCTCCTATTGGAAAGATATGCCTGTGAAGGATTATTTCTCTTAGACCGGTAAAACCTTACATTCCCTATTTATCATACAGCCGCACACACACATACACACACACACACACACACACACACACACACACACATATACACACACACACACACACACACACACACACACACGCACACGCACGCACGCACGCACGCACGCACACACGCACGCATGCACGCACGCACACACACTCACAAAATAATTGACCCCAAGACTGATTGTTTTATTAATTGCTGTTTGATCAATCACTGCCTTGTTTCCTTTATCAGAGTTTAATATAATTTTATTTATTCCACTTCAAAGTATAGACGTGTCCTAACTACAGACGCTCCCACACAACAGCTCTGGGAGTAGGGAATGACTGAAAACCAGCGCTACACACTTTAACAAGCGTGATAGCACCAGCTGAGTCATTCCCTTTTGCCTCACTAAACTAGTTATAAGTAACAAATAATGTGTTTAAGTATTGACTTTAGTATTTTCTTTAGCTAGATTGTGAATGGCAATAAACTTATTTTATACTATTCTATTCTATTCTATTCTATTCTACATGTTTAAAAGACAAAAACTCATGTCAACATTTTACACATAACAAATAATCCATTTTGCAATACCAATTTAATTCGCTTTTTAGGGTTCCTGTCTGTGTGTCACCAGGCTGTATCTCAGGAACCGTGATAGCTAGGCAGTTGAAATTTTTAGAGATGACGTATTTTTGTTGCCGCTAAAAACAGAATAAAATAAATATTTAAGGGGGACTCCCATAGAACAAACTTAATTTTTTGCCGTATTTTCTCGATCTTCGTATCTAATGGTGTATAGATATTGGTATGGAACCCTTCGTGCGCGAGTCCGACTCGCACTTGGCCGGTGTTTTTTGTTAAAGTAACCTATATCAAACTAATTTTGTTTCGTCAGAAGCATTTATTGGTAAGAAATAGGGAGCTCCGCGTAGCGAGATCACGAAACTCTGAATCTGAAAGATATCTGAAAATTCGTTGAATAACTGTCGGACAATCGAAGGGAACCCTCACAGGATTTAAGTACCTAAGCCCCTTTAATTAGGAAGGGAAATCTGAAATCTTTTTTCTTGTTCTAGTTGGTATCTAGGCTCTCTCGCTCATGAAACTTCAGGTCTATACATTACCCATTGCCCGCGAAGTCTAAGTTTTCCGAATAGTCTTCATTAGTTGGTAACATGAATTACGATAATATGTACTGTAGCTGTAAATATGAAAAGCTTGCAGATTTACACGTTGCAAGTATAGGGGGCACATCGTTAGATTTGCTCTTATATTACGCAACCAAATCCCGTACGATTCTAATCGTGCGACTGTCAAATTCCATACTAATTGCTGTCCCAAATGTCAGCTAGTATTCGAACAGGATTTGGTGCACAGAGACCTAAAATATGCGCACCAAATCCCGTTGAAAGCCCGAAATTAGCGTTAGTTATAATACTTGTAATAACAATAACTTCCACACAAAATAATCACTTATTAGTATGGATTTTGACATTAACTGTCAACCGGAATCAATATAGGAGATGCTGTCTGTATCAGCCACAGTATCTTTATTTGTACAGTGACAGTATCGCAAAAAGGTAACGCCTGACGGTCTCCCGCCGCAGCTGCCTGGTGCCGGAGTGCGAGTCGGCGGCGGCGGCGCAGCTCGGCGACGCGGCGGCGGCCGTGCTGCCCGCGCTGCCCTGCCGCCGCTACGCGCCGCTCAACACGACAGCCGCCGCCGCCGCCGCCGCCGGCTGCTCGCGCGACCTCTTCCATCCCGAGGAGCTGGTCGCCTGCGAGCAGTTCGTCTATCAGTCCAGCACGGAAACGATATTCTCTGAGGTGGATTTTTTTCCTTACGGTTTGGTTAAAATAGGATAGGTTAACAATGGGGAACTTGCGTCTAACTTAGATTGGAGTGACATTGCTTTTATACCATAGAAAACTCATACACACTCGGGAAAAAACCGTAAAAATATATTGTTTCGGGTTTTTGGGGTCTCAAAAATTTCGAAAAATCAAGTTACTGTAATAATAAAAAACTTATCAGATCTTATCTTTTCATTGAATTCTAAATGTTTTCTAATGAGAGTGTAAATGTATAAAAACATTATTTTACGAGATAACTCAAATATTAATGAAAGCTTCATAAGGCGTTATGTGCAACTTGTGACGTCATAGTCTGAGCCCGATTTGCTTGGCGCGTTATTGTACCACGTGAGTATATAGGTTTTTCGACAGGTCATACATATGAAAAGTATTAGTCGCAGAGAAAATAAATACTTAACCCCGTTTATTTATCTTTTAACATGGCCTTCCCGATTATATTAAAACATGTCATGTGCAGTGCAAGTTCTCCATTAAAGTTTATAGTCGACCTTCACCAATACAAAATCACTCATACCCACACACACATACATACACATGAGTGAGTGAATTCGCATTGGTGTTTATATAAACAAAAAAAACAACGCACAATAAATATAATGTAACCTAGAAAGTAAGTAATTTATTTTTATTAAATATGTAAGTATGACCAACTTGCTCTTTCTACAGTACAAAAGTATAAATCTATAATTATACTTTATCGTACACCAATTACATTTAAACAATAATAAAGTACAGTACGATTGGCGTGGCGGCCATGTACTCAAATGCTTAAGATAAAACTAATGAAGTGAGTACCTACGTGCGTATCAACATAATATCAATAACCTAGATAGAGACTTTGCAAATTACTTCATTAAAAGGTCGCACATGGTCTATGCAAACTGAGCAGTCTTCTAGCGCCTTTCTCTAATTTAAATAATAGTAAAAAAAAACGAGACAATACACTTTTGGCTGTGTTGCACCAAAAACTACAAAATGAGTACTATTCAGTGACCAGTGCGGGCTCTTTTGGCACTTTTTGGTAGGTCGTTTCGTCATATCGTTGAATTTCGTGGACCAGACAAAGCGCCCCATGATTTTTTGTATCTCTAATAGCACTATCACCCTGTATGAGTTTACAGGGTGATAGTAGTACCCTACGAGGCTAGACGGGGACGTGTAACACCAAAACAAGAGGATAACGTAAAGGCTTGCCTACTTCACCAGTAGTGGGCCGAGGTACTTCATAGAACTAAGTACAATTAATGGTTTACCTACTACGACAATTGAATGAAATAGGCCCCTGGTGTTGACGAAGTGTGTTGACCGTTGCAGTTCGACCTGGGCTGCCGCGAGTGGCTGCGCACGCTGGTGGGCTCGGTGCGCAACGCCGCGCTGCCGCTCGCGCTGCTGCTCACCGGATACGTCTCCGACGTGTGAGTGCTACACACAGGGACATACACACACACACACACACACACACACACACACACACACACACACACACAGAGAGAGAGAGAGAGACACTTTCTTTCTTTCTTTCTTTACACAGACACATACACACACGCACGTACGCACGCACGCACGCACGCACGGCCTCTAGACAGCCTGTCCACTGCAGTAGCCAACCCAACACAATGTTTGTCGCCCCATCAGACAGCCCGTACTTGTAACATCAAATCAAATCAAATCAAATCATTTATTTGACAAGAGGAGCATGACATACTGTTACAAAGAGTGTTCCATAAGTAGTAGCCAAATGACAGAATTCTCCAAGCACCATAACGACTGAGACACCTGACCATTAATGCGGGTCTTAGTTGCCATCAGACGTCTTACATTACAATAGGTACATTTCCTCAATCATGGGGTACTTTAAGACTTACAAATATTTGCAACAGTAACTTGGTAACAGTTGAAGATTACCACTACCCTCCGCGCTAGTTAGAAACTGTGTTGCGGCAGAGTAGGCTCGTCATCAACGTGACCAGTTCAGATTGTTACATACAGTGCGCTTAATCTTACGGTGTACGAGGTCAGACAATACTGGCCAGTATTGTATGATAAAAGAAATGTTAACCACTCTGAGGTGAGCCGTAATGTTACGTTAAAAGTAAGATAACATAGCTCATAGTGTTATGGATATTCGTAACTACACCATAGTATATGTATAAAAGATAGATAAAAACCTCCTTAGGCGACGCCACTGAGCACCTTTCATCATTATTAAGGATGACTTACTAGTCACCCTCAGCAACAGTGTACACATCTAAGAGAAATAATAGAAAACATAACAACATAACATAAACTCACGCCTGTATCCCAGAGGGGTAGGCAGAGACCAGGGAGTGCCACTTACTACGATCCTGACAGATCACTTTCGCTTTCACTTTCACTTTTAGAAAATGAATCAACAAAGTGCTAATTGAAGCTTTAGAATAAAAAAGTAAATAAAAAAGTTACAACATAACAATCGATTCAGATCGGCGTTAACATGATGTCGCTGTTCCCGGCTCCCACGACGCAGGGCATCCCAGTGCGGGGCCAGAAGCAAATTTTCATGTTTATGTTTATTGTTAGGCCCATTTGGCAATAAGTATATATATATATGTATATATAATATATATAAGTAATTATATATAAGTAATTAGTATAGGATACCTTAACTACAGATATTATTATTATTACATATTATTTTTGTTATAGTCTAGTTGTATTCGTTACATATGAAAAATATAGATAGATACGTAGCTCATTTTAACAGGTTTTCTGTGGAGATATAGTCTAAGTTGAGAAGGAATTTTTTGACGACCATCTTACACAAAAAGCGGGATTTGTTGCTTAATATTTCGCATGCTTTACAAACTTTGTTATATATGAAAGGACCTCTGTATTGTGTAAAACTCTGAGCAAAATTTGTTCGATACTGTGGAATACGATAAATGACAAATTTTCGTCTGTTCGAGATAGTAGCGGGGGGGTCAATTTTGTGTTGCTTCAGGACTAAGGAAATTATATATAACTGTCGAACTGTAAGGACCGAGTATTCCTTGTATAAATTTTTTGTTGGGTATCTAAAACTTTTAAAATTTATAACTTTTATAACAGCCCTTTGAGCCCTTTCTAGTTTTAAAAGAGTAGTCTTTTTTGCGTTACCCCAAGTAACTATGCCGTACAACAGGATTGACTGGCATAGGCTATAGTATATACTTCTGATGGTGTCGGTGTCTCCAATATGTCTCACTTTTTTAAATATACATATGAGTTTTCTCAGTTTAGCGGAAAGCATTTCGATCTGTAACTTCCAGTTAAGATTTCTGTCTAATATCACGCCAAGGTATTTGATATGTGTGACAGGCGTAAGTACGGGACATGAGCATGTTGGATTATCAGAGCAGGAGTGTGCCTTAATGAGAAGTTTGATGGTTGCTGGTTTTTAACTATGCTAAATGTTATGTATTTAGTTTTATCTAGATTAAGGGTTAGTATATTATCATCAAGCCACTTCAATGTAGTGCGAAAACCATCCTCGGCGAACCTTTTCACCTCATCCCAAGTGGGTGCATCAAACAACAGGACCGTATCATCAGCAAAAGTAAGTATCCTGGCATTGTTCAGCCTAGTTTCACATAAGTCATTAATGTAAACCAGGAACAATGTCGGGCCCGTCACAGAACCTTGTGGCACTCCATAATGTACGTTTTCATAATCGCTATTGACGTCACCCATCTTAACACTCTGTACTCTGCCTGTCAGATAACTACGGAAAAGCTCTAGAGGAGTTCCTCGTATACCGGCGCATTCTAGCTTGCTTAAAAGTATCCCGAGTGTACAATAGAATCGCTATAAACGTGTCCGGTTGTATCCAGATGGGGCCGGCGCACGGCGTTCTGCGTGTTCTCGGGGCTGGCGGGCGCGTTGGGGCTGGCCAAGTCGTTGGCGGGCGGCTACCGCGCCTTCCTCGCGCTAGAGTTCCTCGAGGCGGCCCTCGGCTACGGCTTCAACAGCGCCGGCTACGTGCTCAGTGAGTAGACCCCCTGCCGCTCGTCACCTACAGACGCGTAACATTGCTTTCCAAGAAAAATACTTTGACATCTCCCTCTGAAGAGGAAGAAGATTCGTGTTGACCCATAAATTCATGAAATATCCAAGTGTTCTCTCCTTACTGTGTTGTTCCATGACCCGTCAGTTTAGACTCCGGAAGACTCTGGTTTTCTGAGCTGTGTGTCATTTGAAGGATGGAGAGAGTTCCTCAGCCGGCAATTCCCATACAAACGTAGTTGGGTTTTTATTTACAAACATGCCGGATCTCAATATGATTAGAGCACACATAATTATGAAGGTTTAATGCTTAAAATTGCAAATAAAATATATGTAAAAGCAATTTGAGCCTTGTGAATAGTTTGTATGAAATGGCTTAGGCTGTATTTTTGTTACTCATTCGTTCATTCTCAATTCTAAGCAAGATCAAACCTCGATTTATATCTTCTTAACATATTGGTAAAATTTTATTGCGATTTGTTAAATCAAACCATTTATAACCAAATTGAGGCAAAACCAAAATGCAATGAAGATAGCAACTCTATATATACCTCATAATTTCCATAGATTGGAAATCCTCTCTACCCTATTTCTAGAGTGACGAGACCTCTCTCAGCAAAGTGACCCCGCAGTGCTGGAGGCGGCGTCGCCCGCGCTGCGCGGCTCGTTCGCATGCGCGACCGGCGTGGCGTACGGGCTGGGCGGCATGCTGCTGGCGCTGGCGGCGTGGCGGCTGCGCGGCTGGCGGCACGTGCTGCGCGCGCTGCACGCGCCCGCGCTGCTGCTGCCGCTCTACTGCCTGCTGCTGCACGAGAGCGCGCGCTGGCTCGTTGCGCGCGGCAGGGGGGACCAGGTTGGCATACCCGATTACCCACATTAGTGCTCCCTGTTATGTTGATTCACAGGTTGAGCAACTTGGAAACGCTGAAGAAAATCCGCAACGGAAGCCGAAGCGAAGGCAATACAACTTTTTCAAAAGGAAGAAACGGAACCCTTATAGGATCACTTTGTTGTCCCTTGAAGCTGTGTAAAAATCAAACTTCTGAGAAAGTTTATGCCGCAAAAAATGTATATTTCGACACTCAAGGGAATCAAAATTTATAGGGTATTTTCCGTTGACCTAGAACTGTTTGGCAAGTAATATCGGCTTATAAGTACTAGAACTACAGAAAAATACTGAAAACAATACATTTGAAATTAAATCATTAAAAAAAAATTGGCTGAAGTTCGGGACAAGCTTGGAAAATCTGAGAGACTCTATTCCTGAACTGTATATTATATGTTAATACCTACAAATTTGTACGGAACCCTCGGTAGGCGAGTCCGACTCGCACTTGTCCGGTTTTTTTTTATTAGGCCAGGTACACACTTGACTCCAGTCACACCATGCCATGATAGTAAACGGAGACGGGGTCGAAGTAGTTACGTCCTTTCCTGTTAAATGTCGGTTAACTGTAGATTTAAAGAAAGACGAAGGCAACGCGTTCTTCTTATATGTATAGACGAATTCGCAAAGCGTTTGGTGTGTACTGGCAGAATTTCCACGACAAATGCGTGCATACGAAAGAGCCGTCTGGTTGTCCGATGGAAGAAAGGAGACGGAGGAATAAGTCCATATTGCCTTTGTGCACACTATCCAAAATACGGTCTTATAGAAGACGGAAAGGCAAGTGACCTTACGACAGTGCTACAGAGAGAGACCTTCTTAATCTTCCCTTCGTCAATTCTTCATCTGCGATTAGACTTACCAAAGTATCTTCCCGGGCGTCATTCAGGCACTATCCCTCATTTCCTTGTAGAGCATTACCATTACCCACAATCTTGAACCGTCGATTTTCAGGCCGCGCGGAACCTGCGTAAGGCGGCGGGTTGGAACAAGGTGCGACTGGACGAGTCGCTGCTGAAGAGGCTGGCGGGCGGCGCGGGGCGGGCGGCGGCGGGGCGGGCGGCGTGGCGGCAGCTGCTGCGCTCGCGCGTGCTGCTGCTGCGGTTCGCGCTGTGCTGCTGGCTGTGGGTGGCCAGCGCCTTCGTCTACTACGGGCTGACCATCAACTCGGTGTCGCTGTCGGGCGACAAGTACGCCAACTTCGCGCTCAACATGGCGATGGAGGTGGTAGCGTCGCTGCTGCTGGTGATGGCGCTGGAGCGGCTGGGCCGCCGCCGCACCATCCTCCTCGCCTTCGGCCTCTGCGCCGTCGCCTGCGTCGTGCCTTACTTCGCGTGTGAGTAATTCTATCTTTTTTCGTGTGTTTGTATGGTTCCGTAGTCGACAAGGAACCCTTATAGTTTCGCTATGTTCGTCCGTCCGTCTTTCCGTCCGCGGCCTAGCTCAGAGACTATTGCGACCATGCGACGTTCGACGCAATAAAGACTTTCGATAACACGATAACACTTTTTGCTTAGGTTCATTTTACGCCAATGCATACCTACCACTAGCTTGTGCTAGCTTGAGCTACATTTTCAACCGTTTAAGAGTCTAACTTTATTAATTTTGCAGCGGAGTGGCGCGGAGCGCACAGCCTGTTCTTTGTGGGCAAGCTGGGCGCGACGTGC
This sequence comes from Yponomeuta evonymella, assembly GCA_963969515.1. Lineage (NCBI taxonomy): Eukaryota > Metazoa > Arthropoda > Insecta > Lepidoptera > Yponomeutidae > Yponomeuta > Yponomeuta evonymella. The sequence goes on along the minus strand of OZ018351.1, from coordinate 151,045 downwards.
GCGTTCAACGCGCTGTACGTGTTCACGGCGGAGCTGTTCCCGACGGGCGCGCGCAGCTCGGCGCTGGCCGCGTGCTCGCTCGTGGGCCGCCTCGGCTCCGTGCTCGCGCCGCAGACGCCGCTGCTGGTGAGCACGAGTCCGCGCCGCGCGCCGGCCCACTCCGACTCTACCACCGGGCCGCGATTCAAAAAAATATTCATACTTTATTATGGCCATTAGATACACATTGGGTTGACAATTCGTACAATTAGTCTTCCTGTGTTTTATCTGTGGGTTAATCGAATATGCAACGTTCATCGAATTGGCATAGTAAACCTTGAGTTGTAGTTCTATGAAATAGGGCCCTGTGCTTTCTCTACAATGTGGTTCGCATCATAAGTTCAGCTGGGGTTTCGTAATGGAATGACTTTTTCCATTCTGGTTATGGCAGATTCTGGCATCATAAAAAAGTTGAAATATATTCATTAGTACCTAAGGTAAAAACTACAATCTAGACTGCAATCCCCTTTTTCTCCACTGCTCATTGCAACTAGATTGCTCAATTTAGCTCTAGTACTTTTTTGGGATCTTTCGGGAGAGACGCGTTAGGCCTTCACGTACCCCCTTCTGTGACTAGCCATTAGTAGGTATAGCCTCTAATGTCCACTGAACCGTTCGGCAACTGTGTATTGTATATTCCTACATAGATAGATAGGTTTGACGGGGCGACGTTATAATATACGTAAACGCACTGTTCTATTTTCGACAGGGGCTCCACACGCAGGCGCTGCTGTACGGCGCGTGCGCGCTGTCGGCGGCGCTGCTGGCGCTGGCGGCGCCCGAGACGGCGCGGCGCGCGCTGCCCGCCGACGTGGCGCGCGCCGAGCGGCTGCGGCACGCTGCGCCCGCGCCGCCGCCGCCGCCGCCCGGCGTGCCCGCCCCCGCCGCCCCCGCCGCCCCCGCCGCCCCCATGTGATCCGCTCATCCCCCACACGATGCACACGTTACAGCTGGGCCGCTACTACATAACTTCTCCACTGTGTGGAGTCATCCAATATAACCTAGACTGAACTGTCAAATATATACATATTTTGACAACTGAAACGTATAAACGAGTAACCCACTACAGTGGACAGTTACATAGCAGGAGGGGGTCGGACGTTACGCATCGTAACTGATAACCTCACCGAGTTCGGGCATGTTCTCTATCCCGCATGGTGAGATCCTACGCTAGACAGAGAAAAGTGAACGTGGTTACCGCATGACTGTATACCGCCGGCTATGCTACATGAGTTGCGGCATTTTGTTTCGGTGATGTTTATGTACTGGATTATCTTTTGTAACATGCTGAACCAACTGCTATAGCCCTTTCTCTTTGCAGCATGGCACGCAGTCAAGGATGTTCTTGCATGAAGTCCTGTCTGCATTATTCAAATTCTACGTTGACACGTCCAACGCAGGATTATGAATAGCCTATTGGAGCTATTATGGCTACTTAGGTACAGCATAATTACATATTTAGTCGGTAATTTGTACTTAAGAACTGTGATATAATATAAACCACGAGATTTTTTACTGAGAAATAAATGAAATGTAAAATATTGAGCCAACAATTTATTTTATAAACACCCGTGCCCACACACTTCGCTCGGCGATTGCGGCGTGTGAGCGAGCCGCGACCGCCGACCGCGAGCCGTCGACTCCGCTCACAGCGACAGATAACTGACGGAAGTCACTACTTATCTATTTTTCACTTCTATCGCGCGCATGACGGCACAGTGACGCAACACTCATTCTCAACAACATTACCAGTTACTGACAACAATTCGATAACTACTTATCTACTTACATTAGTTGTATCGCTCGCTACGCCAGTCATTAGAATTAATGGATATGACAATTCATTATTTGAGTCGAAACATGAAATCTATTCTAAAAGAGAAATACTGTTATTATTCAGAATCACAAAACTTCTAATGTTTCCCTCATACCCAGGTACCTTATAACATTAGTAACATCTCTACGCAATTAAATTACCCTTTCAAACTATTACCTGATTCTAAAGACCCTGTTGTACAAAACTGGATGCTGGAACTTGTTCTTAATAACAAAACAACATTATCGCAGTATCTAAATAGTATTAGGTACAAAGAATTCAGTCTTAAATTACGACAATCACGACCTTACTACCTGCGTAATTAAGCTCTATGTGGACTTATACAGGTACTGTACCTACTAGTATACTTACTATGTAGGTACAAGGTTTATTTTACAAGTTTTCTAATATACAAAAATAATATTGTGTAAACATAAAAATTATGCGGGGTTACTGAAAAATGCGGAATTCCTAAAACATCTCACATAAGAGTTTGTAACGTAGATTTGTATTTTTTGAAATATCAGGGTTTAAATTGATAATTTTGTTCATATCAACTTTTATGTTCTCTACAGATGTCACAGCCTGTAAATCTTACATAGGAGAATGTTCATTTTATTTGATGCAAAACAAGATTTTTAGAAGAAATGGAAAATTTTACCAAAAACAATCAAAAGCTGCAGAGCAAAAGTTGTTGTAAATGACATACTTTAATTGACGTGTTTCAGGAATAGATCATTTTAGGTAATCCTGCAGATTATATTCTTTTTGTTGTACTAACCCGCGCTGAGGACAATTTTAAAAACCTATTTAGAAGCTAAAAATTCCACCCATACCGGGACTTGAACCCGCGACCTCTGGCTAACCGTGCCAGCGCTTTCCCAACTGAGCTAATGGGCAAGTGCAGGCATCAGCGAAATTTTGAGCCTCTTTACAAACTTCTCTGTATTACGTACAGGCAGCGACAGCTGGCCGAAGCAATTTACATCACTTGCAGCCCCGAATAACCCACTTTGCAGTTAGGTTTTTACGTCGGAATGATATCGCTGTACCTACATGATTATATTCTTTTTGTTGCACTAACCAGTGCTGAGGACAATTTTAAAGACCTATTTAGATGCTAAAAATTCCACCCATTAGCTCAGTTGGGAGAGCGCTGGCGCGGTTAGTCAGAGGTCGCGGGTTCAGGTCCCGGCATGGGTGGAATTTTTAGCCTCTAAATAGGTTTTTATAATCCTGCAGAGTTGAATTAAGATCGTCCGTGAGAGCTCCAACTTCTAGCTCGGCGACACTGAACGAATCCACTAAACTCGGATTGCGCGGATCGCCCGACGATATTCGGAGTTCTGTATTCCGTTCGCGGCGTCACTGCACTATATCGGTTATTTAAAAAGACTAACCCCTCATTTCTCTTATACTAATAATCTTCTGTTAACAGCTGTCAGTCGGCCGAAGCTGCTAACAGTGGATAAACAGACGGTCCTCGTACTCAGCGACGGCCGCGGCGGTCAGACGGCGTCGCTTCGCTTGACCCGCGGCGGGGTCGCGGGCCGGACGTCGCCGGGGCGCGGCGCGGGCGGGGGGGGCGCGAGCGGCAGCAGCTCGGACGCGGGCGGGGGGGGCGCGAGCGGCGGCGGCAGCAGGCGCGCGTACAGCAGCCGCAGCGCCAGCAGCGTGGCCAGCGTGAGCGCGGCGGTCGCGCCGAAGGCGGCGTCGGGCCCGCGCCGCGCGTACAGCAGCGACACGCACACGGGCCCCAGCGCGCGCGCCGCGCACCCCGCGCCCGTCAGCACGCCCTGCCACACGCCCTGACGACACAGCGGACGTTACATTAGCTTACATTAGGGAACGCCGGCCCTCGCTAGTCGCTACACGGCTCACTTATAAAATGAGCCAATTCTGAAACATTTTATCGTTTACGAATACTTGTTTCGCTTTTGGAGTGGTATTATAAGCAGCCTATATACGTCCCACTGTAGGGCACAGGCCTTCTCTCAGGGAGAGAGTGTGGGCTTAATCACCACGCGTGCCCACCGCGGATTGGCGATTTCAAGCGCTGAGGTATGTGAATAGGTCAGACACCCAGGTTTTCTCACGACGTTTTCCTTCACCGTTAGCGAGTGGTATTGCTACTATAACTTCACAAAAGTACATAACTTGGAAAACCAAGTCATAGGTATATGCCCGCACTGGGGATCGAACCTGGGTCTCTCGCGAGTCCGATGTTCTACCCACTAGACTACCACCGCTTTGGAGTGGTATTGTTTTACAAATAGTGCAATCCCTGCATGTGAATATGATTTACATAGAATGGACATTCTTCTGCGTACGACGGTAGAGAGCGTAAAATAGGCAACGTACTTATCAAATAAAATTAAACAAGGAAAAGCTCATAAAACAAAAGTTGCCGCAAACGACAAATTTTAATGGGCGTGTTTCAGGAATTTTAGGAGTAACCGTTTATTGTGTTCCCTCTGCCTCCATTATTCACCATTTAGGGATATTTACAATCTTACTGAGCGAATACGTAGGTTGCGGATTCGATTCCAATAATGAAGAACACAACACCATGGTATAGGTATTTGTTTCACAAAAAAGTAGCATTCTACAGGACATAGATTAAAGGGAGAGTACGAAGTTTACCTGCGGGCGCGGGCCCAGCACCTTGGAGAAGATGGTCTGGATGAGCGTGACGCCCACCGGGTAGCCCACCGACACGCACGCGTAGCCCAGCAGGAACTGCGCCGGCCGCAGCGCGCGCGAGCCCGCGCACCACGGCTGCGCCTCCTGCGGCGCACAGGGTGCAGCTTACACAGTTACAAGGAATGATTCTACAAAAATTTTTGTAGACCGCCTCGCCGGTCTAGCAGTCAATAAGCTTGAGTACCAAAACAGGGCGGGGGTGGGTACGACTCCCAATGGAGTACAAATAGCCTCAGTCCTTGTCGTAGCATAGGTTATCCTGCCTTGGGACCAGGAAAAGCGATCGTGTATGGATTCAGGCGTTACTTTAAGAAAATTCATAATAGCATTAAAATGTGAAAATTACTTTGCTAAATTCCGCCAAAATCCCACAAGCACAATGCGGTTAGTTAATGCACCGCCCTCCCTCCGACTTTTTCAGGCATAAGCGGGACACAAACACACCACCACCGACACCGATACTTGTGTGAAAAAAATGCGTTGCGACGCCTCTAACTCGAGGCTTCCTCAGGCTCCGGCGGACGACTGACAAGTGACCGTCACCCCAACAGCACTCCGTATATAGACTAGGCCGCCCCGGCCCCCTGATGATATCATCTAACCGTCAAACCGGTGACCGTTAAACCGTCAACCGCCTAACGGTTGTTGGCATCCCCAACAGATTATTGTTATATGGTAACATTTTGTATGCTATCTCTCTCTCTCTTCTACCACCTACGACGCCAATAAAACGTGTACCTTGTGCTCCGCAATAAAATATTATAATATTCTACGCAACAAGTGTTTTCACTCTCGGCCAGCGCTGCTCCACGTCCACAATAAGGCCAGGGATTGTAACCAACGACCCCTACAACGGTCATTATTGTTTTGCGTAAAAATAGCGATTAATGGGGAAATAGAGGAGCTGCCCACCTGTTCATTCAGCTCATAATGACCTTAGATAATTTGGAAATTTCCAGCTGCTCAAGTATAGATAATCTCAACCTCTTACTGCAGGTGTGTAAAATTTCCAAATTATGGTTATTATTAAGTACATGACCCGTATCCAAAAGGTGTTTGGCAAAATAAGACTTATCCGGATTATACCGAGCTCCCTATACCGAGTAATGTAACTCCTACCCGTCTGGCCAACATACACTCCATCCATTACATTCCGCGGACAAGCAATTATATACACCCCAGACCACTGGAATCTATCTACCCTCTCTTTTTGATTCCATAGATTCTTAGCCAAAGAATTGCCCGTCCTGGACGCAACCTGTATCCCAAATCTCTGTAACTTCTGGTGGATTTTTACAGAAATCGGACGTACATACGTAATACTTGACTTAATTTTTTGAGGCCTTTTAGGAGGGAGGGCGGTGCATTAACTAACTGCATGGTGCTTGTGAGATTTTGGCGGAATTTAGCAAAGTAATTTTCACATTTTAATGCTAGAAGCGATTGTGTTGTGTGCAAGTAAGTAAATAAAATATTTATTTCCAAAAACATATACAAATTAAGGTCGCTTATAAATATAGTCATTGAAGGGTATTACATAAAATGTATTTGCGTTTATCGGCAGTCCCCAAACTAGGCTAGGCCTGTATCTGGGGGACTTTATTAGTGTGCACAGTTTATTTAAGTTATTTATTTATTTTATTTGTTTTACGATCAGAATAAAAGTAACAAAATCAACAGCTACAAAAGAAAAAGTACAAATTAGCGGCGTAACTTCTATTACAAAAGCTTTCTTCCTGACATAACAACTTTTTTTTGTTGTAAAAGAAATAAGGACTGTCTTAATTCTGAATTCTACATTATATTAATGGACAAATCCTTGCCAGATAGATAGTGAGGATGGCTTAGTCTCAAAGTTCCATAGGTCAGACCAAAACCAAACCAGACAAAGCCTTTCGTGGAAACCTCTGTAAAGGAAGAGAAAGAGGGGGCATCCAAAAAGCACTTGAGGCTGGGATTGGAACACCATGAAGTGGTCGCTCGAAATAGCAAAGTGGAGATCGTTTGTAAAAATTTAAAATTACCTAAGACTATGAACGTGTGGGTTAGGTGTCAGCACTAAAGACAGCCCTCTGGTACGATGAGGGGCCATTGGATTTCAGTAAGTAAACATTGCAGGTACTATATCTACATAGCTCCAATGATAAAGGCACCAATTTATCAATCACAAAGACACTCGTTCCAAACCTTCTGATGGATACTAGGTGTGTTATCAATCTCTTGATAAGTTTATCTAACAGACAGAAGTGTTCATACACTTTAGTTCTTCATTTACAAGCCCTAAAACTTCTCTATTCAATTAGTTCTTATTGTGTAACAGACAACAGATACTGCACTGCACAGAGAAAATAATCACGTCACCCGGGGCGAAAGCAACTATGGGGCTAAAGTGACTAATTGATTTTACTCACAATCTAATGATTTTTGTAAAACATGCCATCTGTTGAAGAGTAGAACAATTATTACTTTTTTTTATAAAGTCTAGATGGAGCTTTTAAGTCGCTAATTGTTGTACCGACAGAGCATTTTTTGACAACCGCCATTTTGGAGCAACGTTTTGCGGCGCCGTCTGTTTAGTTTTGTGCCATAAAAAATATTTCACGTTATTTCCAGCCAAATTGAAGGTTCATCCTAATATAAAGATAAAACGTAAGTGCTTTTGGTATATTTGGTTAAAGGCTAAGCCTTTTAATTACCATTTTATTGACATAGTTACATTAACCTCAATTTTTTTTGCAGATGGGTAATTGCAACTATTTTTGTAGTTGCAATAGCCCCATTGTATTTGTATGAAAAAATCGAATCACTAGTGAAGTTCCGTGTCGATATTTCAATAAGTGAACTATTTGCATAAAATGTTTACCTTGGTATCTGTGACGTATTTTTTTAACTTAGGTATATATTGTTTTTGTTAATATTTTAATTACATTTATTTATATGGAAAGTTTAATAATACGTGTCATTGAAACGCAGATTAGGCGTGCACAAAATACATTCAAACTATAAAACTATGAAAGCCTTTAGTTAGATAAAGTTACGATTTTGTTATTAATTTAAAAGACAAATACCAAAATTTTGTTACCTTTTTCAGATGGTTCGGAATTATAAAAGAAAGAAGGAGAAAGCTTCTACTTGAGATATGCTTCTTAAAGCTGTAAAACTAGTGAAGCAAAAAAAGTTAAACAGTTATGCTGCTGCGGAACGATTTAATATGCTACGCGTGGACAAAAACAGATATACCCTGGAAAAGATACTGTATTTTCAAGATCATTTGAGCAAGAAATATCTTCCTATTTGAAAATAATGGAAAAAAACGGATATTAGTGTCAGAATACGTTAAAAGAAATGGTATAATCACGCCATTTAAAGAAGATATACCAGGTGATGAATGGCTTCGAGGTTTTTGCAAAAGAAATTGTTTATCGATAAAAAAAATGCAGTTAGAAATGTTAAAACCTATTATTACTATGAAGATTTATTTTTTAATTAAACACAAGATATTGTAATTAATATTATGAATCCCTTTTTATTTTTTTAACTTAATATCAGAATAATAAGTTTTCGGTACTGTCATCGAAAATTTTTTTTACGAAGATTTATCGATAAGTTTAGTAGTACGTATCTATCACAACACTAGCTAGTATGGGAGACAGTCGCATTCACCCCATAAAAAATTTAAATTAAATTTTCTGGAAACTGAGCCTTATTCCTAGCATCTAGACACCAATTTCAGATAGCTGTAGTGTGAAACTATATATACCCTTATTCCAAACGTATAGATAACGATTTCAACGAGGTCATTTAACTGATAGTTGCATTAACCTCAAGGTGGGGTAAATGTAACTTTTAATGCTCTTATTCAACAAGAATGTAAATTATTCAATAACTTAAGCCTATTTTTAACGTACTTTATGTCGGAACTATTCAATGAAAGGCGTGGAATAAAGTAAGTTCATTTAAACAACCATCCTAATTAGGTAGCTAATGGTAGAGGAAGACAAAGTGCCAATTTATTTATTTTTAGTTGCTTTCGCCCCGGGTGACCTACCTACGTTTACTGCACCGTGAAATACTATATTTTTCACTCCATCTGCTCGAAATGATGCATTTTGATGCCCAAATTTAGGACCAAAAACACGCTATTGTTGTTCAAGCTAAGATGCATCAAAGTAAATAGACTCAAAATTGGGTTTTGAATCTATTTACCTTTACGTACCTTTAAGTAAATACTCGTAGACTCAAAATCCAGTTTTGAATTTATATACTAATGCACTCATTTACTAAGAAGTCGGACTTCACTTTCACTCTTGAGGATTCGTCCTATATCTATTTCGCTCCGACCCAAGCAATAAGTTTTAAAACCGAGTTTGGAACTACTTACTGAACTACCAAACTCTTTCATCATCATCATTCAGCCACAAGAAGTCCACTGCTGGACATAGGCCTCCTCCATGGATTTCCAAAAAGACCGGTTGGAAGCGGCCTGCATCCAGCGCCTTCCTGCCACTTGGATGAGGTCATCTGTCCATCTTGTGGCTGGTCGTCCTACGCTGCACTTGCCGATATGTGGTCTCCATTCGAGAACTTTTCGGCCCCATCGGCCATCAGTTCTGCGTGCTATGTGCCCCGCCCACTGCCACTTCAACTTACTAATCCGCTGGGCTATGTCAACGACTCTCGTTTGTCTACGGATCTCATCATTTCTGATTCAATTTCGTAGAGAAATTCCGAGCATAGCCCTTTCCATAGCTCGTTGCGTGACCTTGAGCCTTCTTATGAGGCCCATAGTGAGAGACCACGTTTCAGTGCCATAAGTCATCACTGGTAACACACACTGGTTGTATAATTTTGTCTTGAGCGATTGAGGTATGTATATTAGACGAAACGACTTTTCTAAGTTTCCCGAATGCTGCCCAGCCGAGTTGGATTCGACGATTGACCTCTTTCACGAATTGGAACGGCGGCCTAGTTGGACTGTTTGTCGTAAGTAGACGTATTCGTCTACAACTTCGAGAGTCGAGTTCCCCAATGTTATTGGGGTGGGGACAACACGGGCGTTCGACATGACCTTCGTTTTGTCCATGTTCACTTTGAGGCCCACACGTTGGGAAACTCGACTGAGGTCTTCGAGCATTATGCCGAGGTCTTCCATCGTTTCTGCCATGACTACTATATCGTCAGCAAATCGAAGGTGCGTGATGTACTCGCCATTGATATTGATGCCGCGTCCCTGCCATTCCAAAAGCTTGAAGGCATCTTCCAGTGCGTTCGTGAACAGTTTCGGAGATAAAGTCTCCCTGTCTCACGCCTCTTCTCAATGGAATTGCCTCCGAATTCTGCTCCTGTACTCGGACCGACATAGTGGCGTTGTACAAGCACTTCAGCACCTCGATATACCGATAGTCAATACGGCAACGCTGGAGAGACTCGAGCACTGCCCATGTCTCGATCGAATCGAAGGCTTTCTCATAGTCCACAAACGCTAAGCAGAATGGCAAATTATACTCCTCAGTCTTCTGTATAATTTGCCGCAGCGTGTGGATATGGCACACCAAACTCTTTGCTGCAAAACTTTTAAGTAAGTACCTAACTGTCAAATATTTGACATTGGAACGCATGTTTTTTTTCTATGCAAAAAATCAATAACATTGGCGCGCTTTTTTTGTCTATTTTCACTTATTTTCTCGGAAACATGTCAAGCGATGATGATAGTGTCTTCTTAACACCAGAATATATAAAAAAAACAGGCAACTCAAGCAATTCAAAACCTCCTGCCAGAAGTTACATTTGAGTGGTATGTAAGTGTTATCTTTTATTTCAAAAGCAGAGTGTTCTACACGGGCGCAAATCTTTTTTGGTCTCGGTAGTGTTGAATGAATCCCTCGCTCCTTCAGCGATTCTTAGTTAAAGCCCTCGCTTCGCACGGGCTTCACATCGCCTCAGTTCACTCTGGATTCAATTTCACAACCTCGACGCAAAAATGTTGTTTGAGCCCTTGGTGAACAATCTACGATTTGAACCCCAATTTTTGCTCTTCGGTATCTGAGTGCAAAAGCCAGTTTCATCCGCTAGCTAGATGATAAAGTAAATTGAATTTAGAAAATCGTGTGCACTAAGTTTGTAAATTCACAATATCATTAAACCTCTCTACTTCTACCTCCATGGTGCCCAATTTATGATACAACATTTTTAATTTGTTAAAAACTCAGACTCGGAACCTCCTTTGTGTTTTTTTTTGCATTTAGTCATTTCCTCGCTGAGGTGTTATGAAAAGTTACGTGTTGCACTCGAGTGCAAAGATTTTTCACCTCTTGCTCTTTTGATTCCCTCGCTAACGCTCAGGATTCAAATTTTTTAATCACTCGCTGCGCTTGTGATTCAATTTTAGAATCCTTCGCTTAGCTCGGTCATCAAAATTGAGCACGCGGTTAAAAAGCAACTTTGCACTCTTGTACAACAAATAAGTAGGTAGGTATTGTTATTCAAAGACTGATTACAAACGAGGAGTGCGTGCGTCATGATTTTTTACTCAAACTTTTTCGATACTTCTTTACCCCAGCATGGCACGGTTAATAAAAGAAAGTGACCGGATAAAATATTTGCCTATCGCTCTCACAATATAGATGGCAATATCGTATGAGGGAGAGACAAATTATTGTCGTCGTCCCTTTCTTTAATTAACAGTGTTAAGTATATCATCTGATCCCACAGGGATACCATACCAATCTAAGGTTTGTTTGCCAGTTGCCATAGCAACATATCCTGGTTACTAAGCAGAAGCCTGACCTGCGGACAGCCGCCCCCCGCCTCGTCGGCCGCCCCCGCCCCCGCGGGCGCCAGCGGCGGCGGGCCGGGCCCCCACGGGATGCACAGCACGGACGCCAGCCCCGTCAGCAGGAACCCGCCCCACAGCAGCAGCGCCCTGCCGAAACACCGTCACCACAGTTACACACCGTACATTTCCGCATTAGTTCAGCTCGGCATATTTTCGTTCTGGAAATATGTGATTAGATTGCTCTGCACGTATATGGTCTTATCATTCTCAGTGTAAGTAAACTAATCTGAAATGAAATTAAATTAAATTTATTTGTCTCCCAAAAATATGTTACAGCTATCCCTAAAATATAAAACATACAATTCAATAAAATTTTATTGACCTAAGAGTGAGCATTTAGCGCTGTTTAATGCAGGGCTTTGTGTTATGTGCTGTTATGTATTTATGTGGAAGTATATGGTTTGGTATAAGGAAATCAATTACCAGGAGACGGGCAGCAGCGTCTTCCTGAGATTCCAACCGCATACTGCGATCGCCAACCCGCCTGCCAAGCGTGGCGATTATGGCAAACCCCTTCATGGTTAGAAAAGCATGAGGGAGGCCTATGTCCTGCAGTGGGCATCAAATGGCTGATGATGATGATGACGATGATGATGATGATATGGTATTATCTGGTGTACTTTGTGTGTTTGTGTGAATGTCCGCTATCACAGAATAATTACTATCTGAGAAGATACATGTTTTTAATACCTACTGTATGCCATGCCCTGTCGAGGAGACCAGCAACTAACATGATCAGTGTAAAAATAATCGGCTCCTCCTCTTCCATGAGTTGGAATTAAGATTTTTGTAAGATGAGTCGGGATTCGAAAATCGCTGCATCATTTCCAAGCGGTCCAACAGACTAATTGGCTGTCCACATACCTAGACCACCAGTAACTACTGAATATTTTGTGTGTATTATCGGAATGTGTTATGAATATGTTAGGAGTTTCACTGCGTGATCCAATCAGGAATGAGGAGATCCGCAGAAGAATTGCTGAGTTGAAGTGGTAGTGAGCGGGGCACATAGCTCGGAGAACTGATGGCCGTTGGGGCGAAAAGAAAAAAGTTCTGACCTGGCGACAGCGGACCGGTCGACGCAGCGTGGGCAGGCACCCCACTGATGGTCTGACGACCTGGTTACGGTGGCGGGGAGTCGCTGGATGCGGGCGGCACAACACCGGGAAGCTTGGAAAACCATGAGGGAGGCCTATGTCCTGCAGTGGGCGTCAAATGGCTGATGATGATGATTATCGGAAGGCTGGCTTCCGCCATTCTTTGGTTTCTCTCTCTCTCTCTCTCTCTTTCTTTCTCTCTCCCCCTCTCTCTTCCACTATACCTCTGTCTCCCTCTCTCCTGTCCCTCTTTTCACATCACCTGAACCTATCGAACATTTTTCTGCGCAATAAATGTTTAGTTTCCCTCAATGCCTTCATAGTTAGTTCCGTACCGCTCCTCGACGAGCCTGGTGAGCGGGCCGATGAGCGCGAAGGTGACGCAGGCGACGAGCGCGCCCACGCTCATGAGCGCACCCATGTGCTGCAGCGCCTGCTGCTTGCTCCACGCGAACTGGTCCATCGTGAGCGACGTGGCCAGCGTCTCCAGCAGCACGAAGTTGAAAACCAGCACGAAGAACGCGCCCACCAGCGTCCAGCAGCTCACCGGGTCGGGCGCCAGCGCCGCCAGGGCCTCCTTCTCTGTGGAGCCGTAACCGGCCATGCTTCGTACACTACACTACTTTTATTTTTATTTTGACGGGGTCTAGGCCAACGGTAGAGCGGTGGTAGCGACAGTCGCTTGACGTAAGCTCGAGCCCCGGCAGCACGTACTGATGCATAAACTAATGACTCGGTTCACTGAGTTACTTAAATTTTGTAGTAGTGATATCACTAGCTAATTTATGCTAGCAAGTTTCCTACCATTAAAATTAATCAAAGCATGTTTATTTCCTTTAGTAAACCAAAAAAATAAATATTACATCATCATCATCATCATCAGCCATTTGAAGCTCACTGCAGGACATAGGCCTCCCTCCTGGTTTTCTAACCAATATTACAATATTGCATGACTTAATAATTAACAAACGCAAAAAAATATTTTAAAAAGTACTATTTATTGTTTTGTCAGGATCGTAGCAAGTGACAGTCCCTAGTCTCCTCCTACCCCTCTGGAATGCAAGCGAGAGTTTATGTATATATGTAAGTTAACAATATAACATCGATTTCTAAGTGAGTATCTATAGTATAATAAGGTGAGTGAGGTTACCTGTGCGCTTCCCCTGCGCGCGCATGGCCTCGCGCGCCGCGATGCGCCGGTCTTTGAAGCAGCACGGCAGAAACAGCAGCAAGTTGAGCAGCCCCAGCGCCGCGTTGCACCAACCCGGCGCCGTGTACATGTCCAGCCGCAGCCCGCGCGCCGCGCTGCTGCCCAGCGGCGCCGCCGCCGCCTGCAGCGCCGGGCCCACCACGAAACCCAGCACCTGACACCCAGCACCCGGTTGAGGCTACACGTGCCTACAGGGGGGAGGTGATCTGACTCGCGAAGTCACGACCGAAGCACTTACAAAATTATAGCAGGTTACGATACTTAGTCAAAAATTGGGAAGTTACATTGGGAACATAAATTGTCATATCCACGTTTTAGACTTGCAAAAGTTAATACATCCTTTATGGGTCACTGTATACGGTTCTACAATAAGATTCCTCAAGATATATTAGAGTTACCACCGACGCGGTTTAAAAAATGTATTAAGCATACTCTGTGCAAAAAAGCCTATTATAACATAAAGGATTATTTGAAAGACAAGGATGTCTGGTATTTAAATAATGTTAACGATTGTATCTAGTGTAGTGTAACTTTAAGTTGAAAACTCTGTTAATTAAGCAAACCTGTTTTGAAAAGAATAGATGTGGAGTTTCTTTGTTAGCTTCTTCTCCGCATAATCTATTAATTGTGAAACTAACAGCTTTGAAGTTCATTAAGTAAACATTTTGTTTTTATAGTGAATAAAAAATTTTGACTTTGACTTTGACTCAGGCGCGGATTCATGATTTTAATTATTAGGCAAGTTTAGAGGGGCGAGGGTTTAAATCTAATAGATCTACGTTAATAGTATGTAAAACTCAAGAGAGGGGAAAATAAAAGGCAAAGTAACCTCCCGTGCTAAATTAGAAACGAAGCACTAATAGAGTCGCATGTTCTCGCGCTCAAATTACGTACGCAAGCCCCATCATCGAAAAATTAGTTGACGGTACGAGTTCATAGAGCAGAGCAGTGATGACCATGTAAGATGATGCTGCAGGGCAGGCGCTAGCCGGCAGCGACACCTGGCTACCTGCGCGAGCGAGCTGGCGGCGACGGCGCGTGTCCGCTCAGTCAGCAACGTGGCGGCCGACACGTAGGAGCGCGCCACGGCCACGTTGGCCGAGCTGACGCCCACGAAGAAGCGCGCGGCCAGCAGCGCGGCGGCCGCGTGCGGCAGCAGGTGCAGCAGCGCGTACAGCGCGCTCGCCGCCACGAACAGCGCCAGGCTGGCGGCCAGCGGCGCGCGCGGCGCCGTGCGGTTGGCCCACCAGCCCAGCAGTGGCGAGCACAGCAACTGCCCCACCGGGTTGGCGCCCACCGCCCAGCCCAGCACCTCCTTGCTAGCGCCCGGCTGCAGCTGCGACCGATGCACACCCAGGCTTATTAGTTTGAGAGCTACAAGGATTACAAAAAACACGGGCCAAGCGCGAGTTGAACTCGCGTGGAGAGCGTTCCGTACAATGCCGAAGTCAAATGTTTTTATTCAAACTTGGTATCACATTTGAACTCTTCACAGTAAGACGCGAGTTAACTACTACTACCGCTATCTAGTGGTCTTTTTAACCGACTTCAAAAAAGAAGGAGGTTATCAATTCGACGCGTATATATATATTTTTTTTGCTATGTTCCTCCATAACTCCGTCAAATCTTAACCGATTTCGACAATTCTTTTTTTGTTCGAACAGGTATAACGTCTGTCCCATTTTAATTTGGTGAAGATCTGATGGAGACTTTCAGAGATGGAGCGTTTCCGTTGAACTCTTCAATGGACGGCACTAAATAAGCCCTAATGGGGCCCATCCTATAGTAATATCCGTATGTTTCATAAAATAGCGTAAAAGTAGTCCCAACTTAATTTGGTGATGTTGTGGTAAGACTTTCGGAGATGGAAATTTAGAACATCAAATTTTAAAGCAACGAATTAAGTAGGGTAAGTTATAAGGTTAAGTCTCTTTATTTTTCTCCCGCTCCCCACAAAAAATTCAAAATAAAATTTTTGAAATAAATATACCTAATAACCGACTTTGAACCACTACAGCACTAAAAAGTTAGAAATAATTTAAATAATTAGAAGTATTTATACATGTAGGTATTGTAGAAGTATAATTTGTAGTCGGTGCCCAGTTTCAAGACCAGCACATATATTTTGGGCACTGGCTCCAAATTATACTTCTACAATACCTACATGTATAAATACTTCTAATTATTTAAATTATTTCTAACTTTTTAGTGCTGTAGTGGTTCAGTCAGTTTTAATTTTTTATTTAATAGTGAACTATTTTCCGTAAGTGAACGTATTATAAAAACTGAATTTGCACGGATATTTACTCGTTTATTTTATCATTTTACAATTTTATTTTCCAACGATACGGTACTTATGCAAGTCCCGTGGTCTCCGTAGACTGAGGTGACAGGCGTCTTTTTGAAAGCATTAACTGTTAGTTTACTAAAAAATATTAAGTTACGTTCCAAAAATATTTTGGCAAATTTTTAAATTTAGATTGGCAAAACAATTATTTTATATAAACTCAAAAATATTGATTATTAGTTATTGACATTAAAATTCAATCTACAAAATAATAACCTATTTTATATAAATTCAAAAATATTGGTTATTAGTTCCCTGGTCTCTGCCTACCCCTCTGGGATACAGGCGTGAGTTTATGTATGTGTAGTTATTGAAATTAAAACTAAATCTACCACACTTCTAGCAAGGGGGTCTCATGCACCTAAGCACTAGTTCCCATGTAGGTAGCTATGTTCCAACCACGATCTCTATTGAAATTTGGATGCCGGCCGATCTCTCTTCTCTCGCGTATCATTCTAGGAAAGAAACGGTCCTCTCGGGCTAGAAATTGAACTTTATCAATGTTGAACCTACTCGGTTAGAGTGTCAATAGAACACCCTGGCCACTGTAAATTTAAATAAGACATCTGTCTGTATTTTTTGATTCGATATATATTCTGAATACAACACTTGACACAGCAAAACTCTGCTCGTATTTATTAAATTATAATACCATATAATTTAGAAGGTTATGAGCCCAGATACCATAACAAAGTGTTGTTAACGATCGGAAACATCAGTGAATCTGGAAGAGCAAATAAAATAAGTCCACGCGCGTAATTGTAATATTACAATGTCTGAAGTAGATGTTCGCCCTGGGACTTCAGCAGCCTCGACTGCCAACGCCAAACTAAGGTACCTCGCTACTTCCACCTCAACCCCGTCAATCACGAAATTGGATGGCTCAGCCAACTACGGGAGTTGGGCATTTGCAATGAAAATGCAACTCACTGATATCGATTTATGGGATTTCATTGAATTTCCTGAAGAACTCCAAAATTCATTGGGACAAGATCAGTTCAGGAGACTCGACTCAAAAGCAAGAGCGAAAATATGCCTTGCAGTAGAATCTCATATATATCCCGTAATTCAGAACTGCAAAACGTCTCAAGAAACCTGGGAGAAACTAAAGGAGACCTACGCGAGTAGCGGACTGCTACGCCGGTTGAACCTCCTGAAAATGCTTTTCAACTCAAAGCTTGAGCAATTCCCTTCAATGGAAGCATATATCAATGCTATCCGATCAATCCAGCAACAGCTAACTGATATTGATTCGAAGATTGAAGACGAATTTGTAGGAGTAATAATGCTAGCAGGACTACCCGAAGCATACAACCCGTTAGTGATGGCCTTTGAGCACTCTGGCTCAACGATAACAGTAGACACCGTCGCCTCTCTTCTCATCAAAGAAGCAACTCGCAACAAGAGTGACAAGAGCACCACAAAAGCTTTAGCAGCAATCCCTCAACGTACGAAGAGTACTTCTGCAAAACGTTGTACTTTTTGCAAGAAGCAAGGGCATCTTGTGTCGGAATGTTGGAAAAGGAACACTAAGAAGAGTGTAAATAATGGAAACAAGTTTGATACTACTAATTATACATCTGATTTAGTTCTTTCATCCTCATTTCATTCTCACTCGACTGATTCTAAAGGTACGTGGTACTTAGACTCCACCACTCACATGTCTAATGAAAAAGATCGCTTCATTCATATCTCTTCATTAGTTAAGCCAATAAAAGTGGCTAATAGCGAACAAATCATGAGTGAAGGAAAGGGGACAGTTTCTTTAAACGTGTCCAAGAATGTTCACACTATTGCGGATGTTCTTTATGTTCCTGAGCTAAGCACTAATTTACTCTCAGTAAGCAATTTAGTGTCAAAGGGCTACATAGTAGTGTTTGCTACAGACGGGGCATACATTCTTTTAAAAGAAAACTGTAAGGTTTCTGGTCAAATTGTAGCTACATGTTCCAATCACAGAGGCATGTATAAGCTCAATACTTGTGAAAGTGTCAATTTGACTGTTGTTAAAGAGCCTGTGTCATTGTGGCATCGACGACTTGGACATCTGAACGTCCAGTCTATGGATGTCTTAAAGAAAAAGGATTTAGGCATACATTATAATGACTCTTTGAATGAAACCTGCGTACCATGCCTTCAAGGCAAACTCGCTAAAAAACCATTCAAAAAGTCTAAAAGTAGGTCGCATAACTTACTACAGTTAATTCACTCTGATCTATGCGGACCAATGAGCGCTACCTCTTTTGGGGGTGCTCTGTATCTATTGACTTTCACAGACGACTTTAGTCGCAAAACTTTTGGATACTTTTTAAAGACCAAAAGTGAAACTTTTACGAAATTCGTAGAGTTCAAAAACCTTGTGGAAACACAAACTGGACACAAAATAAAATGTTTACGGTCGGATAACGGTCGCGAATATGTTAATGGCGCAATTTCTAATTTCTTACGAGAAAACGGCATTATCCACAAAACATCTGTCCCTTACAACCCACAGCAAAATGGTGTCGCCGAGCGGGTTAACCGGACAATTATTGAGAAAGCACGAGCTATGCTTTATGACTCGAAGCTACCTAGAGCTTACTGGGCGGAAGCAGTAAATACTGCGATTTACCTTAAAAATCACTCTCCTACACAGTCTCTCAATAATAGAATCCCCGAGGAAATATGGTCTGGACAACGAGTGAACCTTTCTCACCTGCGGGTCTTTGGTTGCGAAGCTCACGTGCTTGTACCAAAGGAGAAAAGGACTAAACTCGATCCCAAGACTAAATTCTTTTTGTTCGTTGGGTACTCAACAGAGACTAAGGGTTACCGTCTTGTTGATCCCAAAAACCCAAGGTCAATCACCTTTGCTAGAGATGTAGTCTTCATAGAAGATAAAATATATCCTCATTACGATATTCCCAAACAAAACACGGTTGAACCTAACTCATCTACAACAGTTGATTTAATTGAACTTCAACTTCCAGTTACTTGTGACACCTCGCCAGGGTCTTCTTCACCGCAGCGTGAGAGCAGCAGTACAGAGACACCTACTGTCGATGAACCTGCAAACGTGTCTGTCAACGATATCCTGATTTCTCCAAGTGAGAACGTATTACCTGGCACCGTAGAAGGTATTACTGCTGAAAATCCTATTATCGAACGTAGGTATCCACAAAGAGAGAGAAGGCCTCCAGTGCGGTTTGCGGAAAATGCACAGTTAACCACAACTGATTGTGAGCCCGAAACTTACAAACAAGCCTTAAATGATATTCATAAGCAGGATTGGCTAGATGCTATGAATGCAGAGTATAACTCTCTAATGAAACACGGGACTTGGATTCTTGTAGATAGACCGTCAGATAGAAAACCTATCAAAAGCAAATGGGTCTTCAAACTCAAGAAGAACACCAGTGGGGAAATAGTCAAGTATAAAGCTAGACTTGTGGCCAAAGGCTACACGCAAATAGAAGGAGTGGACTACGGTGAAACTTTTTCCCCCGTAGCACGACTTTCATCTATTAGACTTATGCTGGCTTTTGCGGCACAACTGGATGTCAAGCTAGATCACCTAGACGTGGAAACAGCTTTTCTTAACGGTGATCTCCAAGAAGAATTTTTTATGGAGCAACCAGAAGGCTTCAATGCTGACCGAAATGGTAAAGTTTGCTTACTCAAAAAGTCTCTTTATGGTCTTAAACAATCTCCAAGACAATGGAACTTGAAGGTGTGTGAGGCTATGAGTAAACTCTCTCTAACACAAGCGTCGAACGAACACTGCCTTTACTTCAGGCGTAATGGAAACGACCTTTTAGTGGTGGCTGTATTCGTTGACGACTTTTTCATACTTAGTACGAGTGACAGTATGAAAGAACACTTTAAAAACGAGCTGAAAAAGCTATTTATTGTGAAAGACCTAGGTCAATTGAAAGATTGCTTAGGAATGAGAGTGGTTCAAAGCAACAACAACATAACTCTAGACCAGACAAAATATATTGAAAAATTAATTGTAAAGTTTGGTATGTCTGACGCCATACCTGTAACGACACCAATGGAAGCTGGTATGAAACTGGCTATTCCTGAAAAGGAGGATGAGAAGCTAGAATTGCCATATCAGCAGCTCATAGGGTGTCTAATGTACATCGCAATAGGCACGAGACCGGATATCTCATATGCAGTGTCCTATCTAAGCCAATACAATGTACATTACGGGGAGGTGCATTGGAGAGCTGCCAAACGAGTTCTCCGTTTCTTAAAGGCCACCAAAGATTTAAAACTTACTTTTAAAAAATCTGGTCAGGCCTATCCCGTCGGCTATGCAGACGCTGACTACGGTAGCAACGCTACTACGTTGCACTCGTAGTGTAGTGTCGTACTTATAGGCGCTCGTATACAGGGTACGCATTTATTATGAGCGGCGCTGCTATCAGTTGGGAAGCGCGCAAGCAACGTACTCTCGCCTTATCAACAACAGAAGCCGAATATATGGCACTTGCTGACGCTTGCAAAGAGGCTATATATTTAAGGACTCTAATTAAAGATGTGTTCGACATCATTCATCCCATCACCATTTACTCGGATAATCAAAGTTCACTAAAACTAACGCGTAACAACACATACCATTCGCGTACGAAGCACATCGACATCAGGCATCATTTTCTCAGAGAACTTTCGGAAAATGATTTTAAACTGTATTACATACCCACCAACGACATGACAGCTGATATTTTGACCAAGCCTCTATGTAAATTAAAACATATAAAATTCAGTCACTCATTAGGTTTAGGCTAGGCAAATACATGCGTCATTCTTTAAACTGTAAATAAGGGTTTATAGGTGTATATACAGGGTGTTTTTTGTGTGGTAGTGTGTTGTGTATATAGTGTTAATAGTTTTTTTTGATATACTGTTTATTGTACATTTTGTTTGTGTACATATACAGGGTGTCCTATTACGGGGAGGTGTTGAACCTACTCGGTTAGAGTGTCAATAGAACACCCTGGCCACTGTAAATTTAAATAAGACATCTGTCTGTATTTTTTGATTCGATATATATTCTGAATACAACACTTGACACAGCAAAACTCTGCTCGTATTTATTAAATTATAATACCATATAATTTAGAAATCAAAATTAATGAAGTGATTGGTACCGCTGAGTGTATGTTCACTGACTGCAGATCTACCAGAGCGCTTATTTTTCACGTCCACGATATGTTCCTTCACCCGTTCAGCTATGGTACGCTTAGTTTGACCAATGTACGAGGAACTACATTCACAGTCAAGCTTGTATACTCCTGCCTCTTGTAAGGGAATCCTGTGCTTGACACTTGGCCGGCCTTTTTAATAACTTCCACATAACACTTGTCCGGTCCCAAATTAGTATACCCCGTGCTATGGCTTATACTGTGGTAACCAGGCAAGGACATCACAAGCATAGAAATACACTCAGACTGACTCTACTTGTACGTATCAAGTACGGCAGCCTCCTTTGGGAACCGAACCCAGATACTTCGGGCGCTTCCACTTTCAACCACGTTAGGTACGCAGACACATGGAAAATATATATTTATCTATCTTTGCGCGGAATATCTAATTCAAAGAAGCTTCTTTCGTGTCCATGCAAATAACTTTCTTTCATGTAACGAACTAGCGCACGTATCGAAGCCCCATATACTAGGCCCGCAGCTCTACAGCGTCGGAGTTGTCTGGTGGTCACTTATTAAATGTATTTATATAGTGTCCTAACTAGACATTAACTAAATATACGATACTTTGTTTTAGAAAACGAATTTGTTTAATGCACGATGTATTAAAAAATCGGATTCTCTTAGATATACTTATTTCCCAGGAACCTTGTACGGATAAAGTACTTTGTTTTGGTGTAACACCCTCTATAAAATTATTGTTAATAGGTAAGTAACTTTGTGTCTTTACTTAACTAATTCCGGTGTTATCAGCACATGACGTCATCCCACGTCTATTTACCCATACTTTGGATTGTTTAGTACTCACTGCGCTCTGTATGTGCGCCCACGCTTGGACCAACTACTCTGCGATCCGCACTTTTCTTGGTCGCACCGGTACTCATCGCAATCCGCCGCCCCCAAGGCACCCGCCTGAGTGTTTCTATCGCGAGCGGCGGTGGTAGAACTCTGCTGCCGCCGCCATGCCACCGCCGCCCGTCTGGTCTTCTGTCGGCGGATCAGGGTCGAGAAAAAGGCCACCGCGGAGGCCTGTGCCACCATTGTTGGCCCATCTCCCCTGCCGTGCCGCCGCCGAAACCATCCCCTACGCCGCAGCTGTACCTGCCCAACCTGCCGCCGCCGCCACCATCACTGGCACTGCCGGTCGCCGGCGGCACAAGGAGAACTAGCGAGCCGCCAAGATAAGCGCCCCGGTGACCCTGTGACATGCGCTGTATCTCGATCGGTGCCGCGCAACCCGCGCCACGAACAGCCGACTCTGGCCCCAGCCACCGCGACCCGCGCCCCAGCGCATCCGGTGCAGCTGAGACTGCCCAGATGTACACCCGCCGCAGCCTCCGCGATTTGTGTCCCGAGCTGGTGAGGCTTACGCCGCCTTACATGAGGGCCGTCGTACCCTGAACCCGCCCAACCAATACTGAGAAGGCAGCGCCCGTCCCACGCCCGGTCGCGATCCAAGACGCCGTCCAAGGCGCCCGCGCCTGCCGCCCAACGCACGCCACCACCGACCCAGAAGGTCACCCGACGCCCGCCCCCGCCGGCCTCCCTCGCCGTGCCCCTACCGCGACGCCGCCCTCGGCCCAGTGGGGGGTGCCCCCCCCCCCGTCTGGAGCACGCCGCCGATGGACACGATCGCGGCGACCAGTCCCATTTACGCTGCCACCGCCGCCACCACCTGCCCACCGAAACCCGCCCCACGAGCCTCCGCCTCGCCGCCGGACTGGACCGCGCATTTCAAGGCACTGAGGACAACCCTCGGCCACACTCCAAACTCGCTATTCTATAAACTCGATATTCGCTGCCCGCCGAACGGAGCCTGAAGTTGGCCACCAGAGGGCTGCCGGTTAAAATGCAGCCGGATGCGGTAACGGGAGCTTGGGTTCACCGTCGAGTACGTGCGGCCCATCCATGCAAGACAAGGAAGGCCTGGCTGCATTTTCTTCGCCCAGGTGGAGAGGACCGCAAACCCCATCCCCGGTATCTACGAGATGTGCAAACTCCTCGGTATGCCGGGGGTGAGGATCAAAGCCTGGCGCGAGAAGAGGGGACCCGCGTAGTTTCACCGGTGCCAGCAGTTCCGGCACTCGTTGCACCAATGCCACAGGCGACTAGCCTGCGTGCGGTGCGGCGAGGAACACGCCGCCCGGGACTGCACCCGCCCTCTAGAAGGCCTGCCGACGTACGCCAACTGCCATAGCGCACACACGGCGAATAACGCAAAGTGCCCCGTCTTCCGCAAGGAAACGCGTAACAAGAGGGCATCCCCGAGTGGATGCCGGAGAAGAATATGCAGCCGGGTCGCTGATGGCAACCGCAAACAACCCCGACGCCCTGAAGCCCTCTCGCCTTCGTAGGTGCAAGAGGGGCAACAAGACCGTTACATCGGAGGAGCAGCCACACAGCGAGCGCAGCAGCCCCCGGGGCCTCTCTAGCAGCGGTCGCCGCCCCTACCCAGGGGAAGAAGGTGAAGCGGGAGAGCCCCTGTAGAAACCCAAGAAGGGAAGTACGAGATCCTTACGAGGGCCATCAAGGTACTCCAAGAAGCCCCGTCCCTATTATCCTCATGGGGTATGGAAAACCTCTGCGCGTAACGCGTGGGGACACTCTGAGGGTAAGGGCAAGTGAAGCCTAGCTGCTGGCGACGCTGCTCCCCGAGTGACGACGCCGCCGCCATCTCCACCTGGACCTACCACCCTGGCGTCGCCGGCTGATGGGCGCCCGCTGGCCCGCTCCCTGGGGCCACCAGTCGGGCTTGACCTCGCCGGCGGCCTGAAGATGACCTGGTCCTGACACCGGAGTCTTCGGATGAGCATCGCCTGCCGGGCTTCTCCCAACGGAGTTCCCAGCAGTACTTGATCTCACCGGCAAGGAAGAACTTCGAAGACCCCGGACCTGACCACTGGAGCCCGTTCTGCCGCCCAGGACCCGTCAGTTTTAGCGGACGGCGATGAAACCACGCAGGTGGACCAACGCCCAGAAAGCGAGGCGATAATACAACCACGACCCATACTTTGTTATTTCTGACCTGTTTCTGATGCATACTAATCAGGTTCAAAGGTTTAGAAACGTTTGTTCTGTTCTTATTCGATTGTAATAGCAAACCATTCAATTAGGTCATTCATTAGTCATTATTTATTTATTCTCAATAAGAAAAAAACACAATTTCATTAGTTTGCCAAACTGTTAATGCAGTTTATCGGCAAGGTGTGTGTTTTTAACAATTTTTAAGAAAGGCGATATATTGGAATGCAATAATTACCGAGGCATATCTCTCTTGAACACCGGTTATAAAGTTTTTGCCAATATGCTTTTTGATAAATTAAAGCCATATGTAGAATCCAGCTTGGGAGAGTATCAGTGTGGGTTCCGCCCAAACAGGTCCACAGTAGATCAAATCTTCTCGCTTAGGCAGATTCTTGAAAAAACGCTTGAGTACAACGTCAACACTCACCATATTTTCGTCGACTTTAAGGCTGCTTATGACAATGTGCACAGAGGTTTCCTGTACCAGGCTATGATGGAGATTGGCATCCCAACAAAGCTCGTGCGCCTGACGGAGATGCCTCTAAGAAACTCTCAAAGCGTTGTTAGAGTTCAAACAAATATATCAGAGCCCTTCAGAACCAGTGATGGCTTGAGACAAGGGGATGCGCTCTCGTGCCTACTGTTCAACATCGCTCTCGACAAGTGTATCCGCGCCTCAAAGATCGAGACCAAAGGCACTATCTACCACAAATCCGTCCAAATTCTAGGGTATGCGGATGACCTCGACGTGATAGGAAGATCTCTACCTGCAATGGAGAATGCATACCTTGCTCTTGAAAAATCAGCTGCGGAGGCCGGTTTCCAAGTTAACATGGCCAAAACTAAGTACCTGAAAGCGTCAAAAGACCAGCAAGCTCTACCACAAGCAGTTAACATTCGCAACAACACTTTCGCTGGCGTCAATGATTTCGTATACCTGGGATCCTTAGTAACCGAAAACAACGATGTGTCTTCAGAAATAAGTAGGAGAATAATGGCGGCAAACAAGTGCTACTTCGGACTACTAAGACACTTTCGCTCAAAACTTCTTTCAAGAAGCATAAAATTTCTCTTGTACAAAACCTTACTAAGGCCCATACTCACCTACGGTTCTGAATGTTGGGTGCTGAGCAAAAAAGACGAAAATTCCTTGTTGTTATTTGAGCGTAAAATACTAAGACGCATTTTCGGAGCTGTGATGGAAAATGAGAGATGGCGAACGCGTTATAACCACGAGCTATACCAAATGTACGATGAGCCAAACGTAATTAAGACCATAAGGATCGGGCGCCTGCGATGGGCAGGGCACGTGATACGAATGGACGAGGCCAGAGTACCCAAACGCCTTCTAGAAGGCCGACCGGAAGGCCGCAGAAGTCGAGGCAGGCCCAAGCTCAGATGGTGGGACGGCGTCGAACAAGATATCAACAAGTTGGAGAAAGAAAGCCTCTAACAGATCGGACTGGAGAGCTTTGCTTGACCAGGCTAAGGCCCACCCGCGGCTGTAATGCCTCAGATGATGATGATGATGTGTGTTTTTAGAGTTCCGTAGTCGACAAGGAACCCCTAGGAACCCCCTAGTTTCGCCATGTAATTCGTTCGTCCGTCCGTCTGCCTGTCTGTCTGTCCGCGGCTTTTGTCCGAGCTAATAGTAAGCTAAAATTACTTTGATAAAATTGTTACTTCTGTAAATTAGGTAGTTAACTAAAACAAATATCAAACAAAACCTCCTCCTTCTACGGAACTTTACATTGGGTGTGGCCCGACACACCCAATGTAGAGTTCCGTTTTAGGGTTCCGTGGTCGACAAGGACTTATCTGCTTATTTTGTTTCTGTGATGTATCTTGTTGGTATAATAAATGTCTTTCTTTTTCTTCTTATGTTTGTGCATGTCCATCCGTCTGTCTGTCCGCGGCCTAGCACAGAAACGAATAGTAGTAGCTGAAATTTTGCATAGACTTACTTAGATCCTATTTGGACTCCATATTTATATCTGTATAAAATTGTGAACAATCATGTTGATTCAATGACTCATCTTCACTTCTAGAAAAAATCAACTTACAAGTGTCCCGTTCCGTCCTCGCGTAACACATTTCATATTAGTTTCTGTAACACCAATTATGCAAAGAATACTTTCGTCCGACGCTCTACGCAAACTTAGAACTCGATCTTAGGAGACATCGACATTTTTAGTTTAGCTCTTTCGCAATTCAAAAAGCAAGTGTTAATCATCATCATGATCATCATCAGCCATTTGACGCCCACTGCAGGACATAGCCCTTCTTTGTGGTTTTCATAACCATGAGGGGTTTTGCCATAATCGCCACGCTTGGCAGGCGGGTTGGAGATCGCAGTATGCGGTTAGAATCTAAGAAAGATGCTGCTTTCTGCCCGTCTCCCAATAATTGATGTCCTTAGTCGCCTTCTACGACATCCATGGAAGTAAACGGTGTGACGCTATTCTTAATCCGACGCCACACGGCTTTGTGTTAATATTAGTACTTAAACATTGTAAGTATTATGAAATGCTGCCAGGATAGGTATGGAGCGGGTGGATTGGAATGTGTTTAATTGTGAAGTCCGTTTATCCATTTCAACTTACCTACTTGTTCTTTTCCTGCCGCTCCATGGTTGTGTATCATTAAAATGTGGTATAAAAATTAATTTGTTACGGTAATCTTAAAATGTGTTTTATTGGCGTAATTACTGTCCATCGTAAGAAGTTCAAAAATTGTAATAATCTTTGTTGTAACTAAGGGAACTTGTTCTGTTACAAGTTCACGGTTTGATATGTTTAAATGTCTTATTTTCTCATTTGATTATTGTTTGTGACTGTTTGTTTCTTATAAATAAAAATAAATAAAAAATATTAATCACGCCAGACAAAACAGCAGAATAAAACTATAAAAAAATATGGTTTTATTCTCCGTCTAAAAGGAGGTATCCCGACTCCCAAATTTGGGATGCATTTTTTTTCTCGCCTACATAGTGTGGCATATTGTTGGATTGGTCGTTTAATAGTTATTTTTTATACAAGAGTGCCAAGTTGCTTCTTAACCGCGTGCTCAATTTTGATGACAGAGCAAGCATAGGATTCTAAAATTGACTCACGAGCGCAGCGAGTGATTAAAAAATTAGAATCCTGAGCGTTAGCGAGGGAATCAAAAGAGCACGAGGTGAAAAATCTTTGCACTCGAGTGCAACACGTAACATTTCATCCCACCTCAGCGAGGAAATGAACAAATGCAAAAAAACACAAAGGGGACCTCCTCTGAGTCTAAGTTTATAACAAATAAAAAAAGTAGTATGATAAATTTGGCACCATAGAGGTAGAAGTAAATAGGTTTAATGATGTTTTGAATTACAAACTTACTGCACTCGATGTTCTAAATTCAATTTACTTTATGCTCTAGCGGATAAAAACGGCTTTTGCACTTAGATATCGAAGAGCAAAACTACTGTTTCCGAGATGGTAGGATGAAAAAATATTGTGGGTGTACTTAAGACCATTTTTCAATTTAGGGTTCCATTTGCGAAATAAGCTTATAAAAATAAAAATTTTTATTCATTAAAGGTTTCGTACAATAAATTACATATATATAGAACCTCATTGGTTTCGTAATAGTTTATATTCTCTGCAGCCAGTCCATTGATGATTGAAATGCAAATACTTATTTCATGTCATGCGCCAGCCTCATTTAAAGAATCGCACTGGCCGGCAAGAAAATTTGATTTAAAAAAAAACTTTAAAATTTTCTTCTCTTTATTGAATTCACTTTACTTCCATTATTTTGGTTTGTTTTTTGATAAAATCGAAAGAAATCATAAAATATGAGCGAAGCTAGCAGCGACGAAGATATAAATTAACAGTAATTTAATATTTATTAAAACTGTTTTTCTTGCACCTAACATTTTCCTCGCTTTAGTGAGGTGAAAAGTTGTGTGTTGCGCTCGGCAGCAAAGTTATTTAGCGTCTCGTACCTTTGAAACCCTCGCTACGCTCAGGATTCTATATTTGAACCACTCGCTTCGCTCGTGGCTCAATCCTAGAATCCTTTGCTTGCTCAGGTTTCAATACAAGGTACTCGCGCCAAAAATTAAATTTGCAACCTTGCATAACAAATAACTATTAAAGCTCAAATGTTTGTCCCAGTAATGCGTCCCCTCTCCCGGCTAAACAGTTGATAGTAGAAACGTGAATTAACGAGTAATACCACCAACTTAAAAGAAAACTTGGTACAAAATCCATAGAAAATTACTTAGATGAAGTTGTTAGTTCCGTAAAGCAGATAAAACCTCCTCTTGCTACGAAACCCTACACGTGGCCCGACACGCACTTAGCCATTTTACTAAATAGGATTTCTACTCGGTCACGGAGCGTGACAAGGATGACATCCGCACTTGGCAGAAACGCACAGAAAGATGTAAAGAATCCCTATACTTCCTTCCAACTTTGAGAGAAAACCCCTATACGTATGGTTTCGTCGGCCGACTCGTGCGCACCCGCGCCCGGGAAGACTTAGTGACCTTGGGCCACGGCCAACAGCTGATGACGCGCCCCCTCTCCGCACGCCGCCCCGACCGAGCCGTTCGCACTGTTTACACACGAGGCACGCGCGTCACACATTGGAAGAGCTATCATAGATAAGTATATTAGAGCTATGACTCACGTACACTACTCTACCTAGCACTGTCCATCGAACAATAACTCGAACTCCAGATGATGCATGATTCCAAGTTTTAATTAAAGGAAAGTCGGAACTTGTACGTCTCTACAATTCTACATTCGTGGCATGGTGTAGTCTACTGACGTTCCTTTGTTTGTTGTGGCGCCCGCGGAGAGGGGCGGGTTATCAGGGTCAGCGCCCGCGCGCGTCCGCCAGCGGAGAGAGCGGCGAAAGTATTCCCGCGACAGCACAACACGCGCTCAGCTGACGGGTGCGCCAGCTGCTCTAGCTACAACACCATGCGCCCGTTCACTCTACCTATTCATTGAATATACCTACTTTGCATTCCTATTACACCGATTAATTTAAGTCATCGTTTAGAAAACCAAGTCAGCGTAGCAACAAATTCCATACTTAAGAACGCTTAACTAGGTACTTACGATATAATAATTATGTAAACAAAGAGTAAATAAAATCCGAAGCAATAACTACCTACCTACCGTGAACGTGACAGGATAGATTACACTATGGCCAGCAGGAGTATCATTATTCTTTCTTTGTTGTCGAGTGTTTGGGTACCTTGTCGAGGTAGGGCCACACTCCGGTGAGTGCCACACTGAAGCCCAGTGACATCTGGAACATGGTGAAGTAGATGATGTAGAGACTGCGCCAGCGCTCGCGGCGCTCCGCCAGCGTCTCCAGCGGCTCGTCGGCCGCCGAAGGGCACCCGGGGGGGCCGGGGCCCGGCAGCCCCATGCCCTCGGCCTTGCTCATGCCGCGTCACAGGCGCGCCATGCCGCGCACGAATGTACGTCTCTGTGCGCGCAGCCTTGCCGCGGTGAGAAGTGGGCGCGCGCTCGCTCGCGGCCGCGGACTGACTGACTGACCATGACTGACAGTGACTGAGCGCAGCGCTCGGATGACGGAAATTGACGGAATCTACTGTATACGACTGTTGTGTCGAGCGAGAACTTAATATGAATATCATGAACAGTCTTTTTAGATTTAGCTAAAGCATTCGACCCAGTGGCCGGTGGCCATTTCTATCCTGATTGATAAGCTTCCTAGATGCGGGTTCAGCCCCTATATTACGCGCACCAAATCCAGAACGATTCCAATCGTCTAACTGTCAAATTCCATACTAATTGTTATCGCAAAAATCAGGATTCCGACAAGATTTGGTGCGCATAATTAGGCCGCAGATATCCCTCGCCATCGCCAGTCTGGTTCACT
Source organism: Yponomeuta evonymella (assembly GCA_963969515.1). NCBI lineage: Eukaryota > Metazoa > Arthropoda > Insecta > Lepidoptera > Yponomeutidae > Yponomeuta > Yponomeuta evonymella. The sequence goes on along the minus strand of OZ018351.1, from coordinate 120,884 downwards.
ATAGTATTATTGGCCCCATTTTATTTATATTGCTTAATCTATATTTGTGTTTTAATCCAATTGTATTTTTGGGCACAATCACCGTAAAATTAAAAAACATCTCTTCTAACAAATATCAAATACCTACGTATGTACATTCATGGTACATTCAGTGAAAAAAGTATCGGGAATGGATGATTTGTTTATGGTTTTTGATTTGTTTGTCTTGTTTTTTGTTGTTGGATTGGCACAACTGTTTTTCATTTTGGCGCGGAGTTTAAGTTGCATGCATCATGGCCAAAAACATCGATCAAAGAGTTTTGTTTGCATCACCTCTGTGCAATCGCAGAACGCTATGACTTAAAAATTATTGTAAAAATGATTATGATACACGTACATTGCTAACCGCAGTATGGACCCGACTGAAAATCAGGGTAGCAACTGATCTCTCGGTTGCAACATTATGCTGAGTTGGGCCCATTTTGGGGAGTCAATACTTAAAACTTTCTGATAGGTATTTTATTTATTTTTTGAAAGAAAACAAACAATTGATAAAACTTTGATATTAATTCAATTAAATTTTGATCCAGTTATGCTTGTAAAGTAAAGTAAAGTATCGTTTATTCATGTACATGGGTAAATAAAATAGATCTTTATATACAGAGTTTCAGTGCATTCCATGTGCTGCCTGTCTGGGCGTATGAATATTCATGCAAGCATGCATTAATTATGTATTTGTATGTCAAATCAAATTATAAAATTGTTGTGATTAAATGTCAAATTTAAAATAGGCATTAAATTGTTTTCTCCTCCTTGTATAAGTTGATTAGATATTTTTTGTTTTGCCGTTACCCACATTTCGGCTGATATTGTGTTTTCGGGTGACTGTTGTATTTTGTTTTGTGATTTAATTTTTTTGAGTATTGTGTCGTCAAATAAATATATCTTTCTTTCTTTCTTTCTAAATAGAAATAGCTCCTACTAACATCAAAAAATAAGTCATATCTACTAACAAACTATAGATTTTAATTATCTGGAATAAATGTTTTATTGTTATTGTTTCGTGTTCGGAGTCACTGAAAATGTTACAGAAGGCTTACAGTGACTGAAAATCCTCATTCAAGTTTAAGAGAGATAGCAGCCAAACTTGATGTGTCTCACGAGTCGATCCGTACCATTTCAAATCATCATCATCATCATCAGCCTATACTTGTCCACTGCTGTACATAGGCCTCTCCTATAGCACGCCACTGAGCACGGTCCTCAGCTACTCTCATCCAGCTCTTGCCAGCCGCCCTGCGAAGATCATCGCTCCACCGAGTCTGAGGACGTCCCACACTATGTTTCACACTACCCCCATTTCAAATAATCACTTGTATATAAAACATGTCGCCGCTCGGCTCCCAAAAGACCCTTAATTTTCTCCAAAACCTCAATCGCATTAGTTAGAGTCGCTTAGGACATGCTAGAACACAGAACCCTCTGTTCTGTGTGCTAGAACGAGTCAATTCCGACCCAACAAATTTGAAACTCATTTTAACTGCTGACGAGACGTGGGTTTACGAGTTTGACATGCAAACTAGTCAATAAGCTTTGGAGTGGCGCCTTCCAACGGAACCGAACCGAAAAAACCACGCCAAAATCGATCAAAAGTCCAAGTCATGTTGACTGTTTTCTTTGACTATCTCGGTGTTGTGCACTCGGAATTCTTGCCGGAAGGTCAAACAAACGGTAAATAATTAATATTATTTGTGCGTGCGGCGTTTAAGAGAGCAAATTCGATGAAAAAGGCCAGATTTGTGGAAAGAAACTTGTATAAAATTAAAATCTGGCTACACTATACTGTAATATAAGCACAATACCTATGTTTGGACAAATAAATGTATTGATTGATTAGGTACTTACCACTTCGTGGCACGCATTTTCAATCGTTAAGACATAAAGGAGAAACTGCGGCGAAAACGGAACTCTATTCCGGAAAAGCGTTTATAAAATGTTTTGATGATTGAATTATCCATTGGCGTAAGTGTATCGTTTCTGAAGGAGCATAGTACTTTGAAGGCGATAATAGTTATTTGTTATACAAGAGTGCAAAGTCGCGTGCTCAACTTTGATGACCGAGCAAGCGAAGGATTCTAAAATTGAATCACGAGCGCAGTGAGTGATTTAAAAAATTATAATCTTGAGCGTCAGCGAGGGAATCAAAAGAGCACAAGGTAAAAAAATCTTTGCACTCGAGTGCAACACGTAACTTTTCATCCAACCAGCGAGGAAATGACTAAATGCAAAATAAAACATTTACAATCACAAGATACTTTTATTTCAGTTTAGGTACATATTTACTACAACATTATGATTATGTAAGTATTACAGAAAAATATTTATATTATGTATAACAAATAATACTTATGTAGGTACTTATACTTATGAAAAATTTAAAGTAACGTTGCTAGAGTTACTTATGTTGAGTGTAATATTTTTGTTAGGCACTTTAATGTTGGTGTTAGTGACTTGTGTCATGTTTTTGGTAAACTATCTGTCATACTCAATAGTTGTTCCGATTCAGCAGATTCCCTTAGCGTAAATGTTGGCTAAAGAGAGCGATGGTTGAGTGTTATTGGCTCATTTTAGGATGTAGAAGGGCCAGACCAAGGATCTGACTGGGTTCTTTCAATGTAATGGTTCCTACGAATGCCTTTACATATTTTGGACTTATTTTGGATGGAATCCTCTATGTATCCCTCCACAACTGCATTGTATTTCCAGCCTCCATGGCGCTTAAGGGACAGGAGATCAGCTCCTGAATCGGCCAAGTGTGGCCGATGTTCGTCGGAAACAGTGACCCGTGTACAACTGGGGTTCTGGAAGTTCAAGAAAAGCTGCTATTTCTCGCGGGATACTGCCAATTTTATTAGCACCCATAGGCTGTCTGACACACTTTTCGTTCCTATATTGTAGAAAAAATCGATCGATTGGAGTGTTAGGTGGGCGTAAGGCTTGATATTTCTCAATAATTGTCACGTATTCCTTACAAATGACGAAGTTGCGGTCTATTTTTGTCTTTATATTAGGTAAATTAATTAACAGTAAGTACCTAATCTGAATGTTTCTCAATGTTTTTGACATTAAGTTGTGTTAGTTCATTAGTTCGACATGCTACGTTTATTCCAATGATAAGAACAACCTGTAACATAAAGAGTATTGTAGTAGACATAATAAAATTATGACTATCAACATCTACTAAGTACGTAGGTATTAGAATATGTTAAGTAAATGATTAACATACTTAATAAGATACTGAATGTGCAAGTAACTTACTTTTGCCACTGTGGCGAGCACTAAATAGTGTTTTTTCCTATAGAGGTTTTCAAGATCATGACAAGTGGCAAACCTCTTTTTCCACTATAGGGAAGAGCGGGTGATCGTGCTCTTCCACTATAAAGGGAAATTTCCCGCCAGGCAGATCGTATGCCTGGGGACGGCCGGTCCGACTGATGTTCGTCGGACGTTATATTTATGGTATGTCATGTGAAACATTTTGTTTGCGCGATGTAGGAATGTTGGAGTTTATAGTGCGCGCGCAGAGTTGACATGTGCTCGCCACATCACTCCCCTTCAAGACCGTAGCTACGCATAGCTAGGTTGATAGGAATCGAAGTCTGTGCTCTAAAGCCTGCAAGTGCCAGGAGGCGCTGAGTCAGTGAGTCGACTAGCGGTTGAGGGTGTTCGGCGGCTAACAGTCACTTCACCGGCGACAGTACCATGGGGTCCGCGCATGTGGTAGGAACCGGTGAAGGCTGCTGTACCACTGGCAACGTGCGCTGTTGCTGTGTGGCTGCCGTGCCGAGGGGTTGGGGGAGATCACCATCAGTACCAGTAGTCGGTGCGTTGACTGTAGTGGATCTGATGAGGTGAGAGGGAAGAGGATGCTGGCCTTGCTTTGAGACTGATTGTATGTGGGGTGCTGCGAGAGCGAAGGAAGGTTGACAATGTTCTGTTGGGGGTCACCACTATAGGGAAGAGCGGGTGATCGTGCTCTTCCACTATAAAGGGAAATTTCCCGCCAGGCAGATCGTATGCCTCGGGACGGCCGGTCCAACTAATGTTCGTCGCTTCACCGGCGACAGTACCACTGGCAATGTGTGCACCTGATTCTGTGTATTTAGTGGTGTGTGTGGCGAGCACATGTCAACTCTGAGCGCGCGCTATAAACTCCAACATTCCTGCATCACGTCGGGATCACCACTATAGGGAAGAGCGGGTGATCGTGCTCTTCCACTATAAAGGGAAATTTCCCGCCAGGCAGATCGTATGCCTGGGGACGGCCGGTCCGACTGATGTTCGTCGGACGTTATATTTATGGTATGTCATGTGAAACATTTTGCTTGCGCGATGTAGGAATGTTGGAGTTTATAGTGCGCGCGCAGAGTTGACATGTGCTCGCCACACCACGAAATACACAGAATCAGGTGCTTCGTTAAGAAACTTTTAAATTTCAGACGCTTTGAAAACCTTCGATTTTTTGGCTGATGACCAGATGAGGCTTTTTTTAAAAATGCCACCAATTGACATGTTTTCATTTCTAGCCAGGTGAAAAATTTTAATGTCCATTGATAAAGCCATAAAAACTTACTACCAAACCAACTTTTATTATTTCTTTGTTCATTAGTTTTAGAGATTTTTTTTAAAATAAATCAAATATTAAGGATGAGGGCTGAAGAGCTGCAATACCTTTGCCTATAAGTAAAAAAACTGTCAATGTCATGTTGACATCCGAATATAATCTGTGATCTTTCTGTGAATTTGACGTTTGTTTGACGCCTTGACATCAGTGTTGCCACTTTGATGGTTATAGTTTCCCACGTCTCATAGGCTATAGAGGCATTATGTATTCACTTCTTCTTCAAAATTATTCAGTATGATTTAGGTAGTTTTTTTAGGGTTCCGTACAAGAAAAAAATCCCATTTGAAATGCATACGCCATTTTAAATTACTTCAAGCTGCAATGGCACAACAACTGAAACATAAATGTATGAATAGGTAATTAATAAGTGAATTATTTTTTAAATCAATGGAATAAAATCCGTACGTCCTTTTCTATATTTTGGAAAAGGGTTGGAAGCAAATCCCTTAGTTTTTTATCTACTTTAGGCTAAGCTATTAAAATCTCTGGGTTACTATTTTGAAATGTTGTCAATTTAGGATACGTGTCTTTTTTCATCTTTAATGTTGCTTTCAGCATTGAATACGTACTCCATAGAGTGCTTGATTTCTTGGTCTCAGATAATTCAATAAAATATGCCAGCAAAACGTTTTCTGAGAAAGTTTTGGCTCCTTTAGCTAGTCGCCACGAGTTAAACATATCGTACTGTTTTAAATACTTCTCGCATGATTGTTGAGGGAGAAAGCTTGTGGGGTTGACTGTGCACCACAATCAAAGTCCGGCGCGCGCAGGGTCGATCCACATTGTTCGAACCTGCGAACGCCAAGCGTAGCTGGCAGGCTATACATGGTGGAGTAGCCGGGAAGGAGAAAAGACATTTAAAAAATAGTTTTTTCCTGACAGTCAAAAAGAAACATTGGTGATTTGATAGGTTCTGATATATTGGTTTAAAATGTTATTTTTCAAGCAGATGCTGCCGTTTTAGTTTAATTAAGTTATTTCAGTTAGTCAGTGCTAACTCCTTCTGTATATTGTAATTTTTATCGTGCCAGTGAACATCCATTCAGCGTGAATAAAATTTGTACATAAATGAACTGTTTTTCTGATCTTGGCATCGAGTTCTAAACTGGTTGCGCATTATTTACAGTTTCGGTCAATTCGGTTGGCGTTAAATAAACTTCTTCGTTGCTGGAATCATTCATTTTCGTTTTTTTTACTTGTTTTCAAGTTTCTTATTTATAACAATACGACGTCAAAACAAAATGGCGCGCGCAAAGCAGATTAAAAACAAAAGTAGGTACACCAAGGAGGTTCAGAGTCTGAGTTTTTAACAAATTTAAAAAAAGTATGATAAATACGGCACCATGGAGATGAAAATAAATAGGTTTAATGATGTTTTGAAATCACATACCTAGTGCACGCGGTGTTCTAAATTCAAATTTACTTTAACCTCAAGCGGGTAAAAACGGCTTTTGCGCTCAGATATCGAATAGCAAAAATACCATTTCCAAGGTGGAGGGATGAAAAATAAATTTGTATTAATAACTAACATTTTGTGTATTATTAATCTTTTCTCATATCTCAGCGAATCAGGTGCAGCAGAAAACCAGCGCTGGCCACCTGTGGCTAGCATTTTGCTAGCACGATTGTATCACTATTTTAAGTTATGTTCATATAACTAAATAAATAAATAAATATGTGTTACATTAGAAATAAATATTATTCACTTTCACTTTTATTTTATGAATGACACTGGATTATATAGCCGGTACCCTCCAGACTTTTTTCCGAGCCCTTTGTCAGAGTCCAAAATTATTGCTCTAATTTTCAATTTTGAAACCTGGAAATCTGTCCTCCTGTGACATCACCGCCTACGGTTTTGACCACTGAAATATGCTATAAGATTAGCAAGTTGAAGTTGCAGTGAGGTACAAAGGTTCTCAAGTGGAGACCACGACCAGGGCAATCGCAGTGTAGGATGCCCACCAGGTCACTGAATCGACGACCTGCGGCAGATTGCTGGCAGCTGCTGTATGAGAATGGCCGAGGACAGAAGGAAGTGACATGCCTTGGCGAGGCCTATGTCCATCATCTCATTACTCTACCGTTCAGTATTCGACGTTTGGCATCTATTTACCTCTCGCTCATACAATATTACCATCTGTGTAAGCGAGAGGCCAATAGTTATTAAATCAGTTTCTTTAATTAACCGTGCTATTTAATTTTTATTTTATTTTCTTTATTCAGATTGGAGAATCATCAGCTTACAAAGCTTATAGTTGATCTTAAAATAGGTAACTAAGAGCTAATAACAGATTCTCGCCTATAGATACAACATAACAAAAAATGTGTGGACTTCATGCTTCCTCAGACACAAAACTTACACTAACTGTAGACAATAAATTGGAAAAAATGATTGTACACCCTATAATTATCTTTGAACATATATGTATAAACGTCTAAGTGTGTGGACCCCTGTATTAAACAAATCTATGCCTTGATGTGCAACAATTTTATTGCACTCGCACACTAAAACTATTTTTTCTAAAGTTTGTGGAACATTTCGGCACTGCTAACGGGAGCTCAAGTCGGGCTCGGCCCGAAAACATTAGGTGAAGTTTACCGAGTAATTCGGATTAATGAACGTCAAAGCTGTGAATCACAATTAACAGATTATGCGGAGAAGAAGCTAACGTAGAAACATGTATTATACAATTTATACAGGGTGCCGTGCTGGTGCGAGTGGTGCGACTTTAGCGATGAGGCTGCTCAACCTGCCGCATGCCGTGCTGCTTCCTACGTCACGCACATAATTATAAATCAGTGTAATGCTATGCTGTATTTAATTTTAGTCCTGTTATCATCATCATCAGCCACTTGACGCCCACTGCAGGGCACAGGCCACCCTCGTGGTTTTCATAACCATACCTACAAACTCGATTCCCTACAAACTACAAAACTTTTGCCCTACAAAATCTGTAAATGCATGGTTGTGAATGATCCCTAAAGGTGGTGATACCTAGACCTGCCCCTCTGCTGACGCTAATTTAGTCAACTTTCGGTACAATTGGGTGCATTTATTTATTAAATTTAGCCAAAATATGCTTTCAGTTTCCATTGCGCTTTGATGTTTCAATAAGTTTAAAGCTATTTTCTGACTCATTGCACTTAATTGTTAAGCAAATTCAACACAATAGCGTGGAGAGTAGAGGGGCTGAGCATTCACCTGTAGGTATGTAACAGAACATCACGCATTGTCGAATTGTCGAATTTGTCGAACTGAACAATGAACAGAAACAAGCATAGGGCCATAAAACGCTACGAATAAGTTCAAGACCATTCTAGTTCTAGCGAACGCTCATGCTCGACATACGCGGCGGAACATTACAAAATTGCTCAGCTCAGTAAAAAGCTCGAAGCAAAAAAGCAAAACTATCGTTTCGCCAGATTGCTGAAACGCTTTCGTTTATTTTGTAAGCTTTTACAATGTAATGAACATTCTCGAGAATGTTCATTGCACGTCGTATAAATGCTCTTAATGTGAAACAACCTCCTTTTTGCGAATTATCTAATCTGTGAACAGCTAATGAATGACAATTTGACATTGACAGTCAGATCGATTTTTGTGACTGACAGAGTCAGTCGTTCGTCAGTATATTAAATTCTCTGTGAGTATATGTGTTCTGTGGCCAGATATCGAACTAAAATTCCTGCTCTTCTGCACGAGTTGGAGAAACCAGATTTTGAGGAATACTATATTTAAAAAAGATGTTCCTCTCACGACCGATTGTATCTCGTCTATTGACGCAGACAGGTAAAATATAAACATTAAAAATCTTTTATCATTGGACTGTTGAAGAAAAGTCAAATGTTTGATATTTCTTCGTAGCCCGTGCATTTGGATGCATTCACTAATTCTAACAAGAAATTTAACATTCTACGTTAATTTAGAACTCTGTACAGTAAGCAAATACAAAGATCTCAGATTATTTTAATACATTACGTAACACTAGAATTTCCTAACCTAGCTTTCGTTGTTATCGAATGATGTACGGAGAGGTACGCTGTCGGGCATCTCCCATCAAATCGTGTTCGCTATCCCATCAAAACATAAATGTAAAAAAAACTGGCCAACTTCTCGTCCCAAAAAATACTTGATATGTATTAACTTTCCTTGTCTTCACGGAATTTGCAGTGTTATAATAAATAAGGAATCATTGTGTTACTTTAAAATTTAAAGACCAAACTTGGCAAGTATATAGAAGATGCTGAACAGTTTTACAACGAAAACTCCAAATGAAGTCCTAATAAGACTATAAATATGATTTTTTTCAAAATCTGTAAATGTAAATATACATCATCATCATCATCAGCCATTTGACGCCCACAAATATACATAACTTTATTAATTAAGATAGGACTTCTAACAAACTTTTTCGTTATCTGCAACGGATTAAGTAGTTCCCCATTAAATTACGACCCTGTATAACACGGTCACACTGTTTTTTTTATGGTTTTTGTTTTTTTCGGTTTATATTCCAAATTTCTAGTTCAATTAGAAGTACCCTAGACTTTTGATGATCGCAATTTTTGGACTCTCACATCTTCTAAACTACAATAGCTGGAAGCATGAAATTTAGAATGATTTTTCAATTTGGTGACCTTAACCCCTTTGCAAATTTATAGTCTTGTGACATAACTGGCTTTAAACGTAGAGAGGGGTCGAAAAGTAGATAGATAAAGAACACTTTATTTAAAGTACTGAAATCGCTTCATGTACAGCACAGGCCGGCTGAGAACTTGGCCTGGTGCACTTTGTGCGCCTTCATATCTATTTACCTAATCCATCAAGGGTTGTCCAGCTCACAGTAAAATAAAGGCTAATTGATGAAAATTATTTGATGAAAATTTGCCATTTTGAGAATAAGCCATTTAGCAGATTAGCCATTCTGCGAATTAGCCTTTTTTTTTACTGTTAGCCTTTTTGTGAATTGGCTATTTATAGACTAACCCAACATTTCATTGGTCTAATCACAATTGTTTACTTACGAGTATATAACCTGTACCTATATTATGTTAACCTAAATAAATAAAATTAAAATAATGTTGACTCCCGACTCACCCTTCTGTTTCTTATTATTTGTAGTAAGTTTATACTGTAGGGAATGCTCTATAATCACTAAATTTTTTACACTATTATGTATTACTGTTTTTACAAAAGAATGAAATAAAAAAAGTTGAATGTTGAAGAAGCGAAAGTGATATGTCAGGATTGTGGCCAATTGCAGTTCTGGTCTTTGCCTTCCCCTCTGGGATACAAGCGTGAGTTTATGTATGTTTATGTGTACAAAACAGAATCCGACAGAATGTTATCTTGTTAAATAATGCATTTATGCATCTACACCCTTTTTAGAAAATGTTGAGAATTCAATGAGACAACAAAATCTAATGTTTTTTATTAATTGAGTAACAGTGATTAATTGGGTGACAGTGATAAAAGCTAAAAAAGAACTAGTCCTTTTTAGATAAACTACTTGGTTATCGATATTTGCGGAAATATTAGTGAAGTTTATGCTGATAAAAAAACCACTATTTATTTAAGTTTCAACATTTACGGGTATAGTTTCCCTACTCCTCCTTAACTAAATTGCAAGTTTCAATAACACATATATATCCTCCTGCAGGCACAGGGCTTCTCTGAGAGAGTGAGTAGTATGTAAGATGGAAGATGTTTGTGTGTGCAGTGCGCCGCTACCACGCAGAGGGCCACGCCAAGCCGCCCACCATGGAGGAGCTCCCGCTGCCGAGCGGCTCGTGGCAGGCGCACCACGACGCGCGCCAGCGCGGGTTCAACGCCGTGCTGTTGGCCGGCATCGCCTTCGCCACCGCCACTATTGTTGTGGTCAGTACTGTCCCTGCACATCACACCCTCCTTCCTTATGACTCTTTAAAATATCAGCCATGCTCATCAATAAGTGTCCCGCTGCAAGCACAGCTCTTCCCTCTGATATTGTTAATATTAGATGCCAGGAAAATGGCTAAGGGACAAAAACTGACTATAATCTGCATTCTGTATCCAGCAATAAAATTTTCTACTGCTAGTCTTAAGGCTTTAAATAATCAATGGCCAAAGAAACAAATCCAATGTTCGTGTGTCTGTTGCAGGCCAAGAGCAGTGGACTGGTGTACCTCAACTACGCTCCTCCACAGTCCCTGGACTGAGAGCTGCAGCACTAATGTACCTACCTATTAAGTCTATAGAAATCAAAATATAGTCATTATAAGTTGCTTTTTTGTTTCATTTGGAAATAGTGCAAATAATTTTTAGTCAACCTGTTAAAGTAGAACTACCACAATACAGATACTTCCTTTCATAGTTAGAAAGGATCGGCTGGGGCAACATTCTTTAATTTCAAAAAGTTTAAATTGAAACAATGCCATTATGGTTATTATATAAATTATTATTGAAACAATAAATACAATATGTTTGTAAATAATGACACTTATTTCTAAGTTAAATCTATCCACCATTATCTTCGTTCATACGTGACGGGCAAGTTAGCGCATGGTCTAACTAGTGTGCAGTGTTGCGGGGCGTTGTCGTAGAGTGAACGACGTAATCAGCAGCGTGGCTCACCGGTCGGGCGTCGGGCGGGCGCGGGTGACGGGCCGGAGTGGGCCGAGCCAGTGCGCCGAGCTAGTACGCCGAGCTAGTGCACTGTGCCAGTGTGCCGAGCAAGTGCGCCGAGCCAGTGCGCCGAGCTAGTACGCCGAGCTAGTGCACTGTGCCAGTGTGCCGAGCAAGTGCGCCGAGCTAGTACGCCGAGCTAGTGCACTGTGCCAGTGTGCCGAGCAAGTGCGCCGTGTTAGTGCGCCGAGCCAGTGCGCCGAGCTAATGCTCGCGCGCAATATCGCTGAAGGCGGCGAGGATGTCCTCGGTGCTGAGCGGCAGCGCCAGCCCGCTGCCCGGGTAGCACGCCGCGATGCGCGCCTGCCGGACGTACTGCATCATTATGGGTTCACACACACAACAGTGTTTTTACGAAAACAAACAAACTAGGTATAAAGGTACGAAGAAACAATCCAAGCAATGTTGTAACTAAAGGAAAACGATCGTCACACTTTACTACAGGCCGCCCTCCCTTCTAACCTAGCGGTATACCTGCAGCGACCGCCCCCCCCCGCCGGCATTCCTGCTGCGTCCTCCCCTCCTCCCGCGAACCCACCAGCATACTTGTAGCGCCCACCCCTCTAATCCAGCAGCATACCTGCAGCGCCCACCCCGCTAGCCCAGCAGCATACCTGCAGCGCCTCCCCCTCCTGCTAGCCCAGCAGCAAACCTGCAGTGCCCACCCCGCTAGCCCGGCAGCAAACCTGCAGTGCCCACCCCGCTAGCCCAGCGGCATACCTGCGGCGCCCAGCCCGCTAGCCCGACGGCATACCTGCAGCGCGTGGTGCTGCTGCAGGAACTCCTCCTGCAGCGCGCGCCACACCACCTGCAGCAGGCCGCCCTCCTCGCTCAGCTGCTTCTCCACGGTGCGGTACAGTCGATGCAGCGATTTGCGCACTGAAACGTAGCGTCACACGAGATTAATTTAACCGGCCGCCTCGATAGTAGAAACTCGTGCAGCGAAAGCGTGCGGTACCTTCGTGCGCGGGATAGAGCGCGAGCACCTTCTTGAGCTCCTGCTTGGAGTAGGCCTGGCGGAAGCAGACCTCGTGCTCGCGCGCGCCGGCCGCCACGGCCTCGGCCACGCCCTCGAAGAAGGCCGCCAGCCGCTCCAGCGGCCGCCCGAACGTCGCGCCCACGTACGCGCGCAGCGCCTCCGCGTATCGCGCGCGCGCCGTGCGCCTGCGCACACACACACACATATCACACACACACACACACGGTTACCGATTTATGAGTGTCGCGACCGCGGCCGGCGTCCCGACCTGTGCGCGTCGAGCGCGGGCACGCGCGCGGCGGCCAGCAGCGCGTGCAGGCGGTGATAGTTCTCGAGCTGCAGCACGGCGCGCGGCGTGCGCGGGTGCGAGGCGGCCGCGATGCTGGCCAGCAGCGCGCCGCCCAGCTGCACGTACCAGCGATCCAGGTCCGCCCGCCGCGCGCCGCGCGAGAACACCTGCGGGCACGCGGACCGGTTACGACGCGCGAACTGCGCTTCGGCGATCGGAGGCGTCGCCGGCACGCACCGCCTCGGCCTCGGCGCTCCACTGCTCGAAGTCGTGCAGCGAGGACAGCAGGCCGCACTTGGGTCGCCGCTGCGCCGCGCCGACGGCCGCGGGCGCCGCCGCCGCGCGCGCCGCCACGCCGCGGTCGGCCGCGCGCTTGGCCGCCACCAGCGCCGCCGCCAGCGCCGCGCCCGCCGCGCCGCCCCCGCCGCCGCCCCCGCCGCCATCGCCCTCCTCCCGCAGCACGCGCCGCCCCACGCACGCCAGCGCGCGCATTGCGCCGCTGCAACAGAGGCACCGCTCGACGAACTGCAGCGAATATACTATAGGTATTTGTGTTCGAACTGGCGTCGTTCTATCGAGCGGCACCATTTACGTACACGTTCCTTACATCACAAAAAAAATATAAGGGTCTTCGCCAGAAAAATAATATTTGTATTCGAAAATTCAGTTTCGTATTCCTCGAATATACAGGGTGTCCCAAAAGGTTACGTAGCTGGGAAGGGGGGTGATAGGGGTGGTCACAAGGGTCACCAGAAAAATAAAATAAAAAATCCCCTCTGGGTATTTAAAAAAATAAATGGCATTTTTTAAAAAACTAAAAATGTTACACCTTGTGAGCCTATTTTGCTAACTGTACCTACAAATATTGCTGTATTTAAAAAAAAAAGCTGTTATGTAATCGTCAATAACCCTTTATCAAATTGAAATAAAAAAAACCATACATATCTAACCAAGATTTTAAAGAAAATTAAGTTCTTGTCCAGTCAAGGACTTAGTAATTACGATTTCACTCAACTTCCTCCAAGTGTACTGAAAAAAAAAGTACTATGCAACTCCGGCGAGTAACTTAAATAGATAGGTAATTTTATTGCCATTCCAAAATGGTATAACACTTATTTAAAAAATTCATACTAGGACATTTAAAAATAATTTTCGGGAACAATACCCCTGTAAAACAAAACATATTAATAAAATGATAGTCTCAAATTCGTACGCAAATACATTTTTAAATGTCTATTCTGTTCCTTTGGTGTTACTGACCGTTATAATTCTCAAGATTGGAGTACAGACATACCTCAAACACTCAAGTACAGTCTAGGCCAGATCAACAGATCTACGCGAAAGTTGTAAAAATATGGAGTTTGATCTGGCCTACTCTGTACAAAAGCAAATATTAGTTGAAATAAATGGCTTACTTATCCATCTTAAAGCACATAAAATTAATTCCTTGAACAGGCAGGTACCCCTATCGTACCGTTAGTCATGCGCGAGAACAATGAAACCAAACAAAACAAGTTTGGTGAGTGAGAGAGACAGGTAGATACAAGGAAGAGAAAAAGTAGGTGTGCTATCTTTGGTTAGTCAAATAGTCGGTCAGTACATTAAGCTCTCTCGTTTACCGCGCATCCTTTGTATTCGTTTGTGTTCATTTTGTACTAACAACTTTGCTTCGCTTTCTGGACTTGATTATTTCTTTGTGATTTGGACATTGTTTGTGATTTCTTCCAACGACCCGGCTTTCTCAAGGACTAAAGTGTGTGATACAGTGCCATCATGCCACCCACGTACACTCCACAAGAATATGCGAACATGCATCTCATTTACGGCGAATGTAGATGTAATGGCGGTGCTGCAGCAAGACTCTACCGAGAAAGATATCCGAACGCCGCACGTCACCCGGATTGCCGTGTTTTCGTCAATGTCCACCGACTATTTTCTGAGGGTCGATTTCCACATCAAGCGGTTAATGAAGGCAGACCTCGGTTCGATGTAGAAGATGAAGTGCTTCAAGCCGTCGCAGACGACCCGAGTACTTCAGTTCGGGCAATTGAAGCAAGTACAGGTGTACCAAAAAGTACTGCTCATCGCATATTGCAAGCTGAGAAGCTTCACCCGTACCACGTGCAACGCGTACAGGGTCTATTACCACGCGATTATCCTGCGAGACTTGCATTTTGTCGTAGGATGTTGCGCATGCATAGGGAGGACCGTCAATTTTTCAATAAAATATTGTGGTCCGACGAGTCTACTTTTAAAAAGGACGGATACATGAACCTACACAATTTACACGAGTGGCACGTAGAAAATCCCCACCTACTTAGAGAAGATCGGTCCCAATATTGTTTTAAAGTGAACATGTGGACCGGAATACTAAATGGTAAAATAATCAGACCCTTTGAGCTACCTGAGGCACTGACTGGCGAGGCGTACTTACACTTCTTACAAAACGAATTACCAAATCTATTGGAAGATCTGCCGCTGGAAACGAAAGAATATGTGGTTCCAGCAAGATGGGTGCCCAGCACATTATGCGCGTTTTGTAAGGGATTTCCGAAGGGATTGACGAAGAATACCCTGGTAGGTGGATGGGAAGGGCCGGTGCTATAGCGTGGCCAGCTCGTTCACCGGATTTAAACCCGTTAGATTTCTTTTACTGGGGTGCTATAAAAGAAAAAGTTTATGGAAAACCCATCAGGGACTTGGCTGATTTGAGGGCGAGGATCACAGAGGCTGCGGAATCAATTAACAATAGAAGTTTGCTCGCCATATCTCCCGCTCATTTTTAAAACGATGTAGGGCGTGTATTTATGTTGGTGGTAGACATTTCGAGCATTTTATTTAAATAAATAATTACAATTTTGTTTTATTTTCGAGTTTCATTTAAAACCGCAACTGTAATGTACAGTCTAAGACACGGTAAGCTGTGACCGTTTTGAAACTAATTAAACAATCTTTTTTTGTATGGAAATAGGAATTATTTTTTTCTTTGTTATCACAGCTTACCTAGTCTTAGACTGTACAGGGTCTAAGGCCTATACAGAAACGATGATGAATATTACCAAAAATATTTTGGGGATGAGCTGAAACTATTAATAAATAAGCTACTTTTAGGGTCGAGATCAGCTGGATAAGCCAATCAAATCCATCAACTTTTGCTTTCGTACAGACTAGACAAGATGGAGCTTGATCCTTTACAACTTTCGCGTACTTGAGTAAATGCAGTAAAGGTTATTTTCCCTGTCATATGGTAAAGCTTGATCTGGCCTAGACTGTACTTGAGTGTTTGAGGTATGTCTGTACTCCAATCTTGAGAATTATAACGGTCAGTAACATCAAAGGAACAGAATAGACATTTAAAAATTTATTTGCGTACGAATTTAAGACTATCATTTTATTGATATGTTTTGTTTTACAGGGGTATTGTTCCCGAAAATTATTTTTAAATGTCCTAGTATGAATTTTTTAAATAAGTGTTATACCATTTTGGAATGGCAATAAAATTACCTATCTATTTAAGTTACTCGCCGGAGTTGCATAGTACTTTTTTTTTTCAGTACACTTGAAGGAAGTTGAGTGAAATCGTAATTATTAAGTCCTTGACTGGACAAGAACTTAATTTTCTTTAAAATCTTGGTTAGATATGTATGGTTTTTTTTATTTCAATTTGATAAAGGGTTATTGATGATTACATAACAGCTTTTTTTTTTTAAATACAGCAATATTTGTAGGTACAGTTAGCAAAATAGCCCCACAAGGTGTAACATTTTTAGTTTTTTAAAAAATGCCATTTATTTTTTTAAATACCCAGAGGGGATTTTTTATTTTATTTTTCTGGTGATCCTTGTGACCACCCCTATCACCCCCCTTCCCAGCTACGTAACCTTTTGGGACACCCTGTATACGAAACTTCGCGAATTTTAGACTGCTTTTGAAAGGTTCAAAAATATGGAGCTCAAAAGGAGCAATTCCCATACAAACGTACTTTAGTTTTGATTTACAAACGAACGACATGACGGATTGCAATGAAATTTAAGTTTTTGGGAACTTAAACTGTATGACATCGTTTTAGAACAAAATTAGTAAATTCTCGAGCGAGCGTCACGTGCCTTATCATCACCTATTTGTCTATTAATCTACTCTTAACAGCTATCAGTTGGACAAAGTGCAAAAATTCAAAAGAACGACTGTCAGTGGATTAACAGTTTGTTAGTGTACAAAAAACCAGTAGGCTTAGCACACTAGCATGCGAGAAAATGACAGGCGCCGCGGCATTTCACACAATTCATTTGCTATACTTACTAGACCTCTCGTGGCTGGTAAGTGAAGTGAAGACCTAGTAGTAAAGCCATCCTCATATCCTCATTAGGTATGCTCATCGTCCTTCCTGTTCCCCGTCATTTTCTCGCATGCTAGTGTGCTTGGTCTTCATGTTCGCATCGGCGAGATGAATGTGACGTTATCTTGATACTGTTTAGTGCACAGAGAATATAATCAGTTTAGTGTTTAATGTGACAGTTGAGAGCAGGCAAAATGATCAGCGTGCTAAGCTTACAGGCAAAATGATCAGCGTGCTAAGCCTACAGGGGTAAGTAGATTTTTCAACCTCTTATTCTAGTTTATAGTTATCCATAAACAGTTTTAAAATATGTTCCCTCGATTGGAACCGATCTATTTCGGCGTAACGCATATGAGTTCAAATATTCTATTAATTGTTCTTTAAATCGCCGCAAACGATTTGAGTATGGACAGAGCTTGCACATTATTAATTTATTATCCAAACCTTTGACACCAGAGTTCTAACTAATTCAACAAGGCATTTCATATGCACTCATCACATTTCAAGTTTACTATGATAAACTTGGTAATTTTTGGGTTCTTTACCCGAAGGATGCCAAACGGGACCCTATTACTAAAACTTCACTCTCTGTCTGTGTCTGTCTGTCACCAGCCACCAGTCAAAATTTTCACAGATGTTTTATTTCTGTTGCTGCTATAACAACAAATACTAAAAACAGCTAAGGGGGCTCCCATACAAAAAACGTTGATGGCGTCGTCTTTAGACGCTCGCCATCTAGCGGCCATAGCAATGTAACCTTCACAGCGTCCATATAGTTTTTATTTTTATTTTATTTTTATTTTATTTATTATTTATTTATAGTGTCGTTAAATGTCAATGTCAAGCGCTTGTTGGTTTCTATAGATGACGCTGTTCTCAAATTAGATCTTTGTCTAATGTTGCATAGATAATGGTACGGAACCCTTCGTACGCGAGTCCGACTCGCACTTTCATTTTCACTCACAAAATTTCGAATCATTTATTTCTATGACCTATAAAATCATACGACTCGCACTCGCAGTACGTCGTACTTCCCCTTCCCATTTAGCGGTGCGGTATATATACGGCGGTGGGGCACACTCACGCGGGGTGCCCGCGGTCCATGTGCTCGACCAGCGCCAGCAGCTCGGCCTGCAGCTGCGGGAACAGCTCCAGCTGCAGCCGCCGCGCTTCCTCCCCCCCCGCGCCCGCGCTGAAGAAACTCTCGCAGAACTCCGCCTCCGCGCCGCACCACGCCTCCACCAGCGCCAGCACCTGCCACCAAACGTACAGGATTAACGATGCGTCTGAAGCGCACCTCGAGCGCTCGAGCGTAGTCGCTCCGAACGGTGAGCGCACCCGGTCTAGCGGCTCGTCGGAAGCGGCGCCCTCGGCCGCGGCCAGCTGCACGCGCGCCGCCTCGCCCGCCGCCCGCAGCTCGCGCTCGTACACACGCGCCCAGCACGACACGTACACCTGCGCGCCAGAATCTCATCAGGGACCGTCTAAATGAGATGGCTTTCGTCTCGACGAAAAGTCAAGTTCGTCCCTTACCTTGACGAGTGCGTCGTAGGTCTTGTCGTCGCACTCCTTGAGCCAGAGCATGAAGGGCGCGTAGGGCTCGAGCGCGGCGTGGTGCGCGTGCGCGTGCGCGGCGCCCGGCTCGCGCGCCGCCGCCTCGTTGCCGAGGTGGATCAGGAGGTTGTTGAGGTGGCGCGCCAGCTGCGCCGCCAGCCGCTCGCGCGCGCGTCGCAGCCGCGCCAGCCGCTCCGTGACCGCGCGCAGGCGCGCCGCCCAGCCCGCCGCCGCCGCTTCGCCCGCCGCCAGCGCCGCCTGCAACGCGCGCGCCGCTTGCAGCGCGCGTGCGCGACCCGCCGGCGTGCTCAGGTCGGGCTCCTCGTCGGCGGCGGCGGGCGCGCCGTCCAGAGCCGCCAGCAGCTCGCGCAGCCGCTCGAGCAGCGCTCGCGAACCGCGCTCGACGGCGGCGGCGCCCGAGCGCGCCTCCACGGCGCCGGCCGCGCCGCGCAGCTGCGCCTCGTAGCGCTCGGCGCGCGCGCGCAGCCCCTCCGCGGCCGCGCCGCCCGCCGCCAGCCGCGCACCGAGGCGCGCGCCGCGCCCGCCCGCCGCGGCGCGGAGCATGCCGCCTACGTTGAGCGCCTCGTCCCGCGCCGCGCGCTCGGCCAGGCGGCGCGCCCACGCCTCCGCCCCCTCCGCCTCCTCCGCCTCCCCCGCCGCGCCCGCGCCTTCCAGCAGCGCGCACGCCGCGCCCAGCGCCGCCGCGGCAGAGTCCTGCCACACCGTGATGTGTCGGTCACGTCGGTCAATACCGTTCGTGATTTGAGGAAAGGTCACATTAGCTACAAGGATGCTAAGTAGCTAGGTACAGTCGACGGCACATCGACTTTTACGCCGTACTCTCTACTCCGTTACCTACGTTATGGGCGACTTTCCAACGAAAATGTAAAGGTTGATGAGCCGTCGACCGTAGGTACCTAAAAAGAAGCAGAGAGGCCACAAAACCTAATTATTTTATTTTATTAAGAGAATAAGTACCTACTCACCTCTTCACTTAATTTCCCTTCCACCATTATAAAGTAACTAAGTTACTTATCGTATGTTCGACGGCAATTAATTCTAGGCAAACACTGAACAATTTATTTTTTTTTCAGTAAAGAAGCACTCATTTCCATTTTTTTGTTGATGACATGACATGACAGTCTGACTGACAGTGACAGCACAGATTAAAAAGAAAAAAAGACATGTGACAGTCAGTTTTAGCCTCGCACAGACTATAGAAAAGAAGCAGCCTAGAGTTCGATCCTACAGTTTCTCGTAACCCCTTACCGCGTAATATGGTTTCAGATTCGGAACACTTGCAAAAAATATTCTGAGCGCTATAATAAAAACCTGTAATAACTTTTGTAAGTAGGGCGTATATTGAAAATATATGTTAACAGATATAAACGCTAAACTGATATTTGCTAACTAGGTACCTTTGTCAAATCATTCGGGTGGACATTTAAAATAAATTAAAAACATACATAACATAAAAAAAATAGATAAAACTTCCCATTAAATACAGACTCCCATTAAATTCATTTAAAAAGCGACTTTTTAACTGAATCTGATGGGAGTCTTTATCCCACCAGATAGAGGAGTGCTTTAAGGCATTTCCGCATACTTAACTCATTTTACGGTTTTTTGTGAGTTGTGCCCTTGTACTACCGAAGGTGCGATATTACTTTTTGAATTATTAACATCCACCAAGAAATGACAAAGTTATTGAAGTTTAAACTTGGGCTGATTAAAAACGCACCCGGCGGGCTTTGCACCCTATGGTGACGACACACTTTATGTCTGGGCGGTTAGTTGGCCGGCGGCTAGCTGATCTCGCGTACATTAATGTCATTTCGTTGCGAATTTTAGTGTTTCCCATTTGTTTTAGTTTCGTTACAGTAAAATTCTTAAAATATGGAAATCGTTTATGTTAAAGCGCAATCAGATAATTTACCATGATAGGTTATTTTATGGTGGCTGAGTTTTTTTATAATAATGCGAAGATGGAACTTTCTTGTAGGTGAGAACAATAAATAATAGGTATAATCAACCACCTACTTACATTTACGTACTTTATAATAAAAATTTTAAGAAATACGCAGGAATAGTAATTTTTATTTACTTTACGAGATTTAACAAGTTTTTTTGCTTGTCTGCTGCGTGTGCCCATGTCAAATGGTACCATACTAGTATGATATCTACTTAATACCACGTGCACATGTATTTACATATCTTATAACCGGTAGGTAAATATTTGAGTTAGTATACTTAACTAATATTTACTACTGACCTTTAGATACTAACGGTCTTTTTTATAAGAACACAATTCTCTAAAACACTTTTCAGAGGCAGTTTAAATAGTCTGTGGTGAAGTAAAAAACTTAACTACAGACTATTATTTAAACTACCTGTGTTTGAGAGCAATCGTGGTTTTATAAAAACAACGCCATAGGTCATTAACCTAACATAGTCTTTAACAAAATCTACCTTTGGCGGGCTGGTCCATAACGCCTATCCAGATCTCTTTAGTATCTACATTATTTTCTTTCTCATATTTATCTAAAAGACAACACAATAAGTACATACCTACTTATACAGATCCTTACGTGAAAATTATCTTCGCAGCCACTTTTTACTGAAAGAGGATCTCTTCTCATAACGTTAAACCATTTCTTTCTTTTACGTCCTGTGGTATCAAAAAAATAGTTTCTCGGGGTCAGTCACAGTTGTATTCTTGCATTTTGGCACAATACAATATTTGTTGTATGACGACAATCACCTACAACGTTAAAACGACACGCTCACACGTCAATTTGCTGAGACAGACTGAAATGCTATAAGCGCGGCAACTAAGCGCGCGGGTCATCGTAAGCTGTGACGTGTCCAGCGTATGCTAGGGATATGGTATCGAAACAAAAGTATCGATACTATACTCATGAGTAGTATCGCATCAAAAGTAGTCGATACTGGTATCGTACTTGTATTAGGGGTTAAAGTATGAAATTGCCGTTTTATTGCAATAGGTTCTTTGAATTGACAAAGAATCTTCATGGTTTGAGGTTTTCGAATGAAACTTTTTTCAAATGGTTTCTATGATGTTCTTTTTTTAAAAAATGTGAAACATTTGAATATCGACTTTCAATTGTTTTTGTTATTCAATTTAGACAAGAAAGATGGATACTGCGAAAATTCGAGTGATTATGAGGCACCCATTTTTCGTATTTTTTATTTTATTGATTTGACGCAAGTGAGTCAATATTGTGGGTAAGGTAACGTTAAACCATGCCGCTAATTCCTGGGTAGTTTGACTAGGGTCGGCTTCCACTATCTCTCTTAATTCATCGTTATTCACCTGTGTGGGCGGTCTTCTCGGTCTGGCTCGTTCTTTAAGTCGAAATTTCCATCACGAAAGCGTTTAAACCAAAATCGCACGGTGCGTTCATTAGTAGACCCCTCTCCAAACGCAGCATTGATATTGCGGTCTGTTTCTGCCGCGTTAGTTCCGCGTCGGAACTCGTATTCAAAAATCACTCGAATTTTCGCAGTATCCATCTTTCTTGTCTAAATTGAATAACAAAAACAATTGAAAATCGATATTCAAATGTTTCACATTTTTTAAAAAAAGAACGTCATAGAAACCATTTGGAAAAAGTTTCATTCGAAAACCTCAAACCATGAAGATTCTATGTCAATTCAAAGAACCTATTGCAATAAAACGGCAATTTCATACTTTAACCCCTATTATTAAATGTATCGAGCGAGTCACTCAGGTATCGAGTACTTTTAGCATTCAATTATACCTAGTGTGAATAAAAAGACTTTAATTTAAAAGGATGTTTATTAGAATGAGATTATGTTGTTTTACAATCCAAACTCATCTTCCGTGCAATCAGATAAAAATAACAATTTGCAGATAAGGGCTCCAGCTTTCGAAAATAGATACTCCACATTCAATTCCTCGGTATTATAAGAAAACGGATTGCAAGCTTATATGTATAGACCCGGAAATACCGTTTTCATATCTTCCCACTGCTGCAACGGGTTTGATTTTAATGGGAATACAGGGTTAGCGAGATATAAATCTCGTCTCTGTGGTGCGGTGCCTACTTGTTTGCGCTAATATTTGGTGGTGTCCCCAAAAGTCGTCAACCTCACTGATAGTCGACGAGTTTCGGCTTACCGTTGGTGAGGAAGCCGAATCCCTTTCAGAGTTAACTGCCCTCCTGATGAAACTTATCGCCTTAGCGCATGCGTTTGCGTCTTTGAAATTAATATTTTATTAATCATAGGTCTAAAATTGTTGAAACAGCTAAAAGGTGGTTGGCTTCGACGTTTGCAAAGCGTCATTCAATCTCTTTCAGTGCCTTTTCTTTCATCGCATTACAAATTGACAGCTTCACTTATTTCTGACGGGGACTTCCCTTAGACAGAGTTTACACGTTCAGTCTGGCGTCAGTTAATTCCATCAGTCTGGTTAGACTGACGGCAGACTGATTGTCTATTCAATGGATTGATGGACTGAATCATCAGTCAACGCCAATCAACGCTAGGTCAACACTCAGGCACTTTAGGTAGCATAATATAATCTTGAGGCAGCATGGAGGAGGATTCTCTTTTTAAAAACCGTCCGTCCGTCCGTCCGTCTGTCTGTCACCAGGCTGTATCTGAAGAACCGTGATAGCTAGAGAGTTGAAATTTTCACAGATTATGTATTTCTGTTGCCGCTATAACAGCAAATACTAAAAACAAAATAAAATAATTATTTAAGGGGGGCTCCCATACAACAAACGTGATTTTTTTTGCTGTTTTTTATCTTTGTGTCTAATGTTGTATAGATAATGGTACGGAACCCTTCGTGCGCGAGTCTGACTCGCACTTGGCCGGTTTTTTTCATTGCCGTAGCTATTATTATTGCAACGTAGGTTTTTTTAAAATCCATAATTTAATCACAGATAAAGGTCTGTGCTTGGTGCTGTCGTATTGGTGTTTTCGTTCGGACTGATGCAAAATCCATCAGTCTTGAGTGAACGTGTAATACCTCGCCTAGCTACATCAGTCTGGCGCCAATCAGAGCTTGATCAAGATCACGGACTGAACTGACGCCAGACTGAACGTGTAAACTCCGTCTTAGTCCTGAACGTCAAGATAGAACTATAATAGAGATGTATAGATACAACGACAAAAGTATCGAGTACTGTGAAAAGTGTGGCTTGACAAAAGCCTTAGGGTGGCTTGACAACTTCTGACAGTAGACGAGCCACTAGTCTACAAGCCTCCACCAATCCGGACTTGGCCCCCGTGGTGGAGTATGGCCTATACCTTCCTCAGGGAAGAGACCCGTGCCCCTCGGTGGGGACATAATGGGTTGATGACGACTGTGAAAAGTATGGATTCTAACTCAGTATCGTAATAAATAGTATCGAGTACTAAATTACTCAGTATCGTACTACTTTTTGCGTATCCCTTCATATAGCGCCAGTTTGCGCCCGTGTTTGGAAACTGTGCACTAAAATCGCTGTAACTTCGTCATTTAATATCCGATTTCAATAATTTTTTTACAGAATATATTGTTTTGGATGTTTTTCTAAAACTGCAAGTTCAAAACGTGAATTATAGTCTGGATTATGATGATGTCATAGATAGTAGCATACAGAAAATATAATACTTTATGGACGGGACTATACGAATGGCTGCTGTATTATATTATAGCAGTCATTCGTGTAGTCCCATCCATAAAGTATTATATAAAGTATTATATTTTATATTTCATTCAACTTTATTATTACACAAACCATGAAGATTCTATGTCAATTCAAAGAACCTATTGCAATAAAACGGCAATTTCATACTTTAACCCCTAATATTTTAAAACACTGCTACCTACTCTATGAAAGACTGTAATCATGTTGACATGACAACAAAAAATATAATCACAGATTAAGCGTATAGCGTGAAATGAAATAATAACCTAAAAATCGCCACAATGATCGTAGAACTTTCATTCAATTCATTGTACCTTCTTTTATTTTGTTGATCGATATAAAAGTTTTGTATTTTTCGCGCTGCTCTTGTACTGTAAGAAGCATGGCTGCCGCCACCGCTACGAAGAGCAATGCTAGTTCGAAGGGAGGCAAGGGGAAGTCGAGCGAGGAAGTGTTCGCAGGATTCCAGGCTCTGCGCGCAGAGCAGCGACAACTCGCGAATAAGATCTCCGAGATCGAGATGGACCTCAACGAGCACAAGTGAGTAGCGGACCGAGCGGGGCCGGGCCGGGCCGGGCCGGGCGTGGTCGGTTGAACTGAGCCGTCTGTGTCGCAGGATCGTGGTGGAGACGCTGCGCGGCGTGGAGGGCGAGCGGCGATGCTTCCGCATGGTGGGCGGCGTGCTGGTGGAGCGCTCGGTGGCGGACGTGCTGCCCGAGCTGGAGGCCAACCGCGAGCGGCTGCCGCGCGCGCTCGCCGCGCTCACGGAGCAGCTGCAGCGCAAGGGCGCGCAGATTAACGGCTACATCGAGCAGCACGACATCCGCGTGCAGCGCGCTGACGCCGCGCCCGCGACCGCGCCCGCCCGCGATGACCGCGACAAGCCCACTGTGCTTGTGGCCAGCACCTAAGCACTGAGCACCCAGCATCCGCCAGAGCTGCCCTACACTATGAGCTATTTGGTTAACTGACAACTACTAACATGACATTATAACTTATTATTTCGCATATTATCATAAAAGCCATTCAATATGTTTTATCATCTCTCTGTATGTACCATTAATGTCAAATGAAGTAATTCAGTTGTCAATCACTCACCTTCGATTTGCCGATGATATAGTAGTCATGGCAGAAACGATGTAAGACCTCGGCATAATGTTCAAAGACCTCAGTTGAGTTTCCCAATGGATGGGCCTTAAGATGAACATGGGCAAAACGAAGGTCATGTCCAACCCCTGTGTTGTGCTCTAACATTGGGGAACTCTACTCTCTAAGTTGTAGACGAATACGTCTACTTAGGACGAACAGTCCAACTAGGCCAGTCAACTTAGTGAAAAAGGTCAATTGTCGAATCCAACTTGGCTGGGCAGCATGCAGGAAACTTAGAAAAGTCTTTTCGTCTAATGTACGTCAATCGCTCAAGACAAAATTATACAACTAGTGTGTGTTACCAGTGATGACCTATGGCACTAAAGTGTGGTCTCTCACTATGGGCCTCATGAGAAAGCTCAAGGTGACACAACGAGCTATGGAATTTCGCTACAAGATGGAATCAGAAATTATGAGATCTGTAGACGAACGAAAGTCTCCGACATAGCACAGCGGATTAGTAAGTTGAAGTGGCAGTAGGTGTAGCACATAGCACACAGAACTGATGAGCCATGGGGCCGAAAAGTTCTTGAATGGAGACCACATATTGGCAAGAGCAGTGTACGATGACCAGCCACAAAATGGACAGATGACCTCATCCAAGTGACAGGAAGACGCTGGATGCAAGCCGCTTCCAACCGGTCTTTTTGGAAATCCATGGAGAAGGCCTATGTTCAGCAGTGCACTTCTTTATGATGAAGTAATTCATTTAAGAAGCTAACTATGGGTAGTTATGGCTAATTCGCAGCATCAGGGAAAAAAACACATGTTTTCTTTCATAGTAGGTACAGTATGTTTTTGCAAACATAATAAATCTCAATAATGGTGATAGCTATTATCAGAACTAACAGCCTAAAATTTAGTTTAGGTTAGGTTAAAGCAATTTTGCCAAAAATTTTATTTTTTCTGGATTTGGGTTCTAGTTTATTGACACTAGGTTCCAAAAATTAATTTTGTAAAAACATACAATTGAAAACATTTTTTATACCATTCAAAGTTCAAAAATGTATTATTCAAAGTAGCACAGAAACTGCGACTTAGGTTACAAGTTAACCTAGGTGTCCATTGAAAACATCTCTGCCAATTATAGAGCGTCATGTGAATCCGCGGAAGAACCCGTACGCTATTGGCTGATGCGTCCAGTACGCGTGGCATTGCTCTATTTTAAACTTGAGGGCAAAGATATCAAGCAGTTTTTTCTAAACAGACTGTTGTTGATAGTTTTTGATCTTTTTTTGTGTTTAAGAATTCAAAGTGTCCGGATGTTTATTATTATATATTGTCACTCAAAATCAAGCGCGGATCCACCGTTGTGGGTACGTTGGGCATGCCCACAACCCTTATAGAAGACTTATCATGAAGCATTTATTTGTGGATCATAGGTACATTTACATTTGGTGTTCAGTCAAGTTTCAGATCGCTATGTCCTGCCATAAAGGCCTACAAAAATATTTTTGTCAATGTACATACCTAATATAAAACCTATACTGAATAAATGTCACATGCATTTAAGCTATTTGAAAGTAAAAAAATGTCAAAAACTATATATAGATCTTGAAATTAAAATTAAGTAAAATAATAACATTTACAAAATTTTTATTAAAGTCATTCAAAACCGTATTACAGCAAAATTAGACTCACAACAGCCACCAGAACAAGCAGGTTTTCGTCCTGGCATTTCTACAATGGACCATTTACAAGCCGTAAATCAGGTGATTGAGAAGAGCCACGAGTATAATGTACCATTGTTTCTGGCATTTGTTGACTACTCTAAAGCTTTCGACAGCCTATCACACTCCGCTATATTTAATTCTTTAAGCAATCAAAACATTGATAGCACATACATAGACTTACTACGGTTAATATACAGCAACAGCACAGCAAATATAAAATTAAATTCAACAGGGCCATCATTTGCAATAGAAAAAGGCGTCAAACAAGGCGACCCTCTCGCCAAAACTATTCACTTCAACCCTAGAAGAGGTTTTTAGAACGTTACCAGACACGTGAGCAAATAGAGGCATTGAAGTTGGCGGCAGAAAACTAACAAACCTTCGCTTCGCCGACGACATTGTCCTGTTCGCTTCGAATGCATCCGAGCTCGAAATCATGCTGCAAGAGCTTAGTGCTGCAAGCCTTGAGGTGGGACTTTCTATGAACAGGTCTAAAACCAACGGTCGAAAAAGCAAAGTTGAGGTCGATGGGCAGGAGATACACTATGTCGACGAGTACATCTACTTGGGCCAGATAGTAAGCTTCGAAAACAGGCAAGGCAAGGAAATCAACCGCCGTATCGAAAACGCCTGGAAGTGCTACTGGTCCATGAAGGATTTGTTGAAAGGAAGCCTTCCGCTTTCCTTGAAACAGAGACTCGTCGACATGTGCATCCTGCCCGTCCTCACTTACGGCTCCCAGACTTGGTCATTGACCGAAGAACAGAAGTCCAGGCTCAAGGTTTGCCAGCGAGCTATGGAGCGTAGCATGTTGAGCATCAGAAGGATTGACCATATCCGCAACACTACGTTACGCTCAAAAACACGCATAGCTGGTGTGGGTGTCCAGACTGCAAGGTTGAAGTGGAGCTGGGCAGGGCATGTCAGTAGAATGCACCCGGATAGGTGGGCGAGACTTGCCACCGAGTGGGTGCCACAAGGCGGTCGTCGCAGGAGAGGCAGGCCAAGAAGACGTTGGCGAGACGACCTCGACCGACACATGCCGGAGTGGCCTGAGGTGGCACAAGACAGAAACATCTGGTCTGAGTTGGGGGAGGCCTTTGCCCAGCAGTGGGACACAAACGAGGCTACGTAAAAAAAAAAAATAAGATAATAAAATAATAAGAAAATAAGAGAGCGTTGGTAGCCTAGTGGGTAGAACATCGGACTCGGAAGCGAGAGACCCAGGTTCGATCCCAAGTGCGGGCATGTACCTATGACTTGGTTTTCTAAGTTATGTACATTGTGAAGTTATAGTAGCAATACCACACGCTAACGGTGAAGGAAAACATCGTGAGGAAACCTGAGTGTCTGAGCTATTCACATACCTCAGCGCTTGAAATCGCCAATCCGCGGTGGGCACGCGTGGTGATTAAGCCCATACTCTCTCCCTGAGAGAAGAACAAGAAGAAGAAAGAAGAAAAAAACATTATAAAAACAGTGCATACGCCACAATAACAAAACAAAAAACAACCCAGAAAATATTTCAACAGAAAAGTTATAAAAAAGAAAGGAAAACGAAAGGTCACGGCGTGTCACTGTTGCTATAAATGACAACTGACTCAGCAGTATGCTGAGGGTCAAGCCTTCAGCGCTGATTTTCAGTCAGTGCCAGGAGTTACCCCGCGAGCGTCACATACCGCGGTATGGTACAACCGTGAGCAATACTACTATATATAGTAGAATACTATGTACTACAGAATAAAAATTATATACAATAGGATACGTATTATGTATAAAGTATGAAACATATACTTAAATTGTTTTTATTTAGTCACTGAATAAACTATTTTATATACTCAAATAAAAGCATACACAAATGAATAAAGGTATATAGCCAGCTTAAAGTATGTTTAAAAGTTATGAATATAATTAAATTTATGTGTACATAAATATATATATATAAATATATAGGTATACTTAATTAAAGAAAAATAAATAAAAATATATAGATATATACAATATTGCCTGGCCCTATCATGCGATTACAGGCTCGAGTCTGTTTTTGCGGCGAGAGGTTGGAAGGGAAAGGAGTGGCGGTTTCTGATGCTCCAGCAAATATGCTCTGAGCTTGCGCCCAAAAGCACATCCACTGGACGCTTCACGAATTGGAGGGGGAATGTCGTTCCAACACTTGGACGCCGCAAACCTGAAACTACCACGGAAAGCCATGGTCCGATGCGCCGGTGTCAGGATTCGTTCCTTGTGCACATACCGTTGTCTGGTGGACCATTCAAGCTTTGCGAACAAGTAGGATGGGGTTTTTGTCCGTATCACACCAAAGAGTAGTTTGGCAAGGTGTAGATGCCGACGTGCCTCCATATTCAGAAGCTTTGCTGCGTCCAAGTATGGGCTGACGTGAGATCTAGGAGGGATTTTGAAACAGAAACGTGCACATGCGTTTTGCACACGTTGGATCAACCTTTTTGTCCTACCAAGTATACAGCCACCATAGACGACGTCATAGTAGTTCAATCTGGATAATATCAGTGATTCACTGAGCCTGACACGCAAATCAGTGCTCAGGTAATCGCGTACCTATATTATAAAGAATCTTAAGGCGATAGAAACAATTACTGACTACGTTTCTGATATGATTTTCAAAACGGAGTTTACCATCCATCAGTAAAGCAAGATTTTTTGCTTCCATAACCCTTTCTACTGGTTCACCCCTGATGACTATATTTTCGGAGGCTAAGGTTTGTATCGTATTATGGATTTGATGTTTAGTACCAAGTACCATGTACTTAGACTTACCAGGGTTTAGCACAAGACAGCTCCTGTCAGACCATGATGCTACGCGATCTAGATCGCTGTTGATGGATTGGACAGCGGTCTTTATGTCGGATGGTGTAGTAGAGATGTATAACTGTGTGTCATCTGCATAAAGATGACACATGCTGGTTTCCACGACCGAGGCGATATCTGCAGTATATAGAATAAATAAAAGGGGTGCTAAAATAGACCTTGAGGCACACCCCTTGTTTAACGTTTCGTCGAGGAAAACAACATGGTACCATCGCTTTTTTCCAATCCAACAACTTGCGCACGGCCCGAAAGGTAGCTGTCAAACCACCGTACCGTGGCACTATCAAATCCATAATTTGACATTTTAGATAATAAGAGGGAGGTATTCAGACAGTCGAAAGCTCTGGAGAAATCTAGCAATACCAGGATTGTGCTTCTCCCCTGGTCAAGCTCGGACAAGACATTGTCCACGACATCAAGCAGAGCTGTTGCTGTCCCTCTGCCTTTTAGGCCTGTGCCCTACACTGGGACGTATATAGAGGCTGCTTATGTATGTATGTATGTATGTATGTAAAATAATAAGTAAGTACCTATGTCAAATTATAAAATAAATTAAAAAACAAACGACACAATGATAAAATAACATTATGTCAGATCTCTAATACTTTTATAAAGTTTTAAATGTGAATCAAAATGTAACATAATTCAAATTATTAAAGTTAGAGAATACATGTCAAATTACTCAAAAAAACAATTACCTACAATTATTAAAAATCCATTTTAAAGTATGTATATAGACTAACAAGCCGGCCAAGTACGTGTCGGGCCACGCGCAATGTAGGGTTCCGTAGAAAGAGGGTTTTTTAATCTGCTTTACAGAACCTTAACAACTTCATGGAAGTCATTTTCAATGGATTTTGTACGAAATTTTACTTTTATAAGTTGGTTGCCTATTAATCGTTAACTAGTAAAGCCTACTTAGCTGTGACACTTTTCCTTTTTTCACGTTTCTACAATCAACCGTTTAGCCAGGAGAGGGGTCGTCTCCTCGGTCGGATCTTCACATGATGGGGTAGAAAAAAAATCCCTACTTTTCATGTTAGGGGAGGTACAGTAAAACAATTTTTTTTCCATCATTTTATGTTTTAATTCTATCGGCGTGATAAATATGTATACACATACCAAATTACCAATTAGCTTTCTGGTACCACCGGTCTTTGCGCTAGGCCGCGGACGGACAGACAGACAGACGGACATGGCGAAACTATAAGGGTTCCTTGTCGGACTAAGGAATCCTAATAACATAAAAAAACAAATTAATTCATTTTTATGCTCCCTAAATTCATTTACAAGGTTACTACTAATAGGAGATAAAACTTTGAACGCGTTTTGCCGTGTCTTGGAGGCGTTTTCAGCAGGCTGAAATACCGTTTCAGACCAATTCAGAAGGTACTCTGTCACATACTAGTTTATCAAAATTTCACCCAAGTTACCGTTGTTTTCATGCCACCCTCTATCCGAAGACGCCATAACCTGAAAACCCTCTGTCAGGCATTTTCAGCACCCGTTATGGGCCCTTGAAGTACATTTCAGTAGGTATATGACGAAATTTTCAATAGGAGTGAAAGAGATAGCACTATTAGAGAGGGATAGCTATAGTCAGACGCGTGCCGCCAGTCAGTTTTATTTTGGAAGCGAAACGAAATACATCGAAGGAGAAGTACTACGAGAATTATCGGATTAGTGCAGTGTTATTAAGAGTGTTTATTCGGAGACAAGTGGTGTAAAGTTAAGAAATAGTGCGGAAATAAATCCTAATCTTATTCATTGGATTATAAAGTGCTTTTTCAATCACGAACGTACCCCTATTACGTAACATTTGTTGTCAGAAGTGGGATTGGAAATGTCGATTACTCCGCGAGAACAAGAGAAGGAGGGGATACAAATCCGTAGCCAAGCCGCAGCTGGGATGTCTGAGTACTCTTCGGGCACCGCACGACGTCAGATGCAGCGGCGCCAGAGTCACTAAAGCCACAGGTGGACATGAACATGATTCTGGTCCTTCTGAAGGAACAAGCCAGAACTCTGCAGGAAGAGCTACGAGGACAGAGGGAAGCTCAAGAGGAACAAGCCAGAACTCTGCAGGTAGAGCTACGAGGACAGAAGGAAGCTCAACGGGAACAAGCCAGACTTCTGCTTGAGGTACCTACACGAAGCCACTGCAGAGTGGAGGAAGGAGGTGACTGTAGTTCAGGTTAAACTTACGGAGGTGGACGTCAAGGGTGAGGACCACGATGAGCGGCTCCTTGAGTTAAATGAAAAAGTAGAGAGCCACGAGAATCGCCTCCAGAAGTTAGAGACAAAAGTGGCCAGCGGCACCACCAGCTTGTCGAGTACTCCAGCCACAGGAGGTGAGAAATTAAAAGTACCTCCCTTTGATGGTACCTCTTCGTGGACCGCGTACAAACTTCAATTTGAAAGCCGCAGCGAATGGTTGGAGGCTAGGGCATGCACCCGGTTCTACCCGGTTCCGAAATACCCGGGTATACCCGGGTATTTTATACCCGGGTATACCCGGGTATTTCAATGAATCTGTGGAACCGGTTCTGAGCGCTGGAACCGGGTCGACCCGGTTCTGATAAGATTTTACTAATTTTGCATTAATTACTAATTTAAATTACGCGCGTCGAAGTATCGTGGAGCTTTTGATATTTAGCGAGCTGGCAACGCCGCGCGAGCACACTATTGTCGCGGGTACACCTACAAGTTTAGATGTACTAATAAGTTTTTTAAGATCTTATTACCAAGAAAATTCTACCAAAGGTGTAAGTGTAAGTAACTGATCTTATTCTAGTTAGTTTTGACTAATGTTATTTTTTTACATATTCCATCCAGTGGATCTCACTCATCTTATGTTTTAAGTGTTTTAGTATATATTTTTTTATTTTCTGTAATTTGCAAACCAAAAAATACAAACCAAATTTTTAATTCTTTCAAGATTCAGTTTTTGTTGATTATTATTGTGTGAAGGAAGAGAAAGTTTTCGTTTCGTTTTTGTTGATTATTTAATTGTTGGAGAGTACGTTTTATGTTTTATCGTTGATTTTTTAATAACAGTTTCAAGAGTTAGTTTTTGTTGATTATTTAGTTGTGAGAAGAATAAGTTTTCGTTGATTATTAATCAATAAAAGTTTCACGAGTTAGTCTGTTGATTACAATGATAATTTAATAAACGTTGATTTCACACCAATACCAACTTTTTTTTATTAATATCTCATTACATTAAAATTTCCTACTTAACCAAACTCTGAATTATCATTTACACAAAAAAATATAAAAAATACAATTTGGTCGCTAGGAACCGGGTAGAACCGGGTGACCCGGTTCTGACTACCACTGGAACCGGGTACGCAAAATCTGGAACCGGACCCGGTTCTGCATGCCCTTGGAGCACGGACTACGCTAAAACGGCATTAAGTTTGGCGCTACGAGACAAAGCTCTCACGGTATTGGAAGCAAGGATAAGACTTATGACCGTCTCCTGGAAGCTCTAGAGGCACGTTACGGTGACAGTCACCTAGAGCACGTGTTCAGAGCTCAACTGAAGGACAGAACGTCAGCCACATTTGTGGATGGAATGCTAGTACAAGCATTCATAGATGGAATTCGGGACTTTGGAAGTGAGGGCTGCTGTACGTCTGGGTCACCATGAGAGCCTGAAAAATGCACTTGCCCATGCCCTTGAGGTAGAAGCTGTACGCCAGGACCAGACGCGATCCTTCATAGTGCGCGAAATTGCGGCTCGGGATTTGATTGCTCTGCCTCGTGAAAATGGGCCTCGATACTACTACTGTGGCGAACGAGGGCACATTTAATCCGGCTGCCCGAAAAGAAATTGGAGACTACGAGACTCGGACCGCACGAAAAGGCCAACAAGCTCTGGCAGGCCAGAGCAGCAGCAGCAGCAGCAGCAGGAAGATTGGAGAAAAGACACACTGGCACGAGGTCATCATTGCTAACATTGTAGATGACTGCATTGTTGGTCTGGACTTAATGAGAAAGCATGGATGTAACATAGATTTGAATCACAGCGTGCTTTCAGCTCTTATAAACTCCTATGGAAGGTGGAGTGAGTGGACATGTATTTTGTGCTAGAAAGATGACACCGAGATCGCAAGCCCTAGTTCCGGTGAAATTATTATATGGCACGAGACATGGAACTCATCGCTGCGTATAAATAAAAAAGATAGATAGTAGTAAACCGTGGATACCAGCTCGCACGGTGGTAAAGATGTCATCTGCAGCATTAATAAGAGTCCTAAATCTAAGCGAATGTTGAGTAACATGTTCTTAGAAAAGGAAACCTTATTGGATCATCTGAGGAAATCTCTTGGATTCGACGTTGTAAGCCAAATGAAAGGGACAAACCTGGAAAAGTTGTGAACATCGGAAAATTATTGGATGACTGCCAAAACGATCTCACGAAAGAAGAGATTCTGAAGGCGCATAATCTTCTGATGCACTATAGCAGCGTCTTCTCTGCCCACGACAGTGTTATTGGAAGGTCTGGCGTAGTACAACTTGAGATCAATTCCTCGCCGAGGTCGTTGTCATGCCTATCCGACAACGACCTCGGCGTGTTCCAGTCGCTCCAGAGAAAGAAGTAGAAGACATAAGAAAGGACAAAGTAATAGAATCTTCGGCAAGTCCTTGGTGTTCTACAGTAGCTTTATTCAAAAAGAAGGATTGAACCATGAGATTTTGTGTTGATTATCGACGACTCAACGACGTGCCCAAAAAAGACAGTTATCCAGTGCCAAAGATTGACAACACTTTAGACACTCCGACAGACACAGACGACAGGTTTTCCACGTTGGATTTAAAGAGTGGCTACTGGCAAGTAGAAATGAAAATCTCAAGAACAAAGATAAGGAGAAGACGGCTTTCTCAACCGGTAAAGGACTTTGGCAGTCTAATGTTATCCCGTTTGGGGTGTGCAACGCACCAGCAACTTTTGAGGGATTAATAGAGCAAATACTGAATGAATGAATAAATTATTTATTGCCACAAACAACTGGTTGGTCTACTGGGAGAAACTTGCTTGGATGCCATCATTATTGTTGGTAAAGATTTCGATGACCACACCAGGAAACTGGAGTAAGTTTTGTTCAAGTTGCGCGATGCGAACCTAATCGCTCGTAGCCCCGGCTGCCTGAGTGATATTAAACTATCACGAAGGTTAAGCTACACAGCTTTCAGTGCATGGATGGGTCGCCGTCTATGCCTAACGCTAGTGGTATTTTTCCGAGCGGTTCCGTGCTTCGCAAGGCAAGTTAAGCTGTTGGTGCCGGCTGCCGTCGATAGATGGCAGTCGTTAAGCCAAGTCAGAGGCCTTAGGGCGGCTTGACAACTTCTGACAGTAGACGAGCCACTAGTCTACAAGCCTCCACCAATCCGGACTTGGCCCCGTGGTGGAGTATGGCCTATACCTTCCTCAGGGAAGAGACCCGTGCCCCTCGGTGGGGACATAATGGGTTGATGATGAATGAACCTAAAACTGAGCGCGACGAAATGCTCATTTTTCAAGCGTAAGGTTAACTACTTGGGACATGTGATTTCTTCAGATAGCATCCAAACAGACCCTGAGAATCTTATCCGCACTTATCTAAGTGCGGTTAAGGATTGGACCACACCAAAAGACAAGACAGAAGTGCGTCCCTTTTTGGGACTTTGCTCGTACTATCGCCGATTTTTTAAGAACTTTTCAGATATAGCAAAACCTTTGCACTGGCTGACGGAAGAGAAACGACAGTTCCACTGGGATGATCAGTGCGCAGCAGCATTCTCAAATCTCAAACAAAGACTTTGTGAAACAAAAATCCAGACCCAGAAAACGAGTTTGTTGTTGACACCGATGCAAACAATATTGATATTGGGGGAGTCTTGTCACAAAGAAAAGGAGACCAAGAAGAAGTAGTCGCCTATTTTATTAAATCTTTATCAAAACCGGAGAGAAATTACTGCGTCACTCGAAGAGAATTACTAGTAGTGGTCGATACGTTGCAGCACATCCATAAAATATCTGCTTGGACGCGAGTTTCGAATCAAGACTGACCATGCAGCTCTAAAATGGTTGATGGAGTTTAAGAACCCCGAGGGTCAGGTTGCACGCTGGATCGAACAACTACAGGAATATGACTATCTCATCGAACATCGTAGCGGAAACATGGAAACGCAGACGCCCTCTCCCGGAGACCTTGTTCGGAAGACTGCAAACACTGTCTGAGACAAGAGAATAAGGACTGCGTGGGGATGTTGAGGACCGACACGGTTAGCGAAGAGTGGAGTGACGAAGTCATGCAAGAAGCACAACAGGAAGATCGTGACATAAAACATATTTTCGACTGGATTGATGCCGGGGTGCCCAAACCAAAGTGGTGCGAGGTAGCTCCGATGAGTACCGTGACGAAGAGTTACTGGGCG
The DNA here is from genome assembly GCA_963969515.1 of Yponomeuta evonymella. Classification (NCBI taxonomy): domain Eukaryota; kingdom Metazoa; phylum Arthropoda; class Insecta; order Lepidoptera; family Yponomeutidae; genus Yponomeuta; species Yponomeuta evonymella. Next base: position 84,620 of record OZ018351.1, on the reverse strand, counting down.
CAATACGAAAGTCTGGTTATGCACAATGGCGTACCTACTGTGTAGAAAATGAGAGTCAGCCAACGGGAAGGATGCTATACATTTCAATTTAGAACTCACGTAATAGTGCCAGCATATCACGTCGTCAGAATGGTTGAAAATTAAAAAATAAAACAATAATATTTTTAAATAAATTTAGCAAGCTACAGAACAGATACAGAACCATCAAAAACGAAACAGTTCTGTGTCCTGAGTTTGTCAAAATAATTTGAATTGATGAATGTGGTATTTTTCGACTTTTTAAAGTTTTGTACGGGATCTGCTGTTATTTGAATTTAAAGGCAGAACTATTCTTGAAAAGTATCAGGAACTGTATAGCATAGGTGTATGCGATGAGAACTTACATAAGTTTTCGATTTGCTGCGAAATGATATGCTACGGGAAGTTAGCATATCATTTTGTCAGTTGATTTTTTTGGGGTAAAATCGCCAGAACTATTTCTAAAAAGTATCAGGAACTGTAGAACTCAGCTGCATGCTATAAGAACTTACTTTTTTTTCGATTTTCTGAGAAGTGATATGCTACGGGAAGATAGCATATCATTTTTTCAATTGATTTTTTTCTATGTGAAAACGCCAGAACTATTTCTGAAAAGTATCAGGAACTATAGAACTCTGCTGCATGCGACAAGAACTCATTTATTTTTGATATACTGGAAAATGATAAGCTAAGTCCACTAACATGTTGGACGTGGCACGCTGGGCTTCATTCTGCATGAATTTATTGATGCACATTATATTAGTACTACTAGCTGTCCCGGCGAACTTCGTAGGTAGGTACCGCCACAGAATCTGTTTATACGATTCTTGCATAACGCCATCTATTTTTATAACACTATGTTCGCTCGCACAACGCCATCTATTTTAAACTAAAAATAAATATGCTATGCTATCGTCACATCTTCACAAACTTTCACATTTATAATACCTACCTACCTATTTGTAGCATTTCCCTGCTTTGACACTCAAAGCTTTATATCTTTTAAATAAAGACTATGTTTATGTTGAAATTTTAAATGAGCATGTGTTTTGGAATTTTAAATGACCATATTTCATTTAAAATTCCAACACAAACAAAGTCTTGATCACGAGATGACAGGAATAGTTCACGAGAATAATTTATAATTGATTTATTTTTATTGTATCTGTATTCATACTTCACATAGGTACCTACATAATTGTTGGTATTTTTCTTTGCCCTCAAGTGTAATAGGAGGAAAACAAGTATTAGCGAGATAGCACGAGTCCAATTGTTTTTGGATTTAAAATCTTATGTAGTAGCAGTAAATTGGTTATTTCACTGATTTTTTCATTCGGTTAGAGTCGGCGGTGGGTTGCGTTATTCTGCGCCATCGGACAATGCCGAGGCGACTTATAAAAGTGGTACATAGATGTAGTTGTAGTGCTAGTTAGTACCGTGAGCCCTTAATAACCTCGGCAATAAGCCGGGCCAAGGCTGTACGAATGCCTTGACATCAAAATCAATCTTTGACTTTTTACTTTGATGACCGGGCTTTACCCAGGTGGATTCAAAGAATCCTTTGGCCTTTATAATAAAAAATATATTTTTACGTAAGCGGTGGAAGCTCAGTGGGTAGAACAATGCACTCGGAAGCGAGATACCCAGGTTCGATTCCTTGCTTGGCATGTACTTTGTTTATTTTCAAAGTTACGTACATCTGCGAATTTGCTGTAGCAATACCACACGCTAACTGTGAAGGAAAACATCGTGAGGCAACCCACTGCTTGGTTGGCTCCGCACGTATTGACTTGTCTTTCCTGTGGACTAAGCTGACAGGATGGTATAGGTGCGGGGCAAGCCTACTCCATGTAAAAAACAATGTCCCAGGCACTGCAGCATCCAAATGGTCCCTTTACCCATCTAGTGCGAGTGAAAGTGCCACTGGGCGCTGTATGAAATCCTCTCATTACGTAGAGATGCAAAGGCCAAAGGATTAAACCACCTGGGTACCAAAAGCCCGGTCACAAACATCTAACAAATTGACTGAGACAGGGTTTTATTTAATCTTGTATATTGTAGTCCCAAAATTGTAAGGATTTTTTTATTACCAAAATGTACGAGCAGAGGAGAGCTTGTGCCACTCAACTCTGTCGCACAGCAGATGTTGTAGATTGCAGGGCGGTGGTGGATGAAGAAAGTAGATGCTGATGTTTCAAATCTTCATGGTGTTTATTAGATACTGTGCACAGTTACATGTTGGAAGATGTATGTTGTTAATGAGAGGCAAAAGCCAACAAAACCCTGGCGTAGGCAACAAAACCCGAGAGTTAGAATGTGCGCGGTGCACAGTCAGCGACGCGGCGACCTACAGAAGTGTACGATGCCCGTACAATATTGTTGCATTTGCACTGTTACGGGCCATGTGTAGTGATACCTGTTAACCCCATCACACGAGAGTCCAATACACGGCATCAAACTTTTTTTTAATTACTTTTTCACTATTTTGCAGTTACTCTGATACTCCCGGCATGTGACTAACCAAAATGAAGCTAGAGAGTGGTGGCTAGATGATCATGGTGAAGATTTGAAAGATTGTTTTATTACAACCTTTATTAATCTTTAGTTTCTTATATTTTATAGACTTTGATATAGAAAGTAGGGGTCAGTAAGATTTTAAATACTTAAAGCTTACAAAGAGAATGGGATTTGTGTAGAATTGCTTTTTAAAACAGACTTATAGAATGCAAATTATTTTTGTAACATCACGGCCAAAGGTCATTCATGTTATAATAATTGGCTGACCCTATATCTTAATTTTGAGATAGTTAAACTACGTAAGTATGTAATAAAGGTAATTTATTATAAAGATTATAAAAACTTTAACGCTTTTTAGGCTTTTCTATACAAACATGCTTCGACTGACACTTACAACTAGTTAACTTAAAATGTACGAAGAAAGTAGCGGCCACTGTTGGTCGGGCGGCGCCGGCTAGGCGTCGTCGGCGGGATCGGCGGAATCGGCGGAATCGGCGGGCGGGGGGAAGTCAGACTTGCCGCCGCTCTTGCTGATCAGTCGCAGGTCGCAGATGCGCATGTGCCTGTCCACCGCCTTGCCCATGTCGTAGAGCGCCAGCGCCGCCACGGCCGCGCCCGCCAGCGCCTCCATCTCGGCGCCCGTGCGCGCCTCCACGCGCACCGCGCAGCGCACTCGCAGCCAGCCGCCCGCGCCCTCCGCGTCCGCGTCGCCCGCCGGCAGCAGCACGCGCACGGCCGCGTGCTGCAGCGGCAGCGGGTGGCACAGCGGCAGCAGCTCGGCCGCGCGCTTGGCCGCCTGCACGCCCGCCACCTCGGCCACGCACAGCGCCGAGCCCTTGCGCAGCGAGTCGGCGCGCAGCCGCCGCAGCAGCGCGGCCGACACGCGCACGCGGCACGCCGCCGCCGCGCGCCGCGCCGACACCGGCTTGTCGCCCACGTCCACCATGCGCGCGCGCCCCGCCGCGTCCACGTGCGACAGCGTGCAGTACCCGCGCGCCCCCACCCTCGCCCTCGCCCTCGCCCCCGCCCCCGCCCCGCCCCGCGGCGCCGCTGAAACATGTCACACTGCTAGCCGCCTATCAGTATCATGGGGCGGTTCTTCATCTGAGCGAGATTCTGCATCCCTAAAACATAATCAAATATTTCATACTTCACGCACGGGCGTCGACGACGGACGCTGGTGTCTTGCTAGTTAAACATATTTTATAGTGCATGGGAGGATCATTTAAAGATCATTTAAGGTAAAGGCATTTGATTGCGTGGAACACGAGACACTTGCTAAAACTAGAGCATTACGGAGTAAATGGGAAGGTTTAGAACTGATGATGTATTTTATTATTGTTTTCATGTTTTATCGTTTATTTATTTTTTACCCACTTTTTGTAACCTTTCTGTGTTAATTTGTTAAAAATGTAGGCATCTTGTATTTATAGTGAGTGATAAATTTTCTTTTTGTTGTTTTGAGTATTGTGTCGTCAAATAAATGAATTTTCTTCTTCTTAAAAGGAAGGGTTCGAAAAGCGGACATAAATCGTATAAAATCCACAGGTTCACAAATAAAAATGGGAGTACCACAGCGATCAATTTTGGGGCCTGTCCTTTTCCTTGTATACGTAAATTATTTGCCATTTATGGTACAAAACATGTCCGAGATAGTATTATTTGCAGATGACACATCACTTATTTTTAGGTTTTCCTAGTTAAATGCGCTGATAGCCTCTCTCTGCCTTTATCTCTCATATACAAAAGATTAATCGCTGAAGATGTTGTGCCTGCTATCTGGAAGTCAGCTTTTATCTATAAAAAAGGTCAAAAATAGAGTGGATAATTGCCGGCGAATTTCTAAGTTACGTCTTATTGCAAAGATATTCGAACGCATTGTCTATAATCCAGTGTATGCTACATTAAAGTCGTCGTTCTGTCCCCAACAAATATAAATAGAAATGATAGCATGGTTTTCTCAAGAAACGGTCCACAGACTCAAACCTACTACTATTTAATGATTTTATAACCCAGCAGTTAGATAACGGTGATCAAGTGGACGCTATTTATACTGATTATAGCAAGGCTTTTGACCGAATAGATCATGTCCTTCTATTGAAAAAGTTACTTGCAATTGGCATCAGAGGAGACATTTCGTGGTTCTCATCATACGTTGAAAACAGATCTCAGGCAGTAGTACTGAACGGCTATAAATCTAATTGGACTAATATACCCTCAGGGGTTCCCCAATGGTCGTTACTAGCACCGTTACTGTTTATAATTTTCGTTTTTGATATTTCTAACTGTTTTAAAAATTCCCAATTCTTACTTTTTGCCGATGACATGAAACTATTTAGAACTGTTAACGATGCTACTGACTCAGCATTACTGCAAGACGATCTTCTGCAATTCGATATATACCTACTGCCTCAACAATAAACTTGACCTAAATGTATCTAAATGCTTTACTGTGTCTTTCACTCGTAAACGCAACGTATTAAAAAACAATTACTCATTAAAAATAAACCTCTATCTACTCTTCACGAAATTAGAGACCTTGGTGTCATTATGGATAGCAAACTTATCTTTGATACGCACATAAATTCAATTACCAGTAAGGCCTACAAGGCCTTAAGATTAATCATACGTTCCTGCAAAAATCTGTGTCGCCTTAAATCCGTAAAAATTATCTATTGTGCATTTGTCAGGAGCCACCTCGAATATGCTTCACAAGTTTGGAACCCTAGTTATAAAGTATATATTAATAAGTTAGAGAGCATTCAAAAGAAGTTTATTCGATATATTAAATTCAAAAAACTCCCAAGGCTACCCTATAACCAATTATGCATCAAACTCCACTTACTTCCATTGCATGTTCGGCGATACATAACTGACGTCACCTATCTGATCAAAATAGCCCAGAGCCTTGTCGACTGTCCCGACTTGTTAGCTAAGCTTCATCTCCTCGTCCCCTCACGTTCCCAGTCTCGCCGAAGACAGTCATTATTTGTTCCTTAGGCTCGCAAAACTTTAGACAAAACTCTTGTTGGCTTTCTGTATCTATGTGTGCAACTTATTGTTTTAGTGATAAGCTGTTAGTTTTCCAAATAAAATAAAATAAATAAATATAAATAAATAATTAAGCAAACGCGCATTTCGTGTACCGGTGACTACATAACGAACGAACTATAGGAGCACGATGTTACCTCTACTAAATTGAATCGGTCATAATTTCACGGGGAATAAAACGATCGGGTGCGGCGGTCGGAAGCGCGCGAGCGTTCTCACCGGCGTGCTGCGGCAGCTTGCGCTGCAGTGCGGCGCGGATGGTGGCGGCCAGCTCGTCGTCGGTGGCGCCGGCGCGCAGCGCGTCCCGCAGCGACACCTCCGCCTCGCCGAACAGACACACCTGCGGACACGGCGCGGTCAGGCGGGAGGCTCGGCGGTCGCGACGGCGGGCGCCCGCGAGCCTCGCACGCACCTTGAGGTTCCCGTCGGCCGTGAGACGCAGGCGGTTGCACGAGGAGCAGAAGGGCTGCGTCATGGAGGCGATGAAGCCGACGGTGCCGCGGTGCGCCGGCGCCTGCCACAGCCGCGCCGTGGCGTGCGGGCGCGGCGCCAGCGCGCGCAGGCCGGGGTGCGCGGCGGACAGCACGCGCAGCGCAGCGCGGTAGGGCACGAGCCGCGCCGCGTCCCACGAGTTGCCGTCGAACGGCATGAACTCGATGAAGCGCACCTCGAGCGCGCGCGTCCGCGTCAGCTCCACGAAGTCTAGGATCTCGTCGTCGTTGAAGCCTGCGAACGACGAGACAAATGAGACCCTCGCTCTACGGACCGCCGACTTCACGCAGAATAGTGAGCTGGAACCTACTATACTTATAGAGACAACGAAACGAACGAAGACATGTCACCGGTGAAAGGAAAATAAACTAAAAATAAAATAACTTGTCGCCAAACAAGTGATACGCGATAACTCCCACAACAGTTCATAAGCTCGATACGTTATTGACTGGCGAATCACACTACAGCACATGACTCTTTAGTTGTATAACTCGGCTGCACTGACATAAGCAGCTATAGACGTCCCACACGCACAGGCTCTCTCGGGGAGGGAGACAAAGATCCCAAAAAGACATTTGCACTGCTACAATCGCATGTCAAACTTTCCGTTTGGTTGGAAACGAAGAATAACGCAGAAAAGTCTGCACTCCATTACTCAGAATTTCTCACAAATTAAACTAGGACCAGATATTTCTTCACCACATCAAGAGAGCATAAGGTAGGTAGGGCACTTACAGGTAGCAAAGAGACTTAGTACAAAAACTCAAGGAATTAAGATCAAAGCTTGGATCACTGCAATTTCTTCTGGATGACAAATGGAGACTCTGCCTGTATGATAAAATAATTATTTCAAGACCCTTCTTAAAACTAATGTGGATGCATGATATCCAATTGTGAGGACTAGCGACCCACTCTAACATAGTTATCTTGCCCTTTGCTAATTAATCCCCTTTGGTCGAAATATATCCCCAGCTGGGACGTCTCTTACTTACCGGTCCTTCCACCCATATTCGCTCGATATATTTCTTTCGTGAATCCTTCATCCTCTCCATATGCCCAAATCAATGCAACATTCTTTCAGTCCATAACATTCTGTAATCAAACTATTGCGTATCCTGTCATTCAAAATAACACACACTTGAGAAGTGTTCAAGGATCTCATTTCTACCTAATCCTACTTTCTTGATTCTTCTTTTGTCATAACCGAGCACTGCATTATTATTATTATTATTATTTATTTGGGAAACTTGCATTATGGTTAGAGGGTTCATAAATAATAAATAAATAAATACGGGGAGACGGCAGGTGGATCAGGGTAATCACAAGGTGGCGGCCGAGAACAACGAAAGAATCTATCTATCTATATATACTCGTATATAAATGGTTTTCTAAGCTTCCCGGTGTAGTGCCGCCCGCATCCAGCGACTCCCCGCCACCGTAACCGTAACCAGGTCGTCAGACCATCTGATGGGGTGCCTGCCACAGATATAGATAGACGTGCCTGCCCACGCTGCGTCGTCCGGTCCGCGGTCGCCAGATCTGAACTTTTTCGCCCCAACGGCCATCAGCAATCATCATCATCATCATTCAGCCACAAGAAGTCCACTGCTGGACATAGGCCTCCTCCATGGATTTCCAAAAAGACCGGTTGGAAGCGGCCTGCATCCAGCGTCTTCCTGCCACTTGAATGAGGTCATCTGTCCATCTTGTGGCTGGTCGTCCCACGCTGCGCTTGCCGATATGTGGTCTCCATTCGAGAACTTTTCGGCCCCATCAGCCATCAGTTCTGCGTGGTATGTGCCCCGCCCACTGCCACTTCAACTTACTAATTCGCTGGGCTATGTCGGCGACTTTCGTTTGTCTACGGATCTCATCATTTCTGATTCGATCTCGTAGATAAATTCTGAGCATAGCCCTTTCCATAGCTCGTTGCGTGATCTTGAGCCTTCTTATGAGGCCCATAGTGAGAGACCACGTTTCAGTGCCATAAGTCATCACTGGTAACACACACTGGTTGTACAATTTTGTCTTGAGCGATTGAGGTATATTAGACGAAAAGACTTTTCTAAATTTCCCGAATGCTGCCCAGCCGAGTTGGATTCGACGATTGACCTCTTTCACGAAGTTGGACCGGCCTAGTTGGACTGTTTGTCCTAAGTAGACGTATTCGTCTACAACTTCGAGAGTCGAGTTCCCCAATGTTATTGGGGTGGGCACAACACGGGCGTTCGACATGACCTTCGTTTTGTCCATGTTCATTTTAAGGCCCACACGTTGGGAAACTCGACTGAGGTCGTCGAGCATTATGCCGAGGTCTTCCATCGTTTCTGCCATGACTACTATATCGTCGGCAAATCGAAGGTGCGTGATGTACTCGCCATTGATATTGATGCCGCGTCCCTGCCATTCCAGAAGCTTGAAGGCATCTTCCAGTGCTTTCGTGAACAGTTTCGGAGAGATAACGTCTCCCTGTCTCACGCCTCTTCTCAATGGAATTGCCTCCGAATTCTGCTCCTGTACTCGGACCGACATGGTGGCGCTGTTGTACAAGCACTTCAGCACCTCGATATACCGATAGTCAATACGGCAATGCTGGAGAGACTCGAGCACTGCCCATGCCCATGGCAAGCACAGGCAAATTATACTCCTCAGTCTTCTGTATAATTTGCCGCAGCGTGTAGATGTGGTCTATGGTACTAAAGCCCTTTCGGAAACCGGCTTGTTCGGGAGGCTGGAAGTCATCAAACCTGCGTTCGAGACGATTCGTGAGGACCCTCGAAAACAGTTTATAAACATGGCTCAGAAGCGAGATGGGTCAGTAGTTCTTCAATACTGTTAAGATTGCTCTCAACATACGCACGGGAGGAGACGCGCGGGCGGCGGATCGCCGCGACGTGACGTCACGGACACGAGCGGCGCAACGATGCGAGAACTCCGTCTCGATACTCCACCGGCAACGGACGCTACCGAATTTAAATAACATCTGTTTGACGGGATTTCTGTAATTTTTGACGGCTAATACACCAGCCCTATCCCTTTATACAGTCCACGTTTTATTTCACGTCCCGTAGGACCCTTGACATTGGTCCTTCAGGATTCTCACCGTCTTAATTTGCGGAAATATCGGTCAACGCCTCTCCAAATCTCGAAGCTCTTCAGTTGTGGTCTTCAGCTGCAAAAGAAACCTCGAACACTCTTCAATATCATCGTGTCACCGAGGAAACTTCGCCTAGCAACCGCACGCGCTCGAGAACAAAAGCGATCGGGAGTCGTCTATGCAACGGACTTTGGACCCATCGAACGTTTTTGCGAGTCACCTTCAAGACAAAGGAAATCACTTCATCACTGGTTGACGGTCTGGTTATTCGTGAGTCGTTCCAATTACTCCTTTCTTCTTCCTTTGTCTCTTATAGAATTCAAACAGCTTAATTTTGTGAGAATTGCCACATTTTCAAGTAAAATCATCATTTCTTTAATATTTAGCAAGTATTAGCCTTATAATCTTATTCATTCGTTCTTGAAGCTTAATTTTGCTAAATCAAATCACTCATCAACACCCATTATATTACTTGCACTGTTGCTAGCCGCTTATCTATTACCTACCGGCTGCCCATCTGTTCCTTTGTTACCGGCCACGCCTAAAGTTTTTTTTTTGCGCCGCACTATTGCCCTACTTATTTAATTAACCTTGCATTTCTGTTACTATGGCTAGTGAAAATCTTAAACAACTTACTAAGAAGCGTAGTTGTATGAAGGGCAAGATGACTATTTTCAATAAATATCTCGACGAATTTAAGTCAATCGAGACGCCCAGTAGCGTGCAATTGCTAGACTTAGAAAGCCGCTTTAATAAATTCGATGCCTTGTACTCCGCTTTCGATAAATTGCAGGACGAAATCGACTTGCTCGCGGACGAATCCGATGACGAACGAGAGGACTTCGAATCGCAGTACCACGAGCTGGTGGCAGAGGCGCGCAGTCTTCTCGGCGCTCAACCGATGCATCTACGCGATGCCCAGCGGGCTTCGGCCGTGGCGAGCTTCCAAGATGGACAGGCAGGTGGTCTTGTTTCTAAATCTAATTGCGTTAGATTGCCTAAAATTGATTTACCCGTCTTTCACGGTCACTATCAACACTGGCTGGAGTTTAGGGATACATTTATTTCATTAATTCACTCAAGACAAGACATGGATAATATAAATAAATTACATTATCTTCGTGCATCTTTAAAAGGCAGTGCACTTCTGGTTATTGATAACTTGGATTTTAAAGCCGAAAACTATGAGACCGCGTTTAGATTATTGTGCAGTAGGTACGATAATAAGAGATTGCTCGTAAATAATCACGTCAGAGAACTTTTCAATGTTGAGCACATGCGTAATGAGTCATGTTTAGGAATTCGACGACTTATAGATGTTACGAATAAAAATCTTCGTGCGTTGTCGACTTTAGACCAACCTACTCAGTATTGGGACACATTAATTATTCATATGATGTCAGAGAAGTTGGATAGTGTCACTCACAGAGTATGGGAGGAGCATAGGAATTCGCTCACTAATCCACCTACTTTAGATATTTTTATCACTTTTCTTAGCAACAGGGCAGACCTATTGGAGACTTTGCAAGAAAGTAAAGGTAAAAATAACAAAATTGAAACTTATAAGACCAACACTAACCTACTTATATCTACCAATAACAGTAACTTAAATTCTAATAAAAGTGTAAACAAACCCTTCACAAAACAACATAAAAAATCATTTTCTTGTCCGATGTGTAATCAAACTCATTATCTTTTTAACTGTGAAACATTCAGAGCCCTCCCCGTAGAAAATCGTATTCAAAAAGCCAAAGAATCAAAGGTGTGTCTTAATTGTTTACGTCCGGGGCACTTAGAAATAAATTGCAACCTAGTCTCATGTAAATATTGTAAAAAAAGGCACAACAAACTTTTGCATTTACATGAACCCGTGGTAGCCCCTGAGCCTGCGATGCCTTCCATTAGCCACTTTGCTAATTCAAACACTTCAAATCATGCACAGCAGCATACTACTCCGGCGCACATTTTACTGTCCACAGCGCTCGTGAAGGTGCTCGACAGCGCGGGTGACGTGCACTCCGCGCGGCTGCTACTTGATAATGGCAGTACCAGCAATCTCGTTACGCAATCACTCTGCGGTAAACTGGGTTTGTCGCGACGTAGTGTGAGCTCCACGGTGACAGGTATAAATAATAATACATCTAACATCACACAGTCTTGCAGCCTTACTATACAGTCGTATCACAGCGACTATAGCCTTACTGTAAACTGCTTCATATTGCCGCACATAACAAAATCTTTGCCGTCTACATTTATAAATATAGACCATATTCCTCTTCCTATGGGAATAAGTCTAGCTGACCCTTCCTTTAATGTACCTTCAGCAATCGACATCTTAGTAGGGGCCGAAGTATTTTGGTCCGTCTTATGCAATAATTCGATTGACTTAGGTAAAAACCAACCTAAGTTGTATGAAACGAAACTGGGTTGGCTGGTGTCTGGGTACGTAGCCCGCCTTAAGTCACCGTCTTCAGCTCCGGTTTGTCATTTTGTGTGCGAGGAGCCCAATCCAGACTTAACTCGTTTCTGGGAATTAGATACCGTCGCAGCCAAGCATTCTTTATCTCCAGAGGAACGTGCCTGTGAGCAGAGCTTCGTGGAAAACACTTATCGCAAAGAAGATGGTCGATTCGTTGTGACCATGCCGTTGAAGGAGGATCCTTGGGTCTTAGGCGATTCTTTTCAAAGGGCAAAATGCCGCTTTTTGTCTTTAGAGCGTAAGTTTTTGCGAGAGCCTATCTTCAATGATAGGTACATGGAGTTCATGCGGGAATACGAGCAGCTAGGCCACATGAGTGAAAACACCGGATCTTCACCTAGCTGTCTTCAGCCGCAGGATCACCAGGTCGAATATTTTCTTCCTCATCATGGGGTCCTGCGGGAATCCAGTCCTACGACGAAGCTTCGCACAGTCTTCGATGCTTCCGCCGCTTCCAATACAGGGGTGTCACTTAATGACATTCAAATGGTCGGACCCACTGTACAGGAAGATCTTTATTCAGTTTTGCTTCGTTTCCGGCAACATAAATATATAATAACCGGGGACGTCGAGAAGATGTATAGGGCCATCGAACTTAACCCTTCTCAGCGCCCTCTTCAGCAGATCATCTTCCGTTATGACTCATCGCAGCCACTAAAAACATACACGCTCAACACTTTAAGCTTCGGCACAGCTTCGGCTCCATACTTAGCTACCAAGTGTCTGGTTTCATTGGCATCCAGTGCCCTCGACAGTGACGTCAAGCAGTCTATAGAAAGAGATTTTTATGTCGACGATTTTATAAGCGGTTCGTCGACTGTCGAGGACACAATCAAACTTTGTGAAGGAGTTAAAACTATCTTAAAATCAGCTCAATTCAACTTAAGAAAATTTCAATCAAATAATAAATTCATTCTTGAACAAATTGCACCTTCTTCAGAATCAAACAATATTATGAATATTTCAAAAACAGACAATAATGTCTCTTCAAAGACTTTAGGTTTAAATTGGATTTGTGACTCAGACATGTTATCGTTCTCCATAAATATTGAACATCGTGCTAAAGTAACTAAACGTCACATTTTATCGGTCATCAGTCAAATTTTCGACCCCTTAGGCCTTGTCAATCCATGCATCGTGGAAGCAAAAAGTGTGATGCAGAGGTTGTGGATCGAAAAATGTTCCTGGGATGAAGAGGTCTCGCAGGAGATAAAAAACATGTGGAGATCATTTGTTGACACCTTACCTCTCCTTAACCACCTACAGGTTCCTCGCTGGGTACTTGCTGATGACGCGGTGGTGCATGAAATTCATGTCTTTTCAGACGCTTCAGGGCGGGCTTACGGAGCTTGTCTATACATACGCTCGATCGATAGGTCAGGGTCAATACAGGTTCGACTTTTAACTTCAAAAAGTAAAATCGTTCCCATCAAACCAACAACGACTCCGCGTCTTGAACTATGTGGAGCGTTGATGGCTGCAAGGCTGTGTACGAAAGTGTTAGGCTCTTTAACCTTACAAATCAAATCATGTAGATTCTGGTGTGACTCCACCATTGTTCTGGGGTGGTTAAATACACCACCAACTAATCTTAAGAATTTTGCTCGTAACAGGGTTCACGAAATTCAAGAGAGCACCTGTGGTCACACGTGGAGCTACGTACCGTCGAAAGACAATCCGGCGGATCTTGTTTCTCGCGGGCTGAAGGCTGAGCTCATCAGCAGTTCATCTCTTTGGTGGTCAGGGCCGTCTTTCTTATCAGAAATCGAATCTGAGTGGCCGAAAATGCCCAACGTGAGCGTGAAACAGGATCTACCAGAGTTGATTACTTGTTCATTCGCGCTTGATAATAATTTTAACGCAGATCATATAACTAACTTAATCAACAATAATTCTAGATTAATTAATTTACAAAACACAATAGCATATTTACAAAGATTTATTTACAACTGTCGTCATCCGACCAATAAATTAACTGGTCATCTTTCAGTTCAAGAACTTCAAAGTTCATTAAATTTAATAACGTGTAAGGCGCAAATGGAAATGTTTCCTGACGAATATGCTCTTCTTAAGGCCGGTAAGGCACTACCTAACAAAAATCGATTGAATTCATTAACCCCATTCTTAGACGCTGATAATCTGATGCGAGTTGGTGGCAGGCTTGATAATTCACCTTATGCTTATAGTACAAAGCACCCTATCATACTATGTAGTAAACATCATTTTACTAAAGTTATTTTTAGACATTTTCATCTTAGACATTTACACGCCCCACCTCAGCTTCTTTTAAGTATTATTAAACAAACTTATTGGCCATTAGGTGGCACAAGCCTTTCTAAATTCACTGTTCGCAAATGTGTGCGCTGTTTCAGGCACAAACCCGAAACTGTGCAGCCGATCATGGGACAGCTTCCTGAATCGCGAACCAATTTAGAATATCCATTCTTACATTGCTCAGTTGACTATGCCGGGCCAGTGATGATTGCAGATCGTAAAGGTAGAGGTTGTAAACTGATAAAGTCCTTTTTAGCAATCTTTGTCTGCAATTCGACCAAGGCCTGTCACATCGAGCTCGTTACGGCTCTGTCCAGCGAAGCATATATAGCCGCGTTGACGCGATTCACTGCACGGCGCGGGCCAGTTTTGTCCATTACGTCGGACAATGGCACTAATTTTGTTGGCGCTTCTAATGAGCTGGCTCGGTTTCTTGTAGAGTCAGACCTTGAAGGTTGCGTGGCTCAAGAAGGCATCGAATTTAAGTTCGTTCCGGCTTACACCCCCCACTTCAACGGACTCGCAGAAGCGGCCGTACGTTCCACCAAGCACCATCTTAAACGCCTTTTACAATTAACTCATTTTACTTATGAGGAAATGGTTACTTGTCTGTATCAAATCGAGGCTGTATTGAATTCTCGTCCTCTTACTCCTTTCTCCACAAATCCTTCCGACTATACTGCTCTTACCCCTGGCCACTTCTTAATTGGACGCTCACTGATGGCTATTCCACAATCACCAGTTCCTGAGGTCGACATCACTCGTCTGGACCGTTACAAGCGGATCCAACTCATCAAGCAGCATTTCTGGACGCGTTTCTCTACGGAATACGTTGGGCTGCTTCAAAAGAAGGTCAAGTGGCAAACGTCCAGCAATAATGAGCTGAAGCTCGGATCTCTTGTCCTGATCAAGGACAAAGCTCTCCCACCATTACTTTGGTCTCTGGGACGCGTCATCCAGCTCTATCCAGGAAGCGACGGTGTCACTAGAGTCGCAGAATTGAAAACAAAGAGAGGCACCATTCGTAGAGCATTTAATAACATCTGCCCACTTCCAGATCTTTGAAGTCTTCTTCACACTTCAACCCGGGGAGCATGTTAAGATTGCTCTCAACATACGCACGGGAGGAGACGCGCGGGCGGCGGATCGCCGCGACGTGACGTCACGGACACGAGCGGCGCAACGATGCGAGAACTCCGTCTCGATACTCCACCGGCAACGGACGCTACCGAATTTAAATAACATCTGTTTGACGGGATTTCTGTAATTTTTGACGGCTAATACACCAGCCCTATCCCTTTATACAGTCCACGTTTTATTTCACGTCCCGTAGGACCCTTGACAATAGAGTTATGCCCTTTCTTGAAGAACAGCGTCACCACGCTTCTGTTCCATGCTTCTGGCGTTTTTCCTTCGAGCACGACGGAATTGAAGAGCTTCTGAAGGACTTTAAGTACTGGTGTTCCACCCGCTTTCAGGAGCTCTGATGTGATTCCGTCCTCTCCTGGTGCCTTGTTATTCTTGAGCTGTTTCAGGGCCATCCTAATCTCGTACAGGCTGATGTCCGGGATGTCTTCGGTATAATGTCGGGTCAGTTTGGCTCTCGGATCTTTGATCAAACTGCTAACAGGTTTTGCGACTGAGGTGTATAGCTGTCTGTAGAAACTCTCAATCTCCCTCAGCACCTCTGATTTGGTCGACGCTATACTGCCGTCCTCTCTCTTCAGCTTCGTCAGCTGGCTTTGCCCAATAGACAAGTCTTTTGCGAACACTTTGGAGCCTTATTCCGCTCTATAGTCTCTTTAATACGTTCGGTATTAAAGGACCGAATATCGTGCCGCATAGACTTTGAGATATGTCTATTGAGCTGCCTATATGACTTAGCATCCTCGGAGGACTGCAGTTGCAACGCGCGACGTTTAGCCATTAGGTCGAGAGTATAGTTTGAGAGCTTTTGTGGTCTACTCGTACGGTTGGTAGAACCTCGAGCCCACTGTACGGACAGTTTCTACAAACCTGTTATTGATCTCGTCCACCGATGCGGCGCTCTCCAGGCACTCAAAGCGATTTGACAATTCGTGTTGAAATTTCTCGGGGTTCTGGATATGGGCACGAGTAGGTCGGAGCGTGGACTTCATGAGACGAGACCTCTCAAGTTTGACATTGATATTCAATGTGCCTCTTACTATTCCGTGATCGCTTCCGGTTTTCACCATGTTGATCACAGAGACGTCATTGAATATTTGTCTCTTGGAGGTCAGGATGAAGTCTATCTCGTTTCTCGTGGAACCATCGGGACTCAACCAGGTCCATTTCCTGTGAGGTGGCTTCTGAAAGAAAGAGTTCATCATAAAGAGTCCCTCTTTCTCCAGGAAGTCTGCCAACCTGTCCCCTCGGGTTCCGTTGCCCATAACCAAATTGCCCCACTCTCATCTCACCCTCGCTTCTTGTGCCCAGCTTCGCATTGAAGTCCCCCATAACCACATTAAAATAGGTCTCCGAGGTATGTATGGCCCTACTAATGTCCTCTACCTCCTCATCGGAGTGTGACGAGGTCGGTGCGTATACCTGAATGACCTTCAGCGAATATCTCTTAGATATTCTGAGTATTAGCTACACCACCCTGCTCGACACACTGTTGATGGCCAAAATGTTATTTACGAGGGACTTGTGGACGAGAAACCCGACACCACCCTGGGACTGTTGCTCGCCCTCCCGGTAGCAGAGCAGGTTACCGGATTTCAGGGTTATCGTGTCCTCGCCCTCTCGACGGACTTCAGATAACCCTAGGATATCCCAGTGTAACCTACCCATTTCCTCTTCCAGCTCAATTAGCTTTTCATCTGTCCTCAATGTGCGAATGTTGTGTGTTACCAGGGCCAGTCGTTTTCGTTTTTGGGGGTGGTAGCCAGATCTCTGCCGGAGATTCTTAGCACCCCTTGCTCCGCCGTTACCGTGGCCGCTACCGTTGCCAGGAATAGCGGAGCCGCCGGGGACTGGGGGCCTGGTTTTTTGGTGTATTGCCATGAGGGAATTTGCCTTACTCGCCACGCTTGGCATGCGGGTTGGCGAGCGCAGTATATCGTATTTTCGCAGAAGGCGCTGCTGCCCACCTTCTGGTAATATGTCCCTTAGCCGGTTTTTACGGCACCCGCGGGAAGAGATGGGGGGGTACTATTCTAAAGCCGGCACCCCACGGCCATCAGCAATAATTAAGTTGATTTTGTATACGTTTCTACAATAAGATCCCTGAGGATATAATAAGCTTGCCAGAAACGCGGTTCAGAAAATGTGTGAAGCACACTTTGTGCCAAAAAAGCTACTATAACATTAAAGATTTAGATGACAATGATGTCTGGAATTAAAGCCAGTTCAAATCATGAGTTTTAGAACAATCCTGTAAATAAGGACTTGAAAAGACTAACGCTCTGTGTCTAAAAGAGCGATCAAATGTTAATCTCATGTTAATCTCACGTCAAGCTAATTTCAGCCAATCACGTGCCGGTATTTTGAATTAATCTTAGATTAATCTCTTGTTATATTTGGACACTCTTTTAGAAACTGAGGCTAAGTTTGAGTTTTTTTGGCCATTTTTTCTCCAAAATGATCTAGATTTTGAAATGGACACCTAGTTTAACTTGTAACGTTCATTAAGTCGCAGTTTCTGTGCTACTTTGAATAAAAAAATTTTGATTTTGATACAATTTTCTATTTAGTTACTTCCAGACCAATTTATTCAACCTCAATAAACTGAAATTGGGATAACTTATTAAATTCATTACTTTAGAAAACAATTAAATACTTATGGCCAATACCAAACCGTGAAATCAATTTTCCACTCGATATGGTTCTCCATACAATGTGCGACACTCGAGTCGTGAAACGTTCACCTTCAGCAATCCAGCGGCGCGCGGCGACCGGTTTTACAATTTGTAAATATTCGTACACAACGCACTATATAAATATCATCTGTGAAAAAACAAAATACATACCTACCTACATAAGATAATTTTTATTTGCAAGATTATAACGACCTACCCATAGGTACAATGCAGTGTTCTAGGTTAACTTTAAAGATTGAAGCACGTTAAAGGTATGTTGTAAATTCAGGTATGAAGCTCTTACATACACTCACGCCTGTATCCCGGACGGGTACGCAAACAGTTAAAGTTACCTGTTTAAATATTTAATACCTCTGTGACCGAACTTTGCTCGGTATTTTTTTTCGTTGATCGTGTTTTTGGAAAAAAAAAGATAATCGGACTGAAGACAGGCTCGAACCGGGGTCTTCTGCTTTCGGGACCGCCCCATTTCCCACCTGAGCATTACAACCTGGTAGATGTTGGCGAAATTTACCTTCGTATACTATAGTACATTGTTCACCGAGAGGAGAAAGTGACCGATTACCGTCGAGGGTGTCGTTTGAAGCCCGAGCCGTAGGCGAGGGCTTTAAAACACCCGAGATCGGGAATCGCAGTTTCTCTCGAGTGATACATAGTGCTTTATACTACACCTGCTTGAAAGTTTTATTTTACTTTCTACGAAAACTGAATCCTCAAACAACACACAAATTGGAAATGGCGCCAATGGCGTCTGCAATTTTCACATGTTCTTTTTTCAAATTGTTTATCCTGCCGCCGCAGGGTCGCACTGCCAGCCCGACACCATCCAACACACAGCTGTGGCCAGTGTCATTTTGCGAACTTGGAGATAAAAACTCACTGTAAAAACTTTTTGGCTTTTGATATTTAGGTTACCGGCGCATAGTCTTACCCAAATTTAAAAAAGAAAAACCACGTAAGAAATGGATTTCCATACATACCCTTTTCTCTCCCGCTCAGATGCGTTTTCTCCCCGCATATTTGTTCGATATGCAATGACGTACTTTCTACCGTAAATTTGATAAAGTATCAAGGTACTTTCCAAGCAGGTGTAATATAAACGATATTTTAGCAGTTTTTCATTGCCTAAAAACACGGATAAAACGACGTTTTCTAAAAATGAAACCTACCTAGACCGATTTATCGACCATCGAAACCCTCTGCATACAAAATTCCACGAAAATCGTTGGAGCCGTTTCCAAGATTCAAATTACATATATATAGAAATCCATGGAGGAAGCCTATGCCTATGACTTCTTGTGGCTGAATGATGATGATGATATATATCAGCCACTATGGTTTGGTTGGACCTATTTATAGCCGGAATGATACCGGCTAGACCTAGTTTTACCCGAAAACAATCGGCTTATACTAGATGTAACCAAGAGGAAATGGCTACACCTAGACCTAACCGGCTAAAACTAGACGTCGCACAGTGTCGCGAGTCAATACAAAGATTTATCAAAATATTTTTTTTATTAAATTTTATATTTATTGAGGAAAAAAACTTTATAAATCATCACATCTATTGAAATATCACTGTTGAAAAGATGTCAAAGGTACAGGTGAGCAGGGGCTCATATATGTCTAAATATGGTCTTATATCTGGGTCTATCATTTTGGTTCTTCTTATAGAAGAAATAAAAGGATCGCAGGTTAGAAGCATCATCATCATGAGATCATGGTTGGTATTACAACGGGATGTTTTTTTAGTATGATGTTCTCTGATATTCCGAGCATCTTTTTGCCGTCCTTTAAGCAACGGGATGTTTTTCTAGTATGATTTTCTCTGATATTCCGAGCATCTTTGTGCCGTCCTTTAAGAGCATCCTCAGACAATTGTCCTATTGGAATGAGGTGGGACTGAATTACATCTGGGCCATGTATGAGTATTTTGTGGAGTGACATCGGCATGTAAAACCATGAATATAATTGAATCGTGTGATTTTAAAACAACACAAGTCACATGTGTTTTTAAAATGACACTTGTCAATTATTTTTTTTTTTAAATTATTTACACCTACCTATTGATTTACATTAGAAAAAAAAATTGTAGTTTATTCATACAGAAATCAATATAATATGCTAAAATATTGCTGTTGTAGATATTAGTATTTGAATAAAACTGTTTTTTATATTTTCTGCAAAGTTGTACTGAAAGGACATGTGTCGTTTTAAAATCACACGATTCAATTCCAAATATAAAGACCTAGTTTCGTTCAACAGATGTTTTTAAATACTTCTAGTTTAATTTTAATCCCACTAGACAGGTCTCTGTTGATTATCGAGAATTTTGTAATTAAAGTTTCATCTATACCAGTGATCTCGGCACTAGAACGTGCATTTTTAAAAAACGTTCTGGCTGTGTTTCCGTCACTAGACGATCCGTATCCCGGTTTAGGTTTATCTACCAACAAACCTTGCTTATTTTTAAATCGTTGAATCATTTTTTGTTAGCCTCGATAATCTTTTTATTACTGTCACCTCTTACTTGCCAACACTTCAAGGGTAACCTATATCCGATGCGTAAAGGACAAGCTACGAATCCAGTTGTGCAGAATAGATAGTCCATACTGATTATATAGATTTATCAGGTGTACTATCAGTAGCATTGGTAGTGTTCATCATTTATGGCGTTGCTCCACATATGTAGCATGTTTGTGTTGAGTTTATTCCAGTAACTGTATTGCATATACTCCCATCTACCACAGTGAAAATCATTTTGAAAACTAAATATCGAAAAATAAAAACCGACTTCGTAATACAACAACACTAAAAACAGTAACACTACAACACTAAAAACAGAAATAATTTAAACGAATATGACCTTTAAATTCGATGTAGGTAGTGTAGAAGTACAGTTTGGAGCCGGTGCCAAGTTACAAGACCAGCACATACATTTTGGGCACAGACTTCAATACTTATTTACACAACTAGGGCCGTAAAATAAAGAAAGGCCGATATCGCAGAAGTTTAAGGCCTGAGCCGCAGGCGAGGTCATAATATGCGATAGAGGGCTTTCTATTTCACAGTCCGTGTTGTGTTATTTAAAGGACGATTGTGACTAGTGTTTAACACATTCATGACTAATATTTTAAGTTGAAAACTCTGTTAATTAAGTTATAACATGTTTTGAAAAGAATAAATGTGGAGTTTCTTTGTTAGCTTCTTCTCCACATAATCCATTAATTGTGAAACTAACAACTTTGACGTTCATTAAGTAAACATTCTGTTTTTACAATGAATAAAAATATTTGAATTGAACTAAATATTCTGTGAATATTTCAAGTCTACCTCTTGCCATTATTAATATCGAGCAAAAAACGGCAAAAAAATCACGTTTGTTGTATGGGACCCCCCCTTAAATATTTATTTTATTGTTTTTAGTATTTGTTGTTAAAGCAAAAACAGAAACACATCATCTGTGAAAATTTCAACTGCCTTGCTATCACAGTTCATAATGATGTACCTGGTGACAGACGGTCAGTGAAGTCTTAGTAATAGGGTCCCGTTTGGCACCCTTCGGGTACGGAACCCTAAAATGTACCTTTGATAAGGACGACGTTCAGCTTAACGGGCATCTCGAGCTGCAGCGCGAGGTCGAGCGCGGCGCGTGCCTTGGGCAGCGCGGGGCGCCGCGCCATGCGCTGGTAGCGCTCGGGCCGCAGCGAGTCCAGCGACAGGTTGAGCGCGGCCAGCCCGGCCGCCTGCAGCGCCGGCAGCCGCCGCGTCAGCGCCACGCCGTTGCTGGTGAGCGCGAGGCGCGGCGCGCCGGGCAGCGCGGCCAGCCGGCCCAGCAGCTCCGGCAGGTCGGCGCGCAGCGAGGGTTCGCCGCCCGTCAGCCGCACGCGGCGCACGCCCAGCTGGCAGAACACGCGGGCCAGCGCCACCACCTCGTCGCTGCTCAGCAGTGCCGAGCGCGGCGACAGCGGCACGCCGCACTCCGGCATGCAGTACTGGCCTGTCGACGGACCGACATTACTCTGATAATGGTGACCCTCGCTATATGTCTACAGTAGGCTGCAGATGTGTATGTCATTTTATTCCTTTTCTTATTGATTAAAAAAAATAGAACTAGGTACTATTAGGTACCTATGCTGTGAAGTGTGAGTCCATGCATAACAATACAAGTTACCCAATTTATAAACAAAAAAAAAACTAAAATGGTGGTGTGCTTGTATTATCAATGGGAATTTTAAGTAGCCGTCCAAGGTTACACTAATGTCTCCAGCAATAATATAGTAAAATACTTATTGTAACAGGTGTATCGTGGCTTTTTGTTTTTTTTTTTTATTGTCTTGCTTGATTAAAGTAAGGCACCTATGAAATTATGTATTATTATAATAATAACTTCCACACAATCCCGACGCACAACCCACACCCAACTTTACCCTCTAACCATACAATCACTTGACCTGGTCCCAAACTGGGATACCCTGTGCTATGGTAACCAGGCAAGTACATCACAGACATAAAAATACACCCAGACTCAGGCCAGTCAGGAATGACATGTACTGTGTTCCGTTTGGTCTGAGTGTCATGTACTGACAGCGCAGGTTGCAGCGCTCCGTGAGCGAGATGCGCAGGTAGTCGTGCCGCCGCCCCAGCGCGTCCGTGAGCGGAGCCCGCGCCGTCGCCCCCTGCGACACAACACACACAACTCAGTAGCGCCGGCCGCGCGACCTCCGGCCCTGGGCCGGGGCGCTGATAGCCAGGTAGGTACAAACTTACATCGCTGAGCAACCGGCGCGCCGCTGACCCGAATATTACGCCGCGCGCGATCATTGCGTCAGCTCACTGTAGATAACCAGCGTGTACAACGGAGCGACTGAAGGCTCCGGAAGCGTGCAAGCAACTGTTGAACTGTACTGTATGTACCTACCACCAGTCATGTTACACGAGAACCCACTTGAGTTAACAAACCAATTAAAAATTTGCACAATCAAACTGAAGGATGCCACCTTATGCTGTTTATTTCACGCATGCATGATTCCAGGCACTAGGTACGACTTTCCGGCAGAAAATTTCAATTCGGAAGGTAACGTTTTTGTAAGAGTTACATTTTTTGCTTATAATTTATTAAAGGCAGTATTACATCCTCTTTCTCTTTGGTCTTAGGTAGGTACTGACTGATCAGTGCTGCTGATCAGTCAAGATACCAGTGTTGCCAACTCCGTAACTACAAAATATGCTAGATCGACGTCGAAAATAAGCCAAAAATATGCCAACTCTCTATTAAATATGCTAAATTAAAATGCCAACTTATGAATTAAAATGTTTATTCATTTAAATGTTTCATAATCTTATTCCCATCTAATGTTATGCGGAATAATAGTATATCAGTCAAACAAAATGTCAATGTCCTCGTCATCATCAGTAACATCAACAGTTGTAGCTGATGTTGAAGGTTCTATCGTAAGTGTCTTTGCTACCAATACAGCGCAGAACACTGTCTGGCACTTCGTAGGAATAACAGCACTTCCCTACTCTCTCGAGTCCAAATCTTATATGTACAAAACCAAATGAGTTTGATTAAAACAAAGCTCAGAAATCGATTGACAGTGAAAACGCTCAACTCTATTTTGTAAGAGATCATCAAGAAAGAGACTGCACTCCTGATCTCCTAAATCTGTCATAATTTCGTTTTCAACGGTCTGCAACCCCTCTTTAAAATCTTTTATTTGCTCCCAGCTGACCTATAATGTTGATTATACTTACGCCATTATTTATTTGTCATAAAACTCAAAATTCAAAAGAAATTGGTAAATCGCACGGAATATCAGACGTAAGTGAGTCGGTAACGAACGAATAGACGACGAAACCAATGAGTCCACAATGTAACATAGACAAACTAGAATGCTCCAATATTGTTATTTTAAGATTGTTACCTGTTTTACATGCCTAATAAACAAAACAAAACAAAACAAATCAAAACAAAATAAACCAAAAATATTGGAATCACAGTTAGGATGATATTCGCCCTAAAAGTGTCGCCGAATAAAAATATTAGTGATGGGCCGTAGAGTTACGTTCGGAAACATGTTATCGCTCACGTTAAAAAATGCTAAAAATTATAAATAAATATGCTAAACATAAAGAAAATATGCCAAATTTAGCATAAAATATGCCAAATTGGCAACACTGCAAGATACTGCAACTAAATTATTTTATTTTTTTGGTATAGGTAATGGCTTTGCACGACTTGTGCCTACGCCAGTGTCAACTTTACTGTCAAGCAACTGTAGAATGAATGAATGAATGTTTGTTTGATTGTTTTATTAGAATAAGTTATTGAGTTTTTTTCTATGAGGGGATGATGATGGGTGAACTTGAAGGGGAAGATGTTGTATATTCTATGAATAAAATAAAAGCACTCGTCGAATGGCCATCTTGACGTTTACTTCAGATACCCCTTGTCTACTTAAAAGTTTTCTGAAATTTAACGCTATTGAGGCTTCATGCCATAACTCCAACTTACTTCCTATTTCTCATTGCCCGTATAATTCTTTAGTATAAGTTCCAAAAGTCCGTCCGTTTTGATTTAGGTATTGCGAAACATGGCTTATGTCAAAATTGTGAGTTCAATAGCCGGATCCACACCAAGCGATCCATTTTGGATCGGCGATCCCGCGATCCGCGATCCTGATCCGTGGAGCGTGGATCACGGAACGCACTTATGCGATCCAGTTGCAAATTTTAGCGATCCTGTCGGGGTGCTCCAAGACGCTCCAGCCGATCCACACTAATCCAGTCAGTCGAACTCTATCTCGCTATGCCGACTAATTTTCCGCCAGGCATCTTCTCTTACACCTCTATTTGTGTAATTGGTATCATTAGGATCCCATAAACATTTATTCTTCCTATATAGGGAAATTAAACGGATACATTGCGAATTATCCATAACGGCGGATCACGCGATCTGTCGCCCGAATCAAAGAGTATGTAATCACTATGTTTTGCTGGCCCGAATCACACGCAAGTCACACAACACGTCTACACCGCGCGCGCCAAAAGCCTGCGGCTCCTTTGAGGCAGGACAAAAAACGAACAACAAATGGATCGCGCGCGCCTCGGAGCCATAGAGTAGATAGATAGATAAAACATTTATTTGCATCTGCGTACACACACATATACAACAATTTAAATGCTAGAAATAGTTGCACAAGAGAAAACAGAGCACAATTTTACAACATTGAGACAAACAGAGAGCACAAAATTGCAAGCACAGGTAAAACAACAGAATACGAGAAAACGATTTGTGGGTGTGGCAAATGCAAAGGGGCTCTGACTCAGCATATGCTGAAGAGGCAGACCACTCCAGCGCTGGTCTTCCGTCAGTACCCAGTAAAGCGCTGACGTGCAGCACTCGGAAACGAAACCAGGTTAATAAATAAATAAATGAAACGGCAGCAATTGGATATTCAAGTGTCAAAGTATAAATTATTAATGATAGCATTAACGGTATATTAAATTAAATAAGTACATATTGAATAAATGTCATTGTGATAGTAATATGTCGAATTATGATATAGTATTTAATATTTATTTATTTAAGTGCATGCTTCGTGACGAAGTAATGGCCAGCAATTGTGTATGTCCCTTTATAATAATAATTAATTAATAAGACACATGTCAAAAATATAAATAGGATTACCTACATTATAATTTAATTGAGAAAATAAATAAATAATAAACTCGTGGATGAGTGCGTAGGAAAAATTATGAAGAAATAAAAAAAAAGTTGTTGGTCAATGAGGGACCGACTTCTGCGATTCAAGGAGAACCTTTTTATATTTGACTTTAAAGCTAGCCTTAGAGTTAAGCTATCTTAAGGGTGGAGGGATGTCATTCCAGCACTTGGTGGCCTGAAATCGAAAGCTACCGCGGAAGGCGGCAGTTCGATGTTCAGGCACACCAAGCGGGTTTGAACATGCCCTGATTTTGTTGCTGTCACCTATCCACCAACGCCAAATAATTTTTTCGTATAGATACGTTGGTTTCTGAGTTTTAATAATTCCAAATAATAAAGTTGCCATAAATAACTTTATCCTATTACCCATTTTTAATAAGTCCGCATTATTAATATATGGTGTGATATGTGCCCGAGCTGGTATGTCATAGCAAAAGTGGACGCAAGCGTTTTGGACACGTTGCAAAAGTTTATGGGTCTTTGCAAATAAACAAGGTCCGTAGGCAGTCAAGGCATAGTTCAGCTTGGACATTATTAGTGTATCGCAAAGGAGAGCTCGAGTATTTACACTCAGAAACCTGCGTAGCGAGTATAAAATTCTTAGTCTGAAGAAACAGTTCCGTGCGACCTCCACTGCATGCTTCTCGACCCTAAGGTCACTATCCATTATCACGCCCAGATTTCGCGCTTCATTAACAAACTCGAGACGCTCAGTCTTAATATAAATTACTGGATTTAATGCCAAAATTTTTTCCTTCTGACTTTTGGAACCCAGAACCATTACCTTGGACTTTTTTTGGTTAAGTAGCAGGCAGTTACTATCGCACCAATTTGAAATGCGTTCCAAGTCATCATTAATAGACTTCACAGATTGTGTAAAATTGTCGAGATCAGTGGAAATATAATCAGCGGAATACTCTGGTATTGTCAGATTCCTTAAGCTCTCTCCAGGCACTAGTTAAATTTCCATTTTTCCATCTAAATCATCCAATAATTTTTGATATACGTAAGTTATTACTTCAATACTGTGAGAGAGGTCTTACTGTTCATTTTGGTTGGGTCCCTTCCCATTCCGATAGGTATAGTGGGCAATGAAAAAGCAGATAAACTGGCCAATGAGGCTGTGGAGTGTGGGGATCTGTTTCCGTCCCAAAATTATTCTAGCGATCTCACCACTCTTCCCAGGGTTTATCTCCAGGGAGTCCTGGGATAAAATCTGGGCAAAGGATTTCACAAAAGGTATTCATTACCACAGAATTCAACCTGTTATTTCATCAAAGCCCTGGTTTTGTCGCACCGATGCCAAGTTCGATCCGCTTGCGTCTGGGCTATACTTCAACCCCGGCCCACCTTGCTAAGCTTGGCATTGTACAGTCCTGCCTGTGCTTGTGGAGCTGCGGTGGGAGATATAAATCATTTGTTATTTTCCCGAACTAATTTTGATAATTCTTCCTTCTTTGCTTCCCTGACTTCCCTCGGTATCCCCTTTCCTTCCTCAGCATCTTGCCTTTTATATAATTTTGATGTAAATATTTATAAATGTATTGCTAAGTATATAATGTAAGTAACATAAGCAGCCTATATACGTCCCACTGTAGGGCAGAGAGAGAGAGTAACAATGATATTAAAATAAAATTTAATTTAAGATTTTATTGTACATATAATTTTTGAACTATATTATATTCCTAATGTCCTTATCACCTGATTTTAATTAGGTATATTCCTAATGTTCATATTATTTTACAATACCTTTTTCCAAATTCCGTTTAATTTTTCGTTTTAAATTCTGTTCCGTTTCCCTACCTTTAACCCAAGAAACATCCTTGCTTAACCTCAGTCATCGTCCTCGATAACTTGACACTGGCGTAGGCACAAATAGTGCCAAGCCATTATCCCAAAAAAAAAAAAACTTGTCAAAAGCTCAGATTAATAAAAAAGTATATACAGCATAGAGTATAGTAATCAATCATTGTATCACAGAGAATATAATTGTGTGTCAATAATGACATAAGCACAGCCCGTGCATTGCCAACCGTGGAAAAAAAAACTCGTAAATCGTAATCTGTGGTAGTTGTTTACCGAAAATCAGTTGTTTGGTATGTGGTTCTTTATTTTCAAGAAATTCAATTGAATTGTGGTTAATATCGTTTTCTGCATATACTCGCTATCCGCTTAAGTGATTTTCTGAACTATAATGAAGTAATTGCATCTTACAAGAACATAAGTTTTCCTATATAAAAGAGTATGTCCCTGTTTCCGGCGTACGCGGGGCCGTGCGAGTCGGATGCGCTGGTGCAGGCTCCTCACGCGCCCGCGTGGCCCGCTCAGCAGCAGCCGTCGCCCCCGCCCGCCTCGGGGGACGAGGCCGCGCTGCTGGACAGCGACAGCGACAGTCCTCCGCCCGCGCCCGTGCGCCTCGCCGGCCCCCCCCTCGACGCGCCCTACTATGAACAGCGGCGCGGCGAGCGCGGAAACCTGCGCGTCTCCACACTCTACCGTCCCGGTCGCCCAGAGTAATTACATTACCTACACAGCTCTCTTTCTTGTGTCTATACTCCACACCGTAACGCTATTGAGGCTTCATGCCATAACTCCAACTTACTTCCTATTTTTCATTGCCCGTATAATTCTTTAGTATAAGTTCCAAACGTCCGTCCTAGAGCATGGATACCGTTTTTCGGTAATACCGGAATACCGGACAGAATATTCGAATTTGAAAAACCGGTTTTGTATAATCCTAATACTGGTATTTCGATAGTTTCGGTATTACTATACCCAGCTTCTAGACGCGCTGTTAGATTCTACATCCATATAATAACTTAATTTAACGTAAAACATTGGGACTTTTCTAGATTTCCAGTCTGGTTTTACGATTTTGCTGCAATTTTTGAGAGCCTGAGACTGTCTAGATACGGAACTCATGCTTTCTAGGATTTTGGAGTGTCGGTATCAATACAGTCAAATGTTTAACACTCACCTCAAATATAGTTGCGAATTAATTGATGTTAACTATTTAAAATCACAGTTCATTCCTGTGAATTGCGGTGTCCCACAAGAAACTAGTGTTGGTCTCCTGCTCTATGTGGTTTACCTACGGTACAGTAGTCACATAATACAGTATTGTAACCAACTGTAAGTATCTTCAACAGCCACCAAGTTAAAGATATTAGCGACAATAGGCATTGTCCTAAATATTGTTTTTGAATTCAAAACGCGAGGTTAGCCGCCATGTGTAGCGTTGGAATTTCGCTCCATTGGCTTACAGCCATAATTAACCTAAATTTTGATAATTTCTTTCGTTTTCGGAACCTTTTGTTTACATTTTGAACTTGACAGTTGTTTTTTTCCCTAAGGATGTCCTACTTTCTTCATTTGATGGTGTGGTCATATCACAACTTTATTTATTGGTTTTTGCACGGACGAAAGCGGAGGTAGATTGATATATCGCTCCTTTTTGTCTGGTTGTCTCCTTGATTAAAAAAAAAAAAGTCCTTGACTCATTCATTCTTTTTCCGGGTCTTCAGACCAAGGCCTCCATCATGTAGTTTTTTTCTTTTCCGCGGCGTGGCCGCGAATATCGTGTCAATCGACGGTAAAATGGCTCGATTGATTGTTTATTTTGGATTTTGGTGAGTAGCTTTACTGGTTTTATAAATTATTTTTCGGTTTCGCACTGATTTGTGGAAATTTATCGAGGTGTGTCTTTTCAGATTTTGTCAATTAAATTTTCGACATGTCCCTGAGGATATAGAAGACGGGATTTGTCATCAATTTCCATTTATGTAAGTATTTCCATTATTCGCCAGGGAGAAGAAGCGAATTTCGTTCGAAATACCTTCAAATTTTTTCGTGCTAACCTAAGTTACGCATTTTCCATTACAGATTTTCTTAACTTTTCGCTTAAATTGCGACAAAATGCAGACGTCGTGATTATTTACATTTAAAGAAACTCGGTGAGTGTTCTTGATTTTCCTTTTAAAAGTATGGGGAAGCTCGCGTTCTTTTCCATACATTTTACATTCTCATTTCCTCGGTTAGAAGTGCTAAAGTGTTAATCGCGGATTTGTTTTCTTTTCCAGACTGTTGGTCGGGTTTCTTTCTTTCTTTCTTTCTTTCTTTCTTCCTTTCTTTATATATTTCCAATTTTCATTCCAAAACTCCACATTTCCTCGGGGTTCTACTTTGGTGCGGAGAGGTGGTTGCTTCCTGAAGATAATAAGATGGACGGCCCCAGGTTTCCCGCTGATAATTTATTTAATTTACCCGGATAATTTTCGGTATGTAGATTTACATTTCCATTTCTTTGTTGGAGAGGCATTCTATGTTCCCAATGCTCTCACCAGCCTAACATATATTCAAGCGATAATCTCAAGTTTCCAAGACTTAAGTTTTCAACATTATATTTTCCAAATTTTCCACGTAGCAATTTTCCGACTTTCTACTGTGCGATTAAAACTATTTACCTATAGTTTCCAAGCTAAATTGTAGTAACAATATTACTTTAGATTTCCTAAGTGCGTTTTTTGCATAAACTCTTTTCTGGCAAGCGGCCAGTGGTTAGGAGTTCTTATTTTCTGAACCCATGTACCTACTGTGACTTTCTTGGGGACACTGAGACCTAACTACAGACTGCTAATAATAGTCAATCTATCTAATTTAATTAGAACTTTCTAAAATAAAACCAGGTTTGACGGCCTTCCGCCCAAATGTACATTTCTATTTAAAAAATAAATAATTATTACTAGAACTAAATTCACTTTGTTTCCTTAATCTCCCACTGCAGACTCAGTCATCATACCCGCCTTGCGATTAAAACCCAAGCGCTTTTCCTCTGACTATCCACGGTATCTTCTTTTAGTGCTGGCCTGGCGCCCGAGATCATATTTTTCTTTCAGCCTATTTGCCTAAGGTGTTAGGGTAGAGGGGCTCTAGTAAAACTTATATTCCTTTCTTATAATTTTATTATTAATTGGTCAGTGCAAATTCATACATAAAATAATTGGTTCTATTTGAACTACAGGTCGAGCCCCGCCTTAACTTGAAGTTCAATTTGAACATCTTGTCAATGTGACACCTTAATAATACCTAACAATAAATTTCCAACATACGTTAAATAAATTCTCTAATCCTTTCTTTTCTTTTTTTTAAAAATTCATTACAACTGACGCCTAGCGAACAGGGACCTGAAATATTTCTTACATTCATACATACCATACATTATTTCTTTATATTTTTTACTTTTTCCTGAGTTCTGCTTTTGGAGGTTAAACTTTTAGTTTGCTTGGATTGCTTGGATTATCGCAATATTTTCTTTTATTTTCCATACATACATGCATATTTAGCAACGTAGTTGTTAAGTAAGGTTCTCGACTGTTATAATTATAATGCTATAACTTTATTTTAACAGTTTTTGCTGTTACCTTATTATTATTTTGAACTGTGTACTAGCTTTAAGCAGTGAATTTTTTGGTACCTGTTTTTATAATGGAAGGGTTTTCTAAGGACTTAGTTTCTATGGACGAGAAGGTAGCTACTAACACTATGGCTACTCAAACTTCAAATATTGTTACATCTGAACCTGAGAGTTTAAATCTTTTGGAGAATCATCCACATCTGGACATGATTGATGTTACAGTTCCATTACCTACTAATGCCAATATGAATTCTAGCTCTGTTACTAGAGCTGACTTTGCAAATACTGCTTTGTTTCCAACTAAATTAAGTAAATATGTTGACTTGACTAAATCAAAGTTAAGGTTTGACGGTTCGACTTGCGTCAGAGAATTTATACAGAGACTGGAGGAGTTTCAACTTGCACGAGACGTTGACAGCGACTTAATTGTCAGGGCTTTTACTGAGGTGTTAGACGGTATCGCGTTACAATGGTACAGGACAATTCGTGAAAAAGTTCACTCATGGCATACATTGAAGGTTGAACTTCTTAAACAATTCGATCGGCTTGATTTCGATTACCAAACCGAACTTACGTTACGCACTCGTAAACAATTACCTACTGAAAGTTTAGCGAATTTTATTGTTGAAATTGCATACCTCAACAACAATTTATCGAATCCTCTTGGTTTTCTTACATTATACGAAATAATTCGTCACAACATTTTGCCTACATACGCCGTACATCTTATCGGCCGGAATATAACTTCTCTTGATTCCTTAACTAGGCTCGGTAGAGAGGTTGAGCAATTTTTGCCCCCTGCTCCCGCGATGAGAAATATTTCAAACGTTTCAAAAATTTCAAACATTTCAAAAGTTTCAAATATTTCAAAAAATTCAAATTTATCCTCGAACACGAATGTGGTACAATCTGAAGTGATTTGCATGAAGTGTCAAAAGACTGGTCATCACTTCAAGTTCTGTAAAGAATTCCTTGGTAAGGTGTGTTTTCGTTGCCGTAAACAAGGAGTCACTGCTTTAGAATGTGATAAATGTAACCCTTCTGTCGAGGCTAATTGTCCAAAAAACTTATAAGGACCGGTCGAACTCGATTTCGAACTCATGAAGTGACACGAACTTCGGCTGGTGAAAATTTAAAATTAAATTCTCCTGAACGTCCTCAGGACTTCAAAGATTGGCTTGCTTATCTCAATGTGTTTTTTGGAGTTCATAATGCTGCACCCATCCTATTCGTCAAGAACAATGACCAACGTCCATTCTTGGAGTTTCAAGTGGGCGAGAAAAAGTTCTCTGGTTTATTGGACAGCGGAGCAAATCATTGTGTATTAGGTTCTAATTTACACTTAGAGTTTCAGAAATTAGGTTTCAAGATCAGACCGTTGCGTAAGATCGCTCGGACCGCTGATGGATCGAAGACGGATATCCTAGGAGTCATAGACTTGCCTATAACATGCGACTCGGTCACACATATTATTACTTTCATGGTAATTCCTTCGTTTAAACCGCCTATTATATTAGGATTTGATTTTTGGCTACAATTCGGCTTAGCCGATAATCTATTTAAGAATATCACGTTCGTGAACGATTCCGAAATAAAAATTTGTGCAGTTACTGCTGCAACTGAATTGTCTCCTTCTCAAAAAGAACAATTAGATGAAATTATAAAACTTTATGAGGATATTTCTTATGAAAAGAATGGTTTGGGCTTAACCCATCTTGTGGAACATGAAATAGTGACTACAGGTTCTCCTATTAAACAACGATATTGGCCTTTAAGTCCTGCTAAACAAAAAGAACTATACGATGAGGTTGAGGTGTTATTGAAGGAAGGTATAATCCAACCATCAAAATCTCCTTGGAGCTCTCCTGTCTTAGCAGTAGATAAGAAAGATGGTGGTATTCGATTGTGTTTGGACTCGCGTAGATTAAATTCTGTTACCGTAAAGGATTCATATCCACTTCCTTATACCACACGTATTCTAGATAATCTTCGTGATGCAAAATTTATTTCAGCTATCGATTTGTCAAAGGCATTTCTACAGATCCCGCTTGCTGTTTCATCCCGTGAAAAGACAGCTTTCGTTGTCCCCGGCAAAGGCTTATATGAGTTTGTACGTATGCCATTTGGGTTGACCAACGCTCCTGCAGAATTACAGCGGTTGGTTGATAAACTGTTTGGTCCAGAATTCGACAGTCATGTATTTTGTTATTTAGATGATTTAATACAGGTTTCCACAGATTTTCAGGCACATTTAGATCTACTTCGCAAGATTCATAAAACCTTGAAGGAAGCTGGTTTAACGGTAAATCTCAAAAAATGTTCCTTTTGTAAAGAAAGATTGCGTTATTTGGGTTACATCGTTGATGGTGATGGCTTACATACTGATCCTTCCAAACTGGATGTCATTGAAAATTTTCCACGTCCTACAACTGTTAAGCAGTTGCGTAGTTTTCTAGGTATGTGCTCTTATTATCGTCGATTTATTTCCAAATTTGCTGACATTGCATCTCCTTTGACACGTTTGACTGGTGGTAGTAAAAATTCAAAACATTCACTTATTTGGAACTCTGAAGCTGAAAATGCATTTATTGCTTTGAAACAATCATTAGTATCATCCCCTGTTTTACAGTGTCCTAATTTCGAGAAGCCTTTCTTTTTACATTGTGATGCTAGTTCTGTAGGCATAGGAAGTGTTCTAAGTCAAGAAGATGACGACCATTCTCAACATCCTATTGCGTTTTATTCTCGAGCTTTATCTAAGTGTGAGCAAAACTATAGTACAACTGAAAGAGAACTTTTGGCAATTTTAGATTCAATTGAACATTTTCGACCTTATATTGAAGGCATGAAATTCACGGTTATTACAGATCATGCTAGTTTAAAATGGTTACTTGGTTTAAACAATCCTAGTGGACGCTTAGCTCGTTGGGCTGCTAGAATTTCCCAATTTACATTTGACATTATTCATAAAAAAGGCTCTTTACATGTGGTTCCTGATACGCTTTCCAGAATTGAAGTAGCTTCACTTTTTGTTGACGAAATACAAATCGTTGCACCTGATGATGAAATAACAGATGTTTGGTATAGAAATATTTTCATAAATTGTCAAAAATATCCTGTACGATTTAAAAATTATAGAGTTGAAAACGAAGTACTTTATAAATATTGCAAATCAAAGTACTCTTTAAATTCAAATTTGGACTGGAAAATTGTTATCCCTAAAGAAAACATTTTAGATACTATTCGAAATAATCATGATGATGTAAATTCAAGTCATTTGGGTATTCATAAAACGTTAAATAAATTAAAAGCTCATTATTTTTGGCCTAAAATGTTTGATGATGTTCGCAAGTATATTAATTCATGTGATACATGCAAAGCTTATAAGCATTCTAATGCTCCCCCTTTTGGTACAATGATAAATCCTAAAACTGTTGATCGCCCTATGGTGATGCTTTCGATTGATATTATTGGAATCTTACCTCGTACATATTCTGGTCATCGTTATATCTTGTCTGTGGTAGATGTGTTTACGAAGTATTGCTGGATTTTTCCGCTGGTCAATGCTACAACTCGCGCCGTAGTAAAGTTCCTCGAAAAAGATGTATTCCTGAAGTTTGGGGTTCCCAAGGTCATTGTATGCGATAACGGTTCACAGTTCATTTCTAAAAATTTTGTACATTTTTTACATCGATATAATATTAATAAAATATTCTATAATACCTTATATACCCCTCAGAATAATCCTGTTGAGAGGTATAATCAAACTATAGAAACTTGTATATCCTGCTTTGTTAGAGATGATCATAGAAGATGGTCTCAATTTCTTCCTCATGTTCAGTTGGCTTTGAACAATAGTGTTAATTTAGCCACGGATTTTACTCCTAACTTTCTGATGTTCGGTAGAGAACTGATAATTGACGCTTCGTTGCATCGCTTCAATGATTCTTTTGATTTAGATACCATTGATTTTTCTAGTAGGCAAACCTTTGCTGATTCTTTATCTGTTCTCAAAGAAATCTTTGAGAAAGTTTCTTCTTCATTGTTGGACGCATATAAGCGTAACGCGGCCAACTATAATAAGGGTCGTAAGGTGGTTTCTTATAGTGTAGGTGATATTGTTTGGAGGCGTAATTTTGTTCAATCTAGTGCTGCTTATTATTTTTCGGCTAAATTGGCTCCTAAGTTTATCAAATGTAAAGTTGTAGAGAAAATTTCAAATAACGTGTATGTTTTAAAGAATCTTCCTAATGGGAAAGTTGGTCGTTTCCACGTTAAAGATATAATAAAAGTTTAAAATTTATTTCCATTTCTAACCTTTTCGGACTATTAGTGATTGCTATATTAGGGTAAGTCCTTTGGTTGGGAAGGTGACTTTGTAAAGATGATGAATGTTGTATGAAAGGATAATGGACTTTTGAAAGAGAAAGAGTGTAAGAGAAATACTGTGTATACAATTACTAATTTTAAATTAAATATTTTTCAATGCTTAGGACATTTCGGGTCTAATAATTCCCATTCTAAATTAAAACACTAAGAAAGTTTTTGTATATATATTTTTTGTATAAAATTTTATATTCTATATACCTCTCTTTAATTTAGCTGTCTAGCTAATATACATTCATGTCCATATAAATATTAAGCTAACTAGCTATACATACCTTAATTTTAGTCACCGTAGTTTAAGTTGTAAAGAACCTCGGATTTGACACATGCATTCATTCATATACTTTCTCGATTTTGACATATTCGAGGCCTTTGGTCTCGCATACTTTTCACCTCGTGCATGGAAGTCTGGTTGGTTGTTGTTCCAGTCACGATGGTTATTTTGTTGCTGCTCTAGGTATTGAGTTAGTATACACATACATTTCATTCTATACCTTTTACCTCGTGCATGGAAGTCTGGTAGGTTGTTGTTCCAGTCACGATGGATATTTTTCGTAGCTGCTCTAGGTATTGAGTTAGTTTACACATACATATTTGGACTTTGTGCATGGAAGTCTGGAAGGTTGTTGATCCAGTCACATTGTTTCATCTTACTTTTTCAATTTTTTTTTTGGTCGTTGTGCATGGAAGTCTGGTAGGTTGTTGTTCCAGTCACATCGTTCCACCTTTTTGTTACAGCTTTGCTATTATGAAGCTGTAATGAACCTTGATACCATATCCTGAGCTGCGTGCATGGAAGTCTGGTGAGTTGTTGTTCCAGTCTCGTTGTCTCTTATCTTCATTTTATTGGGGTTTATTTTGAAAGGTGATGTTCTACTTTTAGACTCATCGGGGTTGGTTTTTGTTTCGGGGGCGATTCTATTTCTAGATTCATCCTATGCTTTTCTATTAGAGTCAGTGGCGAGGGTGCCTAACTGAACTTCAATTAGTTTTCTATAGGGTTTTTATTCTTAGAGTCGGTGGCGAGGGAGCCAAACTGATCTTTTGTTAGATTTTCTACGGGGTAAAGTTTTTTGAATCAGTGACGTTGGTGTCTAACTGAATTCTTTCTAGTTCTTTATTTAGTTTATAGATGTTAAGTTTTGGTGAACATTTTGAGTCAGTGACGAGGGTGTCTAACTGGTCTCCAATCAATCAATCCTACATACATATGCATAATATTTTCTTATACATTCCTTGAAGATACTGTCAGCGACGAGAGTTTGTCCTTCTGATCTTCATTATCTCCTACTACACTACATATTATTTTAAGAGATTTGTTTATTTTTATTCTTGATTTCGTCTGAAGGTTTCAAGTCAGCGACGATGGTGTCTAGCTGGTCTAGTAGCTTTTCATGATTATAATTCTTTTTCATAATTTGAATTTTTGTTCATAAAGACTTTCAGTCTTTATTTTTCTGGGGTGGGGTGTGATGTAGCGTTGGAATTTCGCTCCATTGGCTTACAGCCATAATTAACCTAAATTTTGATAATTTCTTTCGTTTTCGGAACCTTTTGTTTACATTTTGAACTTGACAGTTGTTTTTTTCCCTAAGGATGTCCTACTTTCTTCATTTGATGGTGTGGTCATATCACAACTTTATTTATTGGTTTTTGCACGGACGAAAGCGGAGGTAGATTGATATATCGCTCCTTTTTGTCTGGTTGTCTCCTTGATTAAAAAAAAAAAAGTCCTTGACTCATTCATTCTTTTTCCGGGTCTTCAGACCAAGGCCTCCATCATGTAGTTTTTTTCTTTTCCGCGGCGTGGCCGCGAATATCGTGTCAATCGACGGTAAAATGGCTCGATTGATTGTTTATTTTGGATTTTGGTGAGTAGCTTTACTGGTTTTATAAATTATTTTTCGGTTTCGCACTGATTTGTGGAAATTTATCGAGGTGTGTCTTTTCAGATTTTGTCAATTAAATTTTCGACATGTCCCTGAGGATATAGAAGACGGGATTTGTCATCAATTTCCATTTATGTAAGTATTTCCATTATTCGCCAGGGAGAAGAAGCGAATTTCGTTCGAAATACCTTCAAATTTTTTCGTGCTAACCTAAGTTACGCATTTTCCATTACAGATTTTCTTAACTTTTCGCTTAAATTGCGACAAAATGCAGACGTCGTGATTATTTACATTTAAAGAAACTCGGTGAGTGTTCTTGATTTTCCTTTTAAAAGTATGGGGAAGCTCGCGTTCTTTTCCATACATTTTACATTCTCATTTCCTCGGTTAGAAGTGCTAAAGTGTTAATCGCGGATTTGTTTTCTTTTCCAGACTGTTGGTCGGGTTTCTTTCTTTCTTTCTTTCTTTCTTTCTTCCTTTCTTTATATATTTCCAATTTTCATTCCAAAACTCCACATTTCCTCGGGGTTCTACTTTGGTGCGGAGAGGTGGTTGCTTCCTGAAGATAATAAGATGGACGGCCCCAGGTTTCCCGCTGATAATTTATTTAATTTACCCGGATAATTTTCGGTATGTAGATTTACATTTCCATTTCTTTGTTGGAGAGGCATTCTATGTTCCCAATGCTCTCACCAGCCTAACATATATTCAAGCGATAATCTCAAGTTTCCAAGACTTAAGTTTTCAACATTATATTTTCCAAATTTTCCACGTAGCAATTTTCCGACTTTCTACTGTGCGATTAAAACTATTTACCTATAGTTTCCAAGCTAAATTGTAGTAACAATATTACTTT
Organism: Yponomeuta evonymella; assembly: GCA_963969515.1. Classification (NCBI taxonomy): domain Eukaryota; kingdom Metazoa; phylum Arthropoda; class Insecta; order Lepidoptera; family Yponomeutidae; genus Yponomeuta; species Yponomeuta evonymella. Next base: position 46,577 of record OZ018351.1, on the reverse strand, counting down.
AGATTTCCTAAGTGCGTTTTTTGCATAAACTCTTTTCTGGCAAGCGGCCAGTGGTTAGGAGTTCTTATTTTCTGAACCCATGTACCTACTGTGACTTTCTTGGGGACACTGAGACCTAACTACAGACTGCTAATAATAGTCAATCTATCTAATTTAATTAGAACTTTCTAAAATAAAACCAGGTTTGACGGCCTTCCGCCCAAATGTACATTTCTATTTAAAAAATAAATAATTATTACTAGAACTAAATTCACTTTGTTTCCTTAATCTCCCACTGCAGACTCAGTCATCATACCCGCCTTGCGATTAAAACCCAAGCGCTTTTCCTCTGACTATCCACGGTATCTTCTTTTAGTGCTGGCCTGGCGCCCGAGATCATATTTTTCTTTCAGCCTATTTGCCTAAGGTGTTAGGGTAGAGGGGCTCTAGTAAAACTTATATTCCTTTCTTATAATTTTATTATTAATTGGTCAGTGCAAATTCATACATAAAATAATTGGTTCTATTTGAACTACAGGTCGAGCCCCGCCTTAACTTGAAGTTCAATTTGAACATCTTGTCAATGTGACACCTTAATAATACCTAACAATAAATTTCCAACATACGTTAAATAAATTCTCTAATCCTTTCTTTTCTTTTTTTTAAAAATTCATTACACATGGGAGGATATATAACCCTCATTGTATTTGCTCAAGAAAATTTTGCTTACTTTATATTTCATTGAGTTAATTTGACAACTTGAACTGATGATGTGGGAAAAGCTCAGTGGGACAAAATGTAGAGGCCACGTAAATCAACTGTTTTACAATCATCTATGTTATTTTAACAAAAAAATCATCATTACCGAAAAAATACCGAAATACCGGAATTCCCGTATTTCAAATGTTGATATCGAAAAAATACCGGTTTTAGAAAAAAGGTCCGGTAGTCCATGCTCTAGTCCGTCCGTCTTGATTTATGTATTGCGAAACATGGCTATATCAAAATAGTGAGTTCAATAGCCGGATCCACACCAAGCGATCCATTTTGGATCGGCGATCCCGCGATCCGCGATCCTGATCCGTGGAGGATCCGTAAGCAATTAAAATATTTTTCATCCCCCATCTCCGAAAGAGTATTTTTGCTCTTCGATATCCGAGTACAAAAGCTGTTTTTATCCGCTAGAGGTTAAAGTAAATTGAATTTAGAACATCGAGTGCACTAAGTTTGTAAATTCAAAACATCATTAAACCTATTTACTATTTACTATTTACCATGGTGCCGAGTTTATCATACTACTTTTTTTTAATTTGTTATAAACTCAGACTCGGAACCTCCTTTGTGTTTTTTGCATTTAGTCATTTCCATCCTCGCTGAGGTGGGTTGAAAAGTTACGTGTTGCACTCAAGTGCAAAGATTTTTCATCTCATGCTCTTTTGATTCCCTCGCTAACACTCGGGATTCTAATTTTTTAATCCTTGCTTGCTCTGTCATCAAAATTGAGCCCGCGGTTAAAAAGCAACTTTGCATTCTTGTATAACAAATAACTATTGAATATATTACCTACTCATTCATTTACATTTATGCCTAGTTACATTGGTGCCAACCAGCTTTTGAATTGTTTTGAGAAACCGTTAATACTGTTTTAAAAAGCTGCTTTTTCTGAAACAACGAAGGAACTGCTTTTTGCTAAACTAAGAAACCGTTTGAAAAAGAACTACATTTTGCCAAACTCACAACCTGTTTATTAACAGTTTATTTCATTACTCCATTGGAATAAGAACAAAATCTAATTAATCTCATCGCCAAACCGCTTCTTGTATTGAAACACGTTCTAATTCAATAAAGGCAAATGTAAATACACGAAAATAGCCGAACGAATGCAAGTGCGCGTGCCGCATGACCAGTCAAAAAAAATTTTATTCAAAGTAACACAGAAACTGTGACTTATTGAACGTTGCAAGAAAAACTAGGTGTCCGTTGCTGACCTTGATGCAACTACATGTGTATCGGCTCGTTTATATTTGCACGTGCGCACTTTTGGTTCATAATGGAAAAAGTTAGATCCTAATAATTGTGTGATAAAAAGTCCTTAAGACAATTATGTTATCTTAGGTTCTTCCAGCCAGTCAGTCCTAAGCCTGTTAATTTTGAAGGTATGATGTTAATTTCATTAAAACAATACCTATTTAATAATATATAATTTCGCTTAAAAATTAAACACAAGTTTCAATTACCTACTACAGCGTGATTTGGAATTCGTTGACCGTGTTTTAAGGGAAAGTTCCGTTTATTTAGTTATGTAATAATATAAGTTAATCAAAAGATGGTAAAAAATGGTACATAAACAAAGTTTACGAAAAACAAAAAAATTGTACCAATTTTGTATGTGACTGTCACGTTCATTCTCACCTATAGATCTGCTATATATCTTCAAATACCTACCGCGCGGTGTCATCATCATCATCTGCCATTTGGCGCCCACTGCAGGACAAAGGCCTCCCTCATGGTTTTCAACCCGTGTCATAGATACCTAAAACTTATCAGGGTGAATTAATTCATCCGCGAGCGAGTCGCTATTATACCTAATACAAATGCCAACAAATATCTTGAACAAAACGCTGCGTAAAGAAGGAAAGAAAGTTCAGTGCGGTGTACAGTGACCGACTTATCAAACAATCTCATTGCTGAAACAAGCCTCTCCCGCCCCCCGCGCTAAGCCAAAATCGACTACTGCGGATTGGCTAAGGTGTTTGCCGGTATCTGTACCTACTGTAAAAAATAAAAATGAATTTACCAATTATTTATTGTATCCTATGTCAAACACCAGACACAGAACTTAGCGTTCAAAGAAATTAATTTAAGTAGGTATACTTTAATAAATTCTCGCAATGTCCCCCTTGCCTTTCAAGACACAAACGGGCATGGCGACTTTGATTGTCTTTTAATTTTTGTAACGTACGACGCGTCGTTGGCATTTACACGTTGACACAAACGTGTATTAAAAGCGTCTGTTTTGGTTTTTTTGGGATTAACCTCACGTCCACTCCACCAGTGTTTCGTTATGATGAATATTAAAAAGTCCGATGCGTGTAAACGCGGCTTCATCGGCCCATAAGATTTTTCGATGATTTTGCGTTGTTCGTAATATCACTTACCGTGAGGGAATTGGAGACTCGGGATAACGATCGTGATAGTCTTTGGGTACTACTTAAATTGTGCGTTTGCTCATAAATTACAACCATGGCCAAAAGTTGTACGTTGGAGTAAGCCATATAACACAGACATAACTTTTTAATTAATCACTGCACTGCAATCCTGTCGCATGCACGCGTCACGGTCACAGTCACAGTCACAGTCGCGCGGCTACTGATGGATTTTATGAATGGAATGACATTTCGGCGCGTGCCGCTCGCTGCCGATGCACTTTGACAAACGCCGCCACATGCGCGCGGAATTATTATAAGGACGCGTGCCTTATAGGATAGACGTGATTTTAATACGCATTAATGTCTCTTGCAAAAGAGGCCTAGTAACCGCGCGTGTTTTATAATTCTGGTTCTTATTTTTGCTAATAGGCGTCATATCTTTACAAAGTGTTTATTGCATTTCCAACCTGTCGCTTGGAACGATAATTTCCTGTCATAGTACATGGTCAAAGCGGTAGAAAGTATCGTAGGTAGCGTTCAAAAGAGTTTTCTTTAAATTTAAATTGTTTAAGGATGAAAACAAAATTGTTTGTATTTTTACATTTTTTGATACTGATATTATCTGTTATCATTAGATTTTACCTCACGATTATTTTTTAAACCAGTGCCATAGGTTTCAAAATGATGGTTAGAAGGTCCCCTTACAAGACGGTGAACGAATTCGAAGTCACCCTTGCCGTCGATAACGGCAAACGAAAACGGTACCTTCAGAAACGGGTATAAAACGTTTTTCCCGTCGTTGATGCTCAATACAGCTACTGCTCCTCAAAGCCGCTCCAGTTGCAGCTAGTTTTGTATGAGGAGTCCTCAGTTTTTATTTCCAAAAAAGCAGTTCCGTTTCATTGGCCGTTAAGTTGCCAACGACTCACCTCTAACTTGAATATTATCTTCATTAATGTTCTCATTTATTACATATCATACCAACTTGTCAGCTAAAGCTATCAGAAAAGGAATGTAATGGATTAAACTTGTGAGTAGTTTTGTAGTGCCAAAATTCCATGCATATTTTGTTGATTCAATTTTTAAAATACGAGCCAGATTGGAATATCTGTGATACAATTGTGAATGACAAGGTTTGTGAATGGTTTTAAAGAAATATTAAAAATAAACACTACGAAGCTTATATTATTTTTTGTTGCACTAACCCGTGCTGAGGACAGTATTTAAAAACCTATTTAGAGGTTAAAAATTCCACCCATGCCGGGACTTGAACCCGTGACCTCTGGCTAACCGTGCCAGCGCTGTCCCAACTAAGCTAATGGGTAAGTGCAAGCATCGGCGAAAATTCGAGCCTCTTTACAAACTTCTCTGTATTACGTACAGAGGCTCAAAATTTCGCCGATGCCTGCACTTACCCATTAGCTCAGTTGGGAGAGCGCTGGCACGGTTAGCCAGAGGTCGCGGGTTCAAGTCCCGGCATGGGTGGAATTTTTAACCTTTAAATAGGTTTCGTGTGGCACCGGATTAAGAATAGCGTCAATCCATTTCCTTCCGTGGATGTCGTAGAAGGCGACTAAGGAAATAAATTACCAGGAGACGAGCAGCAGCGTCTTCCTGAGATTCCAACTGCATACTGCGATCGCCAACCCGCCTGCCAAGCGAGGCGATTATGGCAAAACCCCTCATTGTTATGTAAACCACGAGGGAGGCCTGTACCCTGCAGTGGGCCTCAAGTGGCTGATGATGAAATAGGTTTTTAAACTAAGAAGCTTTTTGAAAATTACTAATTTTACTGATTTAAGACATAAAACTTACAATCCCCAAAAAATTTCTGAGTAGGTACTTGTTAACATTACGACCACTTGCATACCTCAATAAATATTTGTCATTGTAATGTATTGTTACGTTCTAGGGGTGGGTTCGTGATCCAAAAAAGCACTTCATACACCGATGAACTTATTCGAGGATTTTTTTCCGCAGTATTTCTTAACGTCACACTTTTCTCTAAACAAACACTTTTAATCACACTACACTGATCCTATAATACTCGTAGTGGTACTTCTTCCTTCGCTTGTACTTCGTTTCGCTTCCGCTTCCAAAATAAAACTGACTCGCGGCAATTTTTTTTTTTTTTTTAGCCCTAAAAAGGGCACCCTCCGGAGGACACGGGGGAGGGAGGTGGTGAATGCTCATGCATAACAGCACGGGCCCGGCCGTGCTGCCAATGTGGGACTCACAGGAAGTGCGTCTACCCACTAAACACCACCTGGGGGCTGGTTTGGTCCTAAGGACCCCTAAACCGACATCGTGAGCGACCCACCTCGATGCCGAGGAGGGCGCGCAGCGGAGCTCCTTAGGGGAGCGTCCGCTTGGGACAGCTCGTCACATCGTGACCGCGGCTAGGAGGGAGTGGTGGGGACACCGGCGGGGGCGGGGGCGGGGGCTACGTCTGACTGGGACTGGGCCTCTAGTAGGCGGTCCAGATCAGATGAAAGTTGATCGGGGACTCGCGGCACCCGTCGTCCCCGCTTATATACTGTTTGAGATGTTCTTGAAAACTCCATCAAGTCGTGGAAGGTTCTGACCACGTTCTGACGTCTCGCTCGATCGTGATGTCTCTGTCACATGTTTCCGGAATGTTCGGACCATAGCTATCCCTCTTTCACTTCTATTGAAAATTTCGTGATATACTGAAATGTACTTCAAGGGCCCATAAGGGGTCCTCAAAATGCCTGAAAACGGGTTTTCAGGTTATGGCGTCATCGGATAGAGGGTGGCCTGAAACGGACTGAAAACATGTTTCAGGCGCCTGAAAACCTTGGTAAGTAACTTAGATGAAATTTTGATAAACTAGTATGTGACAGAGCACCCTCTGAAACGGCCTGAAACGGTATTTCAGCCTGCTGCAAACGCCTCCAAGGCGGCACAGAAAAACGCGTTCAAAGTTTTACCTCTTATCCACCATCGTACCAGTATTTACAAAATCGTAAGCGATGATATAAGTGTAGGGGGCGTCTTGTTTTGTTCAGTTGAACCCAATTATGTCATAATTTTTATTACAGGAGCGTTTCTGATTTCTTAGGCTTAAAACAAAAGTTCTGAAATACAGCAAAAACGAAACATAATCTGTAGAAATTAATTAATTAAGAATGACGACCTCACACACGAATTAAATAAAAAATAAAAACCGACTTCGAAACACTACAGCACTAAAAAGTTAGAAATAATTTAAACAAATTAGAAGTATTTATACATGTAGGTATTGTAGAAGTATAATTTGTAGTCAGTGCCCAGTTTCATGACCAACACATATATTTTGGGCACCGACTCCAAATTATACTTCTACAATACCTACATGTATAAATGCTTCTAATTGTTTAAATTATTTTTAACTTTTTAGTGCTGTAGTGTTTCGAAGTCGGTTTTTATGTTTTTATTGAAATTATTATTTTTTTCAATTTTAGTGGGGGAGCGGGAGACAATTAAACAAGTAAAACAATAAAACAATCAAGACAATAACCATAATTTACCCTACTTAATTCGTTGCTCTAAAATGTTATGTTCTAAATTTCCGTCTCCGACAGTCTTCACCAGAACATCACCAAATCGCCGGCTCTCTAGAATAAAATGATAAATGCAAAAACACAACTTTACAGGAAAATTAAAAAACCGCTTTAATGAGACTCCTTTTGGGTCCTAGGTAGGAACTTGGGAGTAAGCTTAAATGATAGCTAATTTTTAGTGTTATCTCTATACTTAGTTGAAATTTTAAAAGATTACACTGAACTTGAGATAATTAGGAAATAAAACAGACTTAATTTTACAGTAACATGTGTTGCTAACACGCAATTAGCATTTTTTTCTGGTTTAACTTAATTCATACGAATATTGTAATATAGTCACGAACTCTCCAGCAATGTCAATAATGTATATATTATCATTTTATTCTCGTTGTTATTCACAAAACGTGCGTAAGTTCTACGTTTTTTCTGGTTAAACACGGCAGAAAAAGACCGCAACATACTTCGTTGTTCAGTACGATTGGCTCAATATGTTTGGCTAAGAACGCATTAGCAAACGAGCTCAGGAAATTTTGAACGAGAATAAAATGATATACTTAGTGCGTTTGTTATAGACACGGTAGTTACCCTAGCTAACACAATTCGGTAACCTAACGCATGACGCTCCGTTACTAATTCGGTCAGTGTGCAAGAACAATTCAAAGACCATCAAGACAATCTAGTCAACATCCATAAAAACTCCAAGTTATTTACAATTAATGGAGACGAGAAGTGTAATGACCAATGCTCACGTGTTTCATACGACGTTTTTCAACACACTTGCGAGGAAAAGTAAATAAAAAAACTTAACAAACAGAAACCCATTTAAAAGATGGCGTATTTTTCGTGCGTGATTCGTGTTATGTATGGCGGTAAAATTCAAAACAGTATTCCTGTGCGCGCGCATCCATCAAAGATGGCTGCAATGCATGGCCATCTAGATATAATGAGGTTGCTAACCTATTCATAAATTTTATGTTAATTATTAGGTTTACATTAATTATTGTAGTGTTTGCTTAAAAATGCTAAAACAAGCAGTTTCATGAAATTCTTTAATTATTTATCACATTTTGAATTTAATTTTATATTTACGCAAATAACTACTTAGCTGTTTTCGAAACATTAATACTTCTTGCTAATATTTAAAAAGATATGTAATGAAAAGGCACTAGTGCGATAATGTAATGTAAAAGCCACGGCATGGGTAATATTCTGCATTATCAGTGTAAATACGCTGTAATAAGACCTACTTTACGAGCAGGTGTGTTGAAAAATAGCATTAAAGTAGTCCCAAGTTAATTTCGCCAGCTCCAGAGAACAAAATGATAACCGCTACTATCATAATTTTAATATTATTGCAAATTCAAGATCCTGAGGTGCTATTCAATTCAATTCAAATTTTTTTTTTCATTGTAAAAACAGAATGTTTACTTAATGAACGTCAAAGTTGTTAGTTTCACAATTAATGGACAATCGTCACAATCGTCCTTTAAATAATATTAATCTACTGTTTAATGCCAAACATCTTTGTCTTCTAAATAATCCTTGATGTTATAGTAAGCCTTTTTGCACAGAATGTGCTTAACACATTTTTTAAATCGCGTTGGAGGTGACTCTAATATATCTTGAGGAATTTTGTTGTAGAACCTTATACAGTGCCCTATAAAGGATATACTACATGTTAATACATGTTACCATTTTTTTCAGACTTTTCTTGTGTTTACTTAAAAAGTTAGAAAAAAATATTATTTTATTCAACGATTTTTTTGGATCTAACAATATACCATAACATTGCTATAGCAAACAATTTTTGTTAATTACGCATAATAATCTACTATTATCTTAATATTCAAATAAATAGTACTGTAACGATTCCTCTTTATAGTAGCTGGCTGGCAGAGCCTTCTCGTCTTATTTTGAATATTTTGAAGGGAATCGTTACGTTTTGTTTTTCATGTTGTACGAGAGAACGAGCTTAAAGCTGTGAGGAGCTATAGAGATGGCAAAGCAGCTGCAGAGAGAAGCAGCGTGGCCGGGCCATTTGTAAAAACGTTCCAGAACCCAATGGTTGCAAGACCGTAAAAAAAAAAAAACCGGCCAAGTGCGAGTCGGACTCGCGCACCGAGGGTTCCGTACAAACCTGCAAGGTTTACAAAGTTCGTTCATTACGACAATCGAGTCATAACTATGGTATTTTTATTGCAAAATGAAATTCATAACATTACAATGGGGAAAGATGGATGAATTTCAACTTGATAGCTCTACGCGTTCATGAGGAAAAAAGTAATAAGTTTATATTTATTAAAAAATATATATTTTGTAATGTAACTAAAAATTTAAGGTTTTCGGAATTTTTCCTTTATGTGTGCTATAAAACGTTGCTTCATGCCAAATTTCAAGATTCTAGGTCGACTGGAAGTACCCTTTAGGTTTTGATTCCCTTGCGAGTACTTGCGAGTTTCAAAATATGCAGCTTAAATTGCTGTTTCTTTTGATTGCGTTGACATAGAAGTTAGATTTTGTTACAGCTTAAAGGTATTATAGACCTGAGTATTTGGTATGAATTTCAATTTAATACCTCTACGCGTTTATGAGGAAATGGGTAGTAAGTTTAAAATTATTAAAAAAATATATATTATGTGATGTAACTAAAAATTTATGGTTTTCGTAATTTTTCCTTTATCTATGCTATAAGACGTTGCTTCGTACCAAATTTCAAGATTCTGAGTTCACGGGAAGCACCCTGTAGGTTTTGATTCCCTTGCAAGTGTCGAAAATTTGCGGCATAAACGGCTGTATCTTTTGATTGCGTTGGCTTAGAAGTTTGATTTTTTCACAGCTTCAAGGGACAGTAGACCTGAGTAATTGATATAAATTTCAGCTTCATACCTCCACGCGTTCCTGAGAAAAAGGGTCTTGACAGACGGACGGACGGACGGACAGACGGACAACAAAGTGATCCTATAAGGGTTCCGTTTTTTCCTTTTGAGGTACGGAACTCTAATAACGAGAAGCTAAAGGGTTAGGGTTAGGGTTGTTCATTCCAGGGTGCAAGTCTATAAGTTGACTTTCCCTTCACACAACTTGGTGAGGAAGCTTTGTTGGCTTTTGGTGAGTTCAACATGGGCTTGGATCATTGTTCAATAGGAAGTAGAGACAGGTCCACAGAATTTGATATGCGATTATTTGTCGACTGCTGGTAGTCCAGAATATAGAAGAGAGTGTTGCATTGTGCATTTGATTAGAGATATTGGTCTTGCTTATTTGATGCGGGTTCTTGAAAAGGAAGTCCGGACCACAGAAGCTTTGCCATTTCACTATTTCAAAGGTGGAATCCTCACAACTTTAACAGGAGTAGGCAGGTAGTGTCGTTCAGTTAAAGTGAAGTGCGATAGTTTATTTAAGTTTTTAAGATTGTAGAATGTCTAGCTAGTTTATTTAAGTTCATGGGGTAGGTAGGACTTATAATTGTGTAACTTGAAGCGGCGTTCGATGGTGTCTTCTCGGCTTTTTGTTGGGTTTTGCCGAGAGGGGGTCTGTCCGTTCAGTCATAGACCAATTTTCTTTTGCGTTTTAAGCGTTTAAAAACCGACTCGAGTGTAATGACCAACATACCACACTTGTATCATAATCAGTGGTCGGAGTAGGTATATTGATTTTAGATACTTGCGTCATGAATGATATCATAACATGGACATGCATTTCTTCCGGAATGTACCGGAGTTTCCAAAAATTTGGTAAATAGAGTAATAAAATAAAAAACCATATGTAAGCAAACAAAATTGTTTATTGTTAATACAAATAATCATTATTACAGTTTTATTAAAAATAATTATTTTTCTGTCTCTATACAATTAAAATAAATAACTATAATTTTTTCAATATTTTCTAATTTTAAGCTATTTCTTTTAACATCTAAGATCCATTTGTAAGTGGAAAATGATCGTTCAACATCTGTAGATGTCAATGGAGCGAATTTGAAATAAAGTTTCTGATTATTTGCTACGCTTTTTTCAATACTCTCGCTGTATTCTCTAATTGTATCTAAATCTGGATTTCGTTCCATAACTGATTCAATTTTATTTTTTATATTCTCATTATTGCACTCGTTAAGCGTAGCCCTTACTTGATCAAATACTAAAAGTGAATCAGCTAGAGATAAAATTTGTTTTTGTAACTCTTTTAGGGCTAGTAGTATAATAGAGTAATTTTCTTCAATATATTTTAAATCATTTTCTAAATTTTGTTTTTCCAAAATGTTTTTTGCGTTTCGTATGGCTATAGCATCAGAACTGCTCAAGCAGGATAAAACTTCTTTTATTTTATCTAAATGTTGAGCGTAGTAAGATGCTGCCTGTAACCAAGTACCCCATCTGGTAATGACTGGTTGCGGAGGCAACGGTTAGTCAGGATATTTTTCTTTTAAAATGTTTACCCTACTAGGAGCCTTTAAAAATACTTTTTTAACATTTGATATAAGAATATCAACATCGTTGTATTCTGACCTTATCTGCTCACTTACACGATGAAGAGCGTGCGCCAAACATGTCACATGCTTCATTTCAGGTAAGTAATGTTTTAAATTTCGCCCTGCAGATAGCATGTACGCTACACTGTCAGTGCAAAGCATTAAACTATTGTCAACTTTCGCTTCAAAAGTGTTTTGCCATAAATTTTCTAGACATTGCAGTACAAATTGTGTTATTGTTTGTCCATTTACTGCTGTTAGCATTTTACAAGCAATCAAATAAGGCCGGCCTGCACTATTACTAGGATGCAATGGTTTTATTAGGAAATTGACTATGTATCGACCAAAAATGTCTGTTGTCTCATCCAGCGATATCCATAGTTTCTCATTTTTATTAATTTCATAAATCGAATTGATTTTATTCCTATAAAACTTCTCCAAATAAACTTTTCGTAACTGTGATTCGTCAACCACTACGATTGGTACAAACACAACAACAAGTACTGCACATATATTTCTGAAAAAACTCTTTGAACGCTGGATTTTTCATTTGCGACCAAGGAATATTGCATAGAATCAGGAACTTAATGAGGTCGAAGTAAAATTCCTCTTGCGGTCTCTTAAATTTTCCTTGATGTACAGCGCCTTCAATGTGTTTGGTAATGTTGCCTCTATTCACAGCTTTCAAATGACTTTCACACTTTGTACAGTATATAGTGCCACTAGCGTTATCGTAAAGTAGCTCAGGATAGTGCAATAACCACTTTTGCACTGTTTCAGCCTTGACCTTTGCCATATTTATTTATATCTCACCTAAAACAATGATTTAAATTTACAATATATACATACACAACTGTAAAGTCGATAATGAAATTCTGTTTCATATAAAGTGTTTTTTTTAACTGAAGCGGTGATAGCCCTGCGGTGTGCGTACCGGACTCTCATGCGCTGTGATGATTGCTATAAAGTGATTTTTTTAACTGTTTCCAAGTTCTAAAACCTTCTTAAATAGTGAAAATAATTAAAACTTACCCGTACAAAAACAACTTCAAATGGGCCCAATCCAAGAGTAATAAATCGATGTCCGTAGTTATAAGCCAAATTCGTCGTTTTAAGTAGATTTCAGAAGACAGTAAACAAGCCAGGGTCAAGTCAAGATAATCACAACACATAAAATAAGCGCACTCCACGAACCGAAATAAGTGAGTGAGCCACTTGGTCTGGATGTCGGTGCGAGCGCATTGTTTTCGAACAAACAGTCAATGAGTCATCCTGGATACTTGATTCTAATTGGTCAGATGCGTTGAGCATAGAGATAAGAGGACAAAAGACCCTGTTTGCCGGATGTCGTGTGTCGAAATGAATATTATTATTATATCATTTTATACATGCTTAGGCTTTTACTCCAACACTTTTACTACAACAAGGTTTTTACACACCAGTCATTTTTTACTATTAAATTCTGGTCATCTACGCCACTAGCAGCATAGCGTTGAGAGTATTGATACATTTTTAACTAGTTTCATGTAATAATTTCGACGTTTCGGTATTTTTATCATAATAATCCGGAAACTCGGAGGCGTATCCATATTAACATATACGTTTGATGTCAGTGACCTTAATTCAATATACCTACTCCGACCACTGATCATAATGTACTATTATAAAACATACGGATATCACTAAAGGATGGGCCCCATTAGGGCTTATTTACTGCTGTCCATTGAAGAGTTCCGTTCTCCATCTCTGAAAGTCTTCATCAGAGCTTCACCAAATTAAAAAGGGAGCAATGGGATGTTATATCTGTTCGAACAAAAAAAGAATTGTCGAAATCGGTTAAGATTTGACGGAGTTATGGAGGAACATAGCAAAAAAAAATTATATACGCATCGAATTGATAACCTCCTCCTTTTTTGAAGTCGGTTAAAAAAACAGAGAAGCACAGTTCAGAGGTAAAAACGGAATGTAATTTTCGCGCACCAGATGAATCCAATTTCCTTGACGTAAAAAAGGAAGTTATTTTGTTTTATTATGGTGTTATTAAATAAGAAGATTTAAGATTTTACAAAAGTAATTGTAACTCTAACACTACATTACAGACTTTCAAGGGGTAGCCCCCTTCCACCCTCTTCACCCATCGCGTACCCCCCTAACTCACTAGACAGTCCTTATAGTTCAACATTGAGGTGAGGACAGATAAAAAAAATATTTGTATTTAAATTTTTACTATATTTATGTGACAAAATTATTTTTTTCAGTAATTTGTTCTCATAGCCGGTAGAGACCAAGAAGTAAAAGTTAAACAAAATGTTTGTACTATGCGGCAGATACCGAGTGGCGGGCGCGACGCTGGGGGCGGCGGGGAGGCGCCGCGGGTCGGCGCGGTCGCGGCCGCCACGCTACTGGGAGCGCGTGGGGGCGTACGCGGGCGCGGTGGCTGACGAGCGGCGCGAGGCGGAGGCGCGGGGGGCGGAGTACCGCCGCCTGCTAGCCGCTGACCCTACAGACGAGCAGCTTTGGGTCGCCTATATAGACTTCCAGGTCACACACTGACTAAACGCTCAATCATAAAAAAACATAGTAGGTACCTAGGTAGTCAAACAATAACTACACAGATTAAATATGTGCTAATGTAAAATCTTTTTTTTAAATACAAGGCTGCTGCCTGTAGGTATCTACGCTTGGGATAAAAAGATTCGGTAGTTGCCTAATCGTGAAAATTTGCTTTTATCTGTACAATAGTTATTTATGTACCTAATAAAATACCTCGGCCACGTTTCGTATGCTGTATCGCCAGGAGGTTTAAAGGTATTATGGACAGACAAGACTGACACCGCTCAGAGCCTACTCGAGATACTTCTCGACACTAAATTGTCTCAGGACTTTTAGAAGTAGTTGAACAAGACTGGTTCAAAATCCCACGACCCTAGGAGCCTGTGCAATAAAATGCATTAGCTCCAGAGCAGATATGTATTTAATTAGTAAAGCCTAAATTATATTCAACACAGTGAAACCGAACCTTACCGGGATGTAGGATATCGATGGCGCTAGCTATTGGAAGAAACTAAAACTAATGGCATTTTGAGAACAATATAATATACAACTTGAACATTCTGCCCACCAAAACATACCTTTACGAGCAAAAAAAAAAAATTAAATGAGGCAAAGACAGATGTTTGGGAAAACCGTAACAACGGCTAATTTTTTTTCGCGGGGGGCTCTGCACACAGACTTGTCATGCTGCCTATATGTACCTACAGCGCGGGATACATACGACGAAGAGACAAATACAACTCTACAGGAGGGCAGCTGACCCATGAGTTGGTTTTTTACCACCTCTGTATACCGGATGCATCGAAAAAAATCCCTTAGGTGTGATTTCACCAAATTTCTACCTCTGACGATCCAGTAGTTGCCACGGATTACATTCAAACTGACCTGTGTACCACCCTGCATCGATTTATCATGAGCGTCTGGTATTAAGAGCCTAGCCAATGGAGAATCATGAGGAATGATAATCGGATGCTTCCTGGATTCATCGATGGCGGCATTTTGGATTCGCCCACCAACTCTCATTACCTCTGCTGGATCTAGAAAAGGATTTAAATTCATCAAGCCGCTCATCCTTCCCACAGACTTATTCTGCTTGATTGCGTTTATCTCACTAAATCAACGAGTCTGACAAAGTCGAATGCAGGCTTGCAGAGAATCGCTTATCTCTGAAGTCGTTAAATATGTTGTATTGAGCACATATTCTTTGGCAATTTGAGCTGTGGAAACTTCCTATAGTAGGCTACAACTCTGATAAGTTTTCTTAGTGATAAAAACTTTGATGTCATATCATATATATAACCAGTCCTCGGCCTCATTAACCGCCGCTGCATATACCTTGACTGAGTTTTCTTCTAAAAACGTAAGTGTCGGCTCTCTTTTGTACTCTATAGGATCTTGATACAACCAGGCGGGGCCCTGTTTCCACAATTGATCATCCAGCAACATGGTTGCTGACTCTCCCCGCAAAGCGCAATCTGCAAGATTATCACCTGTTGGAACATGCACCACTGCTCAACCCGAAGTGAACTGAGTAGGTATCTCAGATGTACGGTTAGCAACAAACGTTTTCCAGCAACCTGGATAAGAGTTTAATCAGGCCAAGAATACCGAAGAATCTGTCCAAGCATGCAAGTTTGATTTGAGCACACTCAGCAGTCCTACAACTTCAACTCGTGATCAAAACCGTACCGCACAACTCTAGACGCGGGATCGAAATTTGCATCAAAGGCGCTACCTTGAATGATGTTTGCGGTTATAAACGCGACAATTGGTGGAAACTCGACAATACTCAAAGGCATGACCTCCCAAACAGTTGAAGCAAAGCCCAAGTAATTGTACGATAGCGTGACGCTTATCAGAATCTTCCTTTATAAACACATTGCAGTAGCAAAAGCTTGTGATCCTATTTACACATTGGACATGCATGGTTGGCTGTTGCATTATCTTTGAGAGAGGTCGACGCTACATGCATAACCTTTGGTTAAACAAAATTAGGTACTTATTTAAAAAAACATGCGGTAAAGGGTTAAAATATATAACTCGAACAGTGGCTCAATACGGAGCCCAGCTCAGCGATGACTGCATGTCATACAAGGTGCCTACAAGACGAATCTGGAGTATCGATATCGAGCTCGTAAACCCACTAACGGATTACATGTGTTCGCCCCCGCGCAGGAGCAGCAGGCGGCGAGCGGCGCGGCGGTGGAGGCGGCGGCGGCGGCGCGGGCCGCTGCGCCGCACTCGCGCCGCCTGCGCGCGCGCCACCACGCCGCCGCGCGCGCCCAGCTCGCGCCCGACCACTTCCTTACGCTGCTGCGGGACGACATCGCTAAAGGTAGACTTCCGTGCATAGCGGCCGATCGCAGCCGCGCGCGATAGATCGCGAGCGACTGACGAGCGCGGCTGATGTATGGCGCCGTTTTTGTCGTCTGCCGCACGCGTCCGTCGCATATCGCAATTATCGAACGTTTTATCGTCGCGCAGAGCCGGGCGCCGGCGCGAGCGAGGTGTGGGCGCGCCTGGTGTGGGGCGCGGCGTGCGGCGCGCGGGGGGGCTGGCCCGCGCTGGCCGAGCTGTGCGCCGCCGCCGCGCGCGCGCGCCCGCCCGCGCCGCGCCACTACGCGCGACTCGTGTGCCTCTACGGTACGTGCCGCCGCGCCGCGCCGCTACACGTCTGCTTTAACGGAACTGTCGCACGTAACGGTCGCCCGGCGCAGGTACGCTTCTGCGCGCGTCGGGCCAGTGGGAGCAGCTGGTGCGGCTGCTGACGCTGCAGGTGGCGCTCAACTTCGCGCCGCTGGCGCTGCCCGCGCCGCCCGCCGACCCCGCCGCCGAGCGCCGCCTGCGGGACCTGGAAGACAAGGTTACACACTGACACCACTTTGTACTACTATATTTATCTTGTATACCTAATAAAGATAGATAGTTAAGATAGAGAACACTACCTACTCGTAGCAATCTTACGTGAGTTTTGACTGTTCAATAGATTTCTTATGTTTATTGTTAATGAATAAATTGCCAAAATTATAAACAATGGACAGAGTGTTATCGCGTTGCGTAGGCGGTGCGCAGCGGGCTGCCGCTGAGCGCCGTGTGGTGCCGCGTGGAGTGCGCGCGCGCCGCCGCGCACTGGGCGCCGCTGCCGCCGACCGCCGACGCCGCCGCCGCCGACCCCGCGCGCGCGCCGCTCGCCGCCGACCTGGCCGAGCTGCTGCGTGCCGAGTCGGGCCGCGCGCAACTCTTCCACTTGGCGGTCGCGCTGCTCGTGTTAGTAAAGCTCTATTGTAGGATTCGACTATATAATTTATCTTTTCACACCTGCTATTCAAAAACGATCCCTTGATTCCCTCAAATGAGGGATCAAAGTTGTACTTTTCTTCCCTGATATTCTAGTTTTTTTTTATTGCCCTCAGCATGATCCGTGTGCAGATTTTCACAAAATGTAATTCCAATTCGATTTTTATTTTGTTGCAATCGATCATTACAATTTGCTTACAAATAATAAACTTCTTTCGATATCTTAATTGTGTTTGATTTTAATTTTCCTTATAGCAGGTGTGAAAAGCAGTATGTGTCACTCGGTAGCAAAATTATTTCCGTCTTGGGCGTAAACACTTGAATCCCTCGCTACGCTCAAGATTCTACTTTAGAATCCCTCGCTACGCTCGGGATTCTATTGTAGAATCTTTCGCTTCACTCAGGATTCAATATACCGCCCTCGCCGTAAATATATCATTTTGCTCCCTTGAGACACAATCTACTATTTTGTCGTGGTAAGTAGTTGTAAAATAAAAATGGCCATCCTATGCCCGTGCCTCTGAAGTCAACTTTTATTTATTTTATTAAATTAACAACAAACTATTTTCTGCATTTTGGTTTCCTCCTTGCATAAGCTAACATTTAGTACGTAATTATTTAAACATTATTTAACACCTGGCACACGTTAACTAAGTTTTACCGCTAAGGTTCTACGGTTCTAGCGGCGGCCTAAACGCTAGTTTTACGTGCCGAATCCGGTAAAAAATGTGGTAAGAACTAAGATATGAGCTGTGCCTGCGCCTGCGCCTCGATGCCGAGCGACAGCGACGACGAGAGATATCAAGCTCCGGCGGCGGGCGGGCGTGGGCATCCCCCGTTGCAGTTGCCGTCGCCGTTAATAAAGCATTTATATTTATTTTTCTTAAACATGCGCGGAAATATTGTCATTGTTACTTTTGAATAAAGAACACGCGAAGTATCATATTTACGTAGACTGAAAAACCAAAATCAATCAATCAATATTAATTATGGCTACCCTAAGGATTCTGCCAATGTCGAGTTTTGGAGATAGCAAGTTTTTTTTTTTTTATATTTAACAAAATCACTTTTCGGCGCGTTCTTTGAATTTGGAACGAAGAGCGCGCCGGCAATGTTTTATGAAACGGTGTGCTGTTTGAATTCAGAACTCTTTCATCTATCGTGCAATACGATTAAAATCAGTTAACGATTCGGGTTTTCTCGGATATCATCGCCTAAATCCCGAGACGGAAATGACACGAAATACATTACCGCGATTTCTTTTTGGTAAATCAAAAGAAAATTTATTATGTAAAAGGCCCCTTTTTAATTCCTTCCATTTTTTTAAGAAAAGCACTAGGTGGGTATATATGCGTCGGCCGAAATGGCAATTGCCTGTTTCGTATCATTGAAGTCCTCGCCTGCGGATCGGCTCATACTCGACCTGCAATTGCCTATTTCGTTGCCTTTGCAATAATGTACTATTATTTGAGAATGTTAAAGGAATGTTTTATGTATGTTTTTGTTGATTTATTTTGTTGCATTAAAAGAAAATGCAATTTTTTCAACGTGTAAACCAAGTTATTAACGAAATAAAACCGTTAAACTATTTAGATAAGCGTTGTAATAGAAATTTACACTAATTTACGTTTTTCAGGCGTTTATTAGGAAAAACATAAAATAATCCATTTCTAAATGTCGTTGATCACGCCTATCACACCCGGTTCCGATGTCGCAGCGCGTGCGACGTGCCGCTGCTGGCGGTGTGCGGCGCGGGCGCGGCGCTGCGCGCGCTGCACGGCGCCTGCGCGGCCGAGGGCGCCGAGGCGGCCGCCGCCGGCGCGGGCGCGCTGCTGGCGCTGCTGGCCGCCGACCCCGCGCCGCCCGCGCCGCCGCGCCGCGCCGCCTGGCGGGCGCTGCTGCAGCTCGCCGCCGACCCGCCGCACTACTTCGGCGACGATCACGGTCGGTGCTCCGCCGAGACCGCGTCTCGCGATCGCCGCGCGGCGTGCGCATACGTAAGAGATACGTTTGCGTGCACAGGTCACTTGAGCTGGATCTCGACCGTTTTCGCGACGTTCTGCGAGTGGGCGCGCGGCGACGAGCGGGACGCGCTGCTGGCCTGGCGCGTGCGCTGGCAGCGCGCGCTGCTGCGGGCCGGCGACGGGGGCGCGGGCGGGGAGGCGGCGCGCGTGCGGCGCGCGCTGCGCCGGGCGCTGGCGGGCGCGGGGGGCGCGGGGAGCGGCGTGCTGCCGCTGGCCGAGCTGGCGTCGCTGGACGCGGAGGCGGCGGCGGCGGCGGGGGACGCGGCGGCGGGGGCCCGCGCGCGGCGCGCGCTGCTGGCGGCGCAGCGGCGCGCGCGGGCCGGGCCCGAGGCGCTGTACGTGGCGCGCCTGCACGCCGCCGCCGCCGGCGGGGGGTCGGCGGCGGCGCGCTGGGCGACGGTGGCCGCGGCCCTGGGTCGCTCGCCGCCCGACGACGTCTCGCAGCCGCCGCCGCGAAACCTAGAAGAGGAGGCCCTCGGAGTGGTGAGATCGTATGTGAATGCGACGCCGGCTCGTTCGTTCGATCGCTCGCGGCCCGGTGCGGGTGTTCGCCCGACCCGCATCATTATTTTTTTTGTGTCGCGGCCCGACCTTTGTGATCGTTTTATATCGTTACGACCGATCGTCGGCGGTGAGGTCTCGCTCGTTTCCAGTGCGAGGAGGAGTGTGCGGCGGAATGCGCGCGTCGGGGCGGCGAGGGCGAGGGCGAGGGCGAGGGCGAGGACGAGGGCGAGCACTCTGAGGGCGAGGAGACGGGCTTGCTGCGCGCGCTGCTGCCGGGCGCCGACGAGTGGGCGCGGGCGCGCGCCGCGCTGTGCGGCCCGGTGCGGCGCCGCGCGCTGCTGGCGGCGGCCGGCGGCGGGGGCGGGGGCGGGGGCGGGGGCGGGGGCGGGGGCGGGGCGCGCTGGCGCGAGGCGGAGGCGGCGGCGCTGTGCGGGGCGGCGGGCGCGGGCGGGGGGGCGGCGGCGCGCGCGCTGCTGGCGCGGCATCCGCATAGCCTCGAGCTGGCCGCCCGTAAGTACGACCTTGAAATCGCAGACCTCTTGTCTATTAAAAGAAATGTTTAAGTAATATATTAAATAAAACGTTAAACATTTTTATCTACACTCATATCGTAATCTTCAAATTAAGAATTCAAAGGTAAACACATATTGACAGGCTTTAAACAATTAAAACTTTAAAGAAAATAAAAAAAAAGTGTAATATAAAGTTACATTAAAGGTCAGATTTTTCACTTTATGTTACAGTTATTTTTTTTAAAGTGTTGCTGTGATCACGGAACAAAACTTAAGTTTTTTTTTTAATGTCAAAAGTTGACTTAATAAAAAACCTAATTTCATTTTCGTGGTATCAAAAGTGCAACTAAAAATACCTAAAATTGCGCGCGCAAAACTGAGTGCAGACGATTGAATGTCAAGATAATTTTGTCGAAATTGCGCCATTTTGTTTAAAAAATAACCGATAAAACTAAAACTTATGTATAGTACAAAGCTTGTCAAACGTGTTTTCCTTTGATTCCTTACTTTGAAGATTAAGACATGAGTGTAGATAAAGTAGTGTATGAGACTGCACATAACTTGGTATTAAAACACTCGCCAATGCTATTAAAAACTCGTCAAGACTCGTTTTTTAAAATCTGGCTCGTGTTTTAATAACCCTCATTATGTGACAGTCACATAAACTACTATTATTTAACCGCCTCGATTCTGACCTGTGGTTCTGACTTTGAAAATTAGTACATTACTGCAGCGGCCAGCAAAAGAGGCATCGATGGACGAACGTGTAAATGTCGGCCGAGGCGAAACCGAGGCACACTAGTTGTGGCCAAGGCTTGTATATGATTTTTCTCAAATAATGCGCGGAAATCAAAACTTCAATAAACTTTCAAAATCAGATGAACCAATAAATTTTAATTAATTTTTAACCAATAACGAAAAACAATAATTTTTGCCGCGTTAAAGTGTTCTTTTTTTTTCAATAAGTATATCCAGCTTTCTATCGCAAACCAGTTCGAAATTTAAATTTGGTTGTCATTGCTCGTAGTAAAAGATTGTTCCATTTTTGAATAACGCGACAGACATATCTGTTTAGTATGTAATTTATTTGGCCGCAAAACACGACAGTTATGAATTTTCATAGAATTTTTTCCGGCCGCTGCTCAGTACAGCAATTTCGATTTAGGTATCTCGAAGAAGGTTGTCAAAATAATGCTCAAATTTCCAAGCATGTATGAGAAATAACAATTTAAAACTATTGTTATTGTCAAGGTTCCCGATTACCCTGTAGTCAATTCGCCTGGCGCAATGGAACGTGGGGTCGTTTATAAGGCTAATATTAGACATTTTTTTTTTACTAATATTGGCGTGTAGCGTTTACATTAAAGCGATCTCGTACGGCAGTGAGCGGCGCGGCGGGCGCGTGGGCGCCCCCCGCCCCCGTCGCGTCCCCCGCCGCCGCGCTGTCCGCCGCGCTGCCGCCGCTGCTGGCCGCCGCCGAGCGACACTTCGAGCCGCGCGGTGCGTACCGGCCGGACGATCTTTCGTTCGAGCGTAACCGTATTATGACTAGACCCGTTCCGTGTCGCAGCGTGCGCGGGCGCGGCGCGGCGGCTGGCGCGGCTCACGCGGGCGGGCGCGCGCGTCGGCGCGCTGGTGTGGGCGCTGCGCCTGGAGATGGAGGCGCGCGCCGGCGGGGGCGGGGGCGGGGGCGAGGCCGCGCGGGGGGCGGCGCTGTACCGCGCGCTGGCGCTGTACCCGCACGCCAAGGTGAGCCCGCGCGTGTGCCGCGTGTGCCGCGTGTGCCGCGTGTGCCGCGTGTCGCTAACGAACCGTCGTCGTGTCGGCAGTGGCTGGCGGTGCGCGGCGCGGCGGCGGGCGCGGCGGCGGCCGGCGACCTGGAAGCGCTGCTGCTGGAGACCGGCCTGCGCGTGCACGCGCTCGGGGACGAGCTGCACGCGCTCTAGCGGGGCGGCGGCCGGCACGCGGCGGCCCCACTGGCGCGCGCCGGGGACTAGCCGCACGCGCTCGAACACCACTACTTCTGTTTTTTAATTCGATGCAAAAAAGAGTATGTTATTAATATAAAATACTTATACCGTTATTCTCGGTATATTTTTGTTTTACTGTACCTACTCGTCTGACCAAAAACCTTATTGCATCAAAGACAATAATATTTAGTTACTCATAAAAGAACTTAAACAAACACTAACGTAACTCATACCATCTTTATTTAGGAATAAAATGAATTTGAGGTTTGACACTTTTTTTTTATTTGTGGGTTCGCAAAACTGAGCGTTACATCGGCAAAACACTTCAAATATACAATAGTCTAAAGGTATAATGTACGCCATACTGGATGTGAACTCAACATGCATAAAACTTTTGGTAAAAATACAAACTACTACTTTACTATTCAGTAACTTAAAATACGAAAATTTTATCTTATTGATTAAAAATGCTATAATTGCAGAGTAAGAGTACAAGAAAGGAACTACGAGAACTACGGGTGAAATAGTTTCTTAAGTTCTAATTTGGTTGAGGCCAAGGAACCAGAGAAAATATCTATTTTATCCCGTAAGATATTACATTGAGCGCACATTGTATAAATCGGAGCATGCTGTCCGAGCTTAGTGCGGCAATGGGGAAGACTGAACACAGTACGGTGATGCAGCCGACTGCTAGTTCGCGGAGCTGCTAGATTAACATGTTCGACCATCTTGCTGGAGTCGATATACCCGTGCAGGATTTTGTACAGAAACAACTGTCTCACATCTGCCGCTTTTCTTCAAGGAATGCTATTTTATAGTGACGCAGGTGTTCGTAATACGAGGGTAGAGTTGAGAAAGTTAAGGTCAACGAAGGCCAAATGGTAAAGAAAGCGCTTTTGCGCTCTCTCGATACCTACTGTACCTACTATACAGGGAGAGTGCGATCTTGGGGTCTCTAAATAGCTTTGTCTGACGTATGACAACTGGGAAGCTTTTTTTTATTTTATTTATTTTATTTATTCAGTACGGAGAATCATCAGCTTAAACTTATGTTATAGCAATGTAATTTTAGGCCTACTTGCACCACTTTCCCGAATGCGAACAGACAAGCAGCATTTAGCAAAAAATACTTCACACAGAAGTCGATTCAAATGGCGACCCGAGCGACACTCGAGAAGTGGCGCAAGTCGGCCTTAATCTCTAAAAGCTAATAATAGAAAATAGGTGCTATGTAAATAAGATCCGCCCGGTCTAGCCGCGCGATTTGCATCCGCACGGATTCCGCCATGTGTGAACTAGCTCTGGGTATTTCTGTCTTAAGTTATTACGTAATTAGGTAACCTAACAACATCATGGACCGCATGGGCACCAGCGCGGTCCTTCTCGGCGGGGATATTAACGCCAAAAGCCTTTGGTGGGGCTGCGAGCGCGAGGACCAGAGAGGTACTCTGTTCTCCGAGTTCGCAGCCCAGGTGGATCTGCAGGTTCTCAACGAGGGAAGAGCGCCGACTTTTTACATCTGGCGGGGGGACAAGCTGTTTACCAGCATCGTAGATGTGACCCTCGCCACGTCGGCGCTCTTCCATCGTGTGAGGGGCTGGATGGTCCGTCCGGACCTCATCCCCTCCGCTCCCGATCATCGGGCGATTACGTTCGAGGTGGGGGTGGGGCCCGAGACGGAGCCGGACAGAGCCAGCGGATCCACCAGGCGTTACCTCGCCGGGAAGGCCGACTGGGCTACTTTTCGGGCCTCGTTCGTCGACCGTCTAGGAGACTGGACGGTCGAGGAAATCGAGGCTATCGAGACGCCTAGCGGGCTTGAGGAGGCCATTGGAAGGTATACAGCGGCGATTCACGGCGCGTGCGAGGATTCGATCCCTCTTCTGGCTCCACCAAAGGCACCCAAACGGGTGGTTTGGTGGAGCCATGAGTTGCAGCTTAAAAAGCGAAAACTCATTACGTTGAGGGGTCGAATCCGGCACGCGAGTAGCCGCCGAAGGGACGGGGTGGTTGCGGAATATTTGGTGGCCAAGGAGGACTACAAGGCCGCCATAGAGGCGGCCAAGACCGCCAGCTGGGTGGAATTCTGCACTAAGCAGCAGCATGAGAGTGTGTGGGACGGCATCTATAGGGTGCTAAGATGCGCCGCTCGTAGGAGGGAAGATACCCTCCTCAGCGGCGCAGATGGACGCGCCCTGGATGCCGTTGGCTCCACAGCTCTCATAGCTGATACATTCTTCCCAGCTGACGATCTTCAGTCCGAGTCGGACACCCATGCCCGTGTCAGACAGGCAGTCGCCCGCATGGAGGATGAAGCCAGGGCCAAGCCGCGGGAGTTTATTCCCTTCTCCCATCACGAGCTCTCGGGCGTCTTGAAGGGTATCCACCCTAAAAAGGCGCCCGGGGGGGACGGCCTCACGGCTGACATCTGCAGTGCGGCCATCGGGGCGAGAAATGATGTATTTGTCGCCCTGATGAACGCCTGCCTTTCTCTGGGATACTTCCCCAGGGACTGGAAGGCTGCGGTAGTCAAAATCCTGCCTAAGCCCAGCAGGGATGACTACTCGCAGCCGAAATCCTACAGACCAATCGGGCTTTTGTCTGTCCTGGGGAAGATCTTAGAGAAGATGATGGCCGGGAGGCTTCTCTGGCAGCTCGGGGTGGGCGGAGGACTGAGCCTGCGCCAATATGGCTTTATGCCGCAGCGCAGCACGGAGGACGCTTTGTATGACGCTGTACAGCTCATAAGAGATCACGTCGGGCAGAAACGCATTGTCGGAGTCGTCTCCCTCGATATCGAGGGGGCTTTCGACAATGCGTGGTGGCCCGGAATAAAACACCAGATCCTGGCCACCGGATGCGACCAGTCTGTCTACCAACTTCTGTGCAGCTACCTGAGCGAAAGACAGGTCACAGTCAGGTATGCGGGGGCACAAGTAGACAGACCCACTTCGAAAGGTTGCATCCAAGGCTCGACGTGCGGTCCCCTGCTGTGGAACCTGTTACTCGACCCTTTGCTCCGGCGCGGTGGGGACCTTCGAGCTCACCTGCAGGCGTTCGCGGACGATATTTTAATTATCGCCGCGGCGCAGACTGTGGGTGAGCTCGAGGACATCCTCAATGCCGCGCTGGACGCCGTGTCCGAGTGGGGAGAGGCGGCTAAGATGAGGTTCGCCGCTCGTAAGACCCAAGCTATGGTGGTCACCAGGAAGCGCGATGTAATCCCACCCAAGTTGAAGCTTGGAGGGGAGGACATCGCGTTCTCGGACGAGATCACCGTACTGGGTCTGACGATCGACAAAAACCTCAATTTTCTTAGCCACCTCAACAGGGTCTGCGGCAAAGCTATGGCTAGGTTCCAGATGGTGTCTAGAGCGGCCAGGGCGACATGGGGCTTAAATGCCGATATCGTCCGGCTGCTCTACACTACCGTCATCGAGCCTACCATCCTCTATGCGGCAAACGTCTGGGCGCCTGTCGCGCAACGCGCGGGGGTCAGGGCCTTACTCGACAGGGTGACCAGGGCCTTCGCGATCCGCATCGCGAAGGCCCACCGCACCACCTCCTACACAGCTGCCGTCCTCTTGGCGAGGATCCTCCCCCTCGACCTTAGGGCCGAGGAAGCTCTTCGGCTCTACGAGCTAAAGAGGGGGAGGCCCTTCGCCCCGCTCCCGGGCCGGGAGGTCGAGCGCCGCTGCAGCCCTTTCACGCTGGCACACCCCGCCCTGCGAACATCAGTTGAGTTCAAGGAGGTGGCCAGCGTGGAGGAGCTCGGCAAGGTGCCCGACGGATGGGCCCGGGCCTATACGGACGGCAGCAAGATAGGGGGCAAAGTGGGCGGAGCTGTCACTCTGTGGAGGGATGGCACTGAGGTCCGCACAAAGGGTTTCAGGCTGGAGGGATTCGCCTCCGTCTTCCAAGCGGAGATGGTGGCGATCTCGAAGGCTCTCGACCTCGTGGCCGGGGGTCCCGGTCCCATCAGGGCGGGCGTCCTGAGCGACTCCAGATCTGCTCTGGAGTTGCTCAGGAACCCCTCGCCCACACACCAGCTGGCCGTGAAAATTCACGGCCAGCTGGCTGACATCCAGGAAAACGGGGGCCTGATCCGGTTTTACTGGATCAAGGCCCACGTCGGGATCCCCGGCAACGAGCGCGCTGACGAGTTGGCCAAGAGGGCGGCGTTGTCTCGCAAGGACGTGGCAGCCTATGACCGTTATCCCGTCTCACACGCAAAATTGCATGTGAGACGGGAGACGGTGGCAAAGTGGCAGACCCGCTATAGCGAGTCTGCCACAGGCCGCGTCACCTCACTGTTCTTCCCGGACGTCGCATCGGCCCATAAAGTCCTTGGCAAAATCACTATGTGCAATGCCAAGGCGCAGCTCCTGACGGGGCACGGCGGCTTTCGAGCGTACCTCCACAGGTTCAAGCTCGCGGGGAGTCCGTCCTGCATTTGTGATGACGTGACTCCCGAAACGCTGGAGCACCTGCTGGAGGAGTGCCCCCGATTTGGAGCTGCTCGGGCCGATTGCGAGATACTCCTGGGAGCAGCGGTGAGGTGCGAGGCCTTCGCCGCCTTCATGGCCGACTCCAAGAGTCGAGAAGTGTTCCTGCCCTTCGCCCTGGCGGTGACGAAAGCGGCTTCCAAGGCGAATGGGGGCCGGCTTTGAACTTGTTTCTGTATTATTATTGTTATTATTGTTTTTACTTTTACTCTTATCTTATTTTTACATTGATCCCAACAATTTCTCTTTCTTTTAACACTTGTATATTCTCAGACAGGCCGGACGAGCGGAGGGCGATTGAACTCATGTACAAATCTTTTTAACATCTTTATTTTTATATTTTATTTGACACTGTCCATATATTTTAAAATTTTAACTTGTTGACATTTTACTCCTTATGTTTTTCAATATTATGACATTGAAATTATGCATTTTAACACTTTGACTTTTCTATTTGTGCCAATTTTATTTTTATTGTTTAACTTTCGTTTTGGAACCCCGGCGCCTTACTTGTCACTACTCGAAAGAGTAGACAGAGATGAGGCGTCGGGGTATATAAATGTAATTTTAAAATTTTACTTCTTTTACATTTTATTATATACTTTTAATATTAAGACACTCTTTAAAATTGTATACATTTTATTCTAATTTTCTAGCATAAGACACTTTTATATGTACAAGTTAATTATAACATTTTATCCTTGGACAATTTTAAAATAAAGACTAAAGGACGCCACAATATCAATAGTGGCGGAACCTTGCAAAAAAAAAAAAAAAACCTAACAACATCTTAGTGACCATATCAATATTGAAAATCTTTTATTTTTAAAGTAGGTATTCATTGAGGCTTCAAGTTTTATCCACAACGAAGTTATAAGGGGTCGAAAACGGCCTGAACTGCTTCGAGAAAAGGATGGTACAGCCGCTAGCCGTGCCGCTTTTTTGCTCGACTTGGCGAGGGCACGCTGTGCCCCCAGATCATGTACCTACTATTGCGAATAGATATCATGGCGAATAAGGTTTCTATAGGATATGATGTTTGGAGAATAACATTATTTATGATGCATAGAGAGTATCATATAGGTACTGCGACGGAGGACTTACCTCTTTTTTTTTGACAGCACGGAATAGAAAGAAGTTTTCGACAGTTTACATAATATTTTTTATGTACTATAGGTTGGTGTCTATTTTGTCGGTATGTTTTATTTATGAAATCGTGTGTAGTGTCGATGCGAGCATGCAGTGTGCGCTAATGATGCTTCTGGCGCTAGCAGGCGCGCGGGGAGAAGGGGGCGCGGTGGGGGAGGAGGAGGAGGTGGGGGACGACGTGCCCTTCATGCTGCTGCTGGAGAGCGTCGGTGCCGGCGGGGGCGGCGGCGAGGGCGGCGGGGCGGCGGCGCTGGTGTCGCGGCGCACGGCGGTGACTTGCGCCGCGTGCGCGCGCGGCGCGGCGCTGCTCTTGCGCGCGGGGGGCGCGGGGGGCGCGGTGCGGCGCGTGGCGCGCGTGCTGGAGCCGCGCGGCGTGGGCGGACTGGCCGTGCTGGAGCTGGAGCACGAGTTTCCGATATCGACGCGCACGCGGCCCATCGTGATGGCCGCGGTGGAGGGCGAGTGCGGCGCGGCGGGCGCGCTGTGCCACATGGTGCGCGCGCAGCCGCGACTGTTCATCGTGGAGGCCCAGCTGGCGCCGCCCGCCGCGTGCCGCTCGCTGCCGCACGCAGAGCTCTGCCTCAGCGGGCCCGTGCTCTGCCCCGTGAGTGTCGTCGAATATATGTGTTTTTTTTTTTTTTTTTTGTTACGTGACTGCAAACGTGGTTTGGCCATACTAATTACCCTTCGATCTATTCTCAGACCTACCAAATATATTATACAAAAACATGCATAAGAATTGGTGAAGCCGTTTCGGAGGAGTTCGATAACACTGTGACACGAGATTTTCATAAAAAAAATTCTTTCGCCCACAATATGTATTAAAACGACCAATCCAACGATACCCCACACAATGTAGCAATACCTGGAGAAAAAAAAAGTTGCGTCCCTAATTTAGGTGTAGCGGGGTACCGTACGGTTTTGTCAGCGTGATTGATATGTACATCTAAGCCAAATTTCAGCTTTCTCGTACTAATCGTCTCTGAGCTAGGACAGACAGACGGACAGACAGACAGATAGACAGACAGTCATACAGTCACACGGACGGACATGACGAAACTATAAGGGTTCCTTGTCGTCTACGGAACCCTAAAAAGAGTGTAAGAAACTGTATCCATATGCGTCATGGTTGTTTGTTGCAGAGCGACCGCGGCACGGGCGTGGTGTGCGGCGGCCAGCTGTGCGGCGTGCTGGCGCGCTCGGGCGGCGCGGGGGGCGCGGGGGGCACGGGGGGCGAGGGCGGCGCGGGGGGCGCGGGCGGCGCGGGCGGCGCGGGGGGGTGCGGGGAGGTGCACGCCGCCTACAGCCTGGCGCGCCACCGCAAGTTCGTCCACTGCGCGCACACGCTGCGCAACTGTCGCAGGTCAGCGACACACAGCTCGCCTACAGCTTTTTCTTTCCATAATCTATAATAGGTACCTGCATTGCTGTTAAGAGAACATAAGAATATTCTTTATTGTACGTATCAGAAAACGTCAAGGAGTAGTAACTTAATCAGCGTTGTTACGTTGATTGCAGCGGTGACTGTGCCGAAGTGTGCTCGGAAAGGTACCTATTGGAAGAGTCGTCTTCACCCATACCCTCGCGCCGCGGTGACCCTGTCGGGGACGAGCCGCGCCGAGCCGAGCTCGCTGTTGACGAGCCGCCTCGCGGACAGCCGAACCGCACCCCGGCCGCGCCCTCCCCCCGGCCCTCGCCGACCGCCAGCGCGGGATCGCGCAACGCCGTGCTGCAGTGGGTGGAGCCGCGCGACTACGTGGAGTACGGCAGCGACGAGCGACAGTTCCTGCCCCCCGCGCCGCAGCCTCCGCCGCCGCCCGAGCGCACCGGCCCGCCGCCCTCTCCGCGCTTCACCGACTTACAGCCGGTTCCTGTTCTCGTGAGTGCGCCGACGTCCCCCACAAGGCTGCTCCTCGCCGACGCCGCGCCTTCCGCGGGCACCACTCCCTTCGCCGACACCGCATCCATTACTAACGCCGCGCCCCACGCGCCCCCTGCGCTGGCCGCCGAGCATGGCACGGGAGTCGAACCGGATTCGACACAGCGCAGTGACGATGATCCGGAATACGCCGCCGACTTCCAGTCTCGTGGGCCCTATGGCAATCGTCCCGTGACGCTGATGGTAATAGCGTCAGCGTTGATTCACAATACAAGTCGATATTGACACACAATTCGTTGTTTCATTCTAAAGGAAGTCGTGAACCTATCTATTTAGATTAATAATATAATTATTTAATTATTATTTACTACGAGGTTTGCTCGTAATGGCAATACGAAAATTGAATAAGTGAAAAGGCTCTGCTTCAATCTTGAACTTAAAAATAAGTAAAAGCAATTTTAATTACAATTAATCAAAAGACCAAAGAGTTCAGGTAACTACACTGAAATAGCGCCATATCACAGGCCAAATACACAAACACAGGGTCAGTAGGCATCACTAGGTGGCGCTATCATATTCTATATCGCGGTATGGTTTTCACCAAGCCAAAAGTATATTTTTTCATCAGTCGGGTCTTAACGACTACGTCGAGGTTAGGTTAGGTTTTTTTTTTTTTTTTAGATTTATAGGAGGAGGGGAATACTCATGTATACCGCCGTGCCCTAACACACGGCGGCATGCCCGACTCTACTGGGGATTTCTCCCAGTAGCCTACGGACTAAACCCCTCCCCCTTAGCCGGTACCGCCATTATTTATTTTATGGCGACCTTTGTTACTATGTAAAAATTTAATGTCAGTTGTATATAAAAAATAAAAAAATAAAAAATATAAAATTTACTTATGCTATAGTTAAAATTAAACTATACAATAATATGTCTTAAAATTAGAAAAATGTAAAATTGTAAATTCTGAGTCTAAAAATTAAAAATTATATAATAGAATGTCTTAATGATAAAATTGTAAAAATAAGATAAAAATAAATTCCTAATATAGAATGTTGATACAACAATAAGTGTCAAGACATAAAAGTGAGAGTATAATTCTCAATATGCCCCGACGCCTTGTCTCTGTCTACTCCTAAGAGTAGTAACAAGCAAGGCGCCGGGGCTAAAAATAAAAGTTAAAAAGTATAATAAAATGGTCGAATAGAATACAAATGTCATATAAATTAAAAAATGATAAAGTTAAAATATTAGACATTACTATTTCGTTTCTTCTTTTTTTTTTTTTTTTTTTTTTTTTTTGTTTTTCCTCTCCTTCCCTCTTTCATATTTCTTTTATTTTTTTTTTTTTATTTTTTTTTTTTTTTTTTTTTTTTTTTTTTTTTTTTTTTTTTTTTTTTTTTCAGTGCTACATCTAGTTACAACTTTATAAGTATATACCCCGACGCCTTGTCTCTGACTACTCCTGGGAGTAGTGACAAGCAAGGCGCCGGGGTTAAACATAAAACTAAAAATAAAAAGCGCAATCAGTGTAACATGTCAAAAAATTACAATGTAAAAATAAAAGTAAATAATTATAGTGAAAGACAACTTTAGACCCGGCCTCCATTGGCCTTAGAGGCCGCGCGCGTCACCCCCAGGGCGAAGGGCAGGAAGATCTCTCGACTCTTCGAGTCGGCCATAAAGGCGGCGAATGCCTCGCACCTCACCGCTGCTCCCAGGAGTATCTCGCAGTCGGCCCGTACAGCTCCAAAACGGGGGCACTCCTCCAGCAGGTGCTCCAGCGTTTCGGGAGTCTCGTCATCACAGATGCAGGACGGACTCCCCGCGAGCTTGAACCTGTGGAGGTACGCTCGAAAGCCGCCGTGCCCCGTCAGGAGCTGCGCCTTGGCATTGCACATAGTGAATTTGCCAAGGACTTTATGGGCCGATGCGACGTCCGGGAAGAACAGCGAGGTGACGCGGCCTGTGGCAGACTCGCTGTAGCGGGCCTGCCACTTTGCCACTGTCTCCCGTCTCACCTGCAGTTTTGCATGTGAGACGGGATACAGGTCGTAGGCTGCCGCGTCTTTGCGAGACAACGCCGCCCTCTTGGCCAACTCGTCTGCGCGCTCGTTGCCGGGGATCCCGACGTGGGCCTTGATCCAGAAAAACCGGATCAGGCCCCCGTGTGCTTGTATGTCCCCCAGCTGGCCGTGTATTTTCACGGCCAGCGGGTGTGTGGGCGAGGGGTTCCTGAGCAACTCCAGAGCAGATCTGGAGTCGCTCAGGACGCTCGCCCTGATGGGACCGGGACCCCCGGCCACGAGGTCGAGAGCCTTGGAGATCGCCACCATCTCCGCTTGGAAGACGGAGGCGAATCCCTCCAGCCTGAACCCCCTGGTGCGGACCTCAACGCCATCCCTCCACAGGGTGACAGCACCCCCTACCTTGCCCTCGATCTTGCTGCCGTCCGTATAGGCCCGGGCCCAATCGTCGGGCACCTTGCTGAGCTCCTCCGCGCTGGCCACCTCCTCGAACTCAACTGGAGTTCGTAGAGCGGGGTGTGCCAGCGCGAACGGGCTGCAGCGGCGCTCGACCTCCCGGCCCGGCAGCGGGGCGAAGGGCCTCCCCCTCTTCAACTCGTAAAGCTGAAGGGCCTCCTCGGCCCTAAGGTCGAGGGGGAGGATCCTCGCCAAGAGAACGGCAGCTGTGTAGGAGGTGGTGCGATGGGCCTTGGCGATGCGGATCGCGAAGGCCCTGGTCACCCTGTCGAGTAAGGCCCTGACCCCCGCTCGCTGCGCGACAGGCGCCCAGACGTTGGCCGCATAGAGGATGGTAGGTTCGATGACGGTAGTGTAGAGCAGCCGGACGATATCGGCATTTAAGCCCCATGTCGCCCTGGCCGCCCTAGACACCATCTGGAACCTAGCCATAGCTTTGCCGCAGACCCTGTTGAGGTGGCTAAGAAAGTTGAGGTTCTTGTCGATCGTCAGACCCAACACGGTGATCTCGTCCGAGAACGCGATGTCCTCCCCCCCAAGCTTCAGCTTGGGTGGGTTAACATCGCGCTTCCTGGTGACCACCATGGCTTGGGTCTTTCGAGCGGCGAACCTCATCTTAGCCCCCTCTCCCCACTCGGACACGGCGTCCAGCGCGGCGTTGAGGATGTCCTCGAGCTCACCCACAGTCTGCGCCGCGGCGATAATTAAAATATCGTCCGCGAACGCCTGCAGGTGAGCCCGAAGGTCCCCACCGCGCCGGAGCAAAGGGTCGAGTAACAGGTTCCACAGCAGGGGACCGCACGTCGAGCCTTGGATGCAACCTTTCGAAGTGGGTCTGTCTACTTGTGCCCCCGCGTACCTGACTGTGACCTGTCTTTCGCTCAGGTAGCTGCACAGAAGTTGGTAGACAGACTGGTCGCATCCGGTGGCCAGGATCTGGTGTTTTATTCCAGGCCACCACGCATTGTCGAAGGCCCCCTCGATGTCGAGGGAGACGACTCCGACAATACGTTTCTGCCCGACGTGATCTCTTATGAGCTCTACAGCATCATACAAAGCGTCCTCCGTGCTGCGCTGCGGCATAAAGCCATATTGGCGCGGGCTCAGTCCTCCGCCCATCCCGAGCTGCCAGAGAAGCCTCCCGGCCATCATCTTCTCTAGGATCTTCCCCAGGACGGACAGGAGCCCGATCGGCCTGTATGACTTAGGCTGCGAGTAGTCATCTCTGCTGGGCTTGGGCAGGATTTTGACTACCGCAGCCTTCCAGTCTTTGGGGAAGTATCCCAGAGAGAGGCAGGCGTTCATCAGGGCGACAAATAAATCATTTCTCGCCCTGATGGCCGCACTGCAGATGTCGGCCGTGAGGCCGTCCCCCCCGGGCGCCTTTTTAGGGTGGATGCCCTTCAAGACGCCCGAGAGCTCGTGATGGGAAAAGGGAATAGGTTAGGTTAGGTTAGGTTAGGTTAGGTTAGGTTAGGTTAGGTTAGGTTAGGTTAGGTTAGGTTAGGTTAGGTTAGGTTAGGTTAGGTTAGGTTAGGTTAGGTTAGGTTAGGTTAGGTTAGGTTAGGTTAGGTTAGGTTAGGTTAGGTTAGGTTAGGTTAGGTTAGGTTAGGTTAGGTTAGGTTAGGTTAGGTTAGGTTAGGTTAGGTTAGGTTAGGTTAGGTTAGGTTAGGTTAGGTTAGGTTAGGTTAGGTTAGGTTAGGTTAGGTTAGGTTAGGTTAGGTTAGGTTAGGTTAGGTTAGGTTAGGTTAGGTTAGGTTAGGTTAGGTTAGGTTAGGTTAGGTTAGGTTAGGTTAGGTTAGGTTAGGTTAGGTTAGGTTAGGTTAGGTTAGGTTAGGTTAGGTTAGGTTAGGTTAGGTTAGGTTAGGTTAGGTTAGGTTAGGTTAGGTTAGGTTAGGTTAGGTTAGGTTAGGTTAGGTTAGGTTAGGTTAGGTTAGGTTAGGTTAGGTTAGGTTAGGTTAGGTTAGGTTAGGTTAGGTTAGGTTAGGTTAGGTTAGGTTAGGTTAGGTTAGGTTAGGTTAGGTTAGGTTAGGTTAGGTTAGGTTAGGTTAGGTTAGGTTAGGTTAGGTTAGGTTAGGTTAGGTTAGGTTAGGTTAGGTTAGGTTAGGTTAGGTTAGGTTAGGTTAGGTTAGGTTAGGTTAGGTTAGGTTAGGTTAGGTTAGGTTAGGTTAGGTTAGGTTAGGTTAGGTTAGGTTAGGTTAGGTTAGGTTAGGTTAGGTTAGGTTAGGTTAGGTTAGGTTAGGTTAGGTTAGGTTAGGTTAGGTTAGGTTAGGTTAGGTTAGGTTAGGTTAGGTTAGGTTAGGTTAGGTTAGGTTAGGTTAGGTTAGGTTAGGTTAGGTTAGGTTAGGTTAGGTTAGGTTAGGTTAGGTTAGGTTAGGTTAGGTTAGGTTAGGTTAGGTTAGGTTAGGTTAGGTTAGGTTAGGTTAGGTTAGGTTAGGTTAGGTTAGGTTAGGTTAGGTTAGGTTAGGTTAGGTTAGGTTAGGTTAGGTTAGGTTAGGTTAGGTTAGGTTAGGTTAGGTTAGGTTAGGTTAGGTTAGGTTAGGTTAGGTTAGGTTAGGTTAGGTTAGGTTAGGTTAGGTTAGGTTAGGTTAGGTTAGGTTAGGTTAGGTTAGGTTAGGTTAGGTTAGGTTAGGTTAGGTTAGGTTAGGTTAGGTTAGGTTAGGTTAGGTTAGGTTAGGTTAGGTTAGGTTAGGTTAGGTTAGGTTAGGTTAGGTTAGGTTAGGTTAGGTTAGGTTAGGTTAGGTTAGGTTAGGTTAGGTTAGGTTAGGTTAGGTTAGGTTAGGTTAGGTTAGGTTAGGTTAGGTTAGGTTAGGTTAGGTTAGGTTAGGTTAGGTTAGGTTAGGTTAGGTTAGGTTAGGTTAGGTTAGGTTAGGTTAGGTTAGGTTAGGTTAGGTTAGGTTAGGTTAGGTTAGGTTAGGTTAGGTTAGGTTAGGTTAGGTTAGGTTAGGTTAGGTTAGGTTAGGTTAGGTTAGGTTAGGTTAGGTTAGGTTAGGTTAGGTTAGGTTAGGTTAGGTTAGGTTAGGTTAGGTTAGGTTAGGTTAGGTTAGGTTAGGTTAGGTTAGGTTAGGTTAGGTTAGGTTAGGTTAGGTTAGGTTAGGTTAGGTTAGGTTAGGTTAGGTTAGGTTAGGTTAGGTTAGGTTAGGTTAGGTTAGGTTAGGTTAGGTTAGGTTAGGTTAGGTTAGGTTAGGTTAGGTTAGGTTAGGTTAGGTTAGGTTAGGTTAGGTTAGGTTAGGTTAGGTTAGGTTAGGTTAGGTTAGGTTAGGTTAGGTTAGGTTAGGTTAGGTTAGGTTAGGTTAGGTTAGGTTAGGTTAGGTTAGGTTAGGTTAGGTTAGGTTAGGTTAGGTTAGGTTAGGTTAGGTTAGGTTAGGTTAGGTTAGGTTAGGTTAGGTTAGGTTAGGTTAGGTTAGGTTAGGTTAGGTTAGGTTAGGTTAGGTTAGGTTAGGTTAGGTTAGGTTAGGTTAGGTTAGGTTAGGTTAGGTTAGGTTAGGTTAGGTTAGGTTAGGTTAGGTTAGGTTAGGTTAGGTTAGGTTAGGTTAGGTTAGGTTAGGTTAGGTTAGGTTAGGTTAGGTTAGGTTAGGTTAGGTTAGGTTAGGTTAGGTTAGGTTAGGTTAGGTTAGGTTAGGTTAGGTTAGGTTAGGTTAGGTTAGGTTAGGTTAGGTTAGGTTAGGTTAGGTTAGGTTAGGTTAGGTTAGGTTAGGTTAGGTTAGGTTAGGTTAGGTTAGGTTAGGTTAGGTTAGGTTAGGTTAGGTTAGGTTAGGTTAGGTTAGGTTAGGTTAGGTTAGGTTAGGTTAGGTTAGGTTAGGTTAGGTTAGGTTAGGTTAGGTTAGGTTAGGTTAGGTTAGGTTAGGTTAGGTTAGGTTAGGTTAGGTTAGGTTAGGTTAGGTTAGGTTAGGTTAGGTTAGGTTAGGTTAGGTTAGGTTAGGTTAGGTTAGGTTAGGTTAGGTTAGGTTAGGTTAGGTTAGGTTAGGTTAGGTTAGGTTAGGTTAGGTTAGGTTAGGTTAGGTTAGGTTAGGTTAGGTTAGGTTAGGTTAGGTTAGGTTAGGTTAGGTTAGGTTAGGTTAGGTTAGGTTAGGTTAGGTTAGGTTAGGTTAGGTTAGGTTAGGTTAGGTTAGGTTAGGTTAGGTTAGGTTAGGTTAGGTTAGGTTAGGTTAGGTTAGGTTAGGTTAGGTTAGGTTAGGTTAGGTTAGGTTAGGTTAGGTTAGGTTAGGTTAGGTTAGGTTAGGTTAGGTTAGGTTAGGTTAGGTTAGGTTAGGTTAGGTTAGGTTAGGTTAGGTTAGGTTAGGTTAGGTTAGGTTAGGTTAGGTTAGGTTAGGTTAGGTTAGGTTAGGTTAGGTTAGGTTAGGTTAGGTTAGGTTAGGTTAGGTTAGGTTAGGTTAGGTTAGGTTAGGTTAGGTTAGGTTAGGTTAGGTTAGGTTAGGTTAGGTTAGGTTAGGTTAGGTTAGGTTAGGTTAGGTTAGGTTAGGTTAGGTTAGGTTAGGTTAGGTTAGGTTAGGTTAGGTTAGGTTAGGTTAGGTTAGGTTAGGTTAGGTTAGGTTAGGTTAGGTTAGGTTAGGTTAGGTTAGGTTAGGTTAGGTTAGGTTAGGTTAGGTTAGGTTAGGTTAGGTTAGGTTAGGTTAGGTTAGGTTAGGTTAGGTTGGGGTGCGATGCCAGATAACCTCCTCGTTGCCCGCGCTGCTGCCGTTCCACTTGATACCCTGAGTCCGGTGGAAAGGCAGTGGCAAGGGCCGGTGCACCCTGGGCGT
Organism: Yponomeuta evonymella; assembly: GCA_963969515.1. Lineage (NCBI taxonomy): Eukaryota > Metazoa > Arthropoda > Insecta > Lepidoptera > Yponomeutidae > Yponomeuta > Yponomeuta evonymella. The sequence continues at coordinate 9,800 of OZ018351.1, read as the reverse complement.
TGGTCAGTAACTTCTCTTTATGGGATCTTGCTGGCCAACGGCGAATAATCTGGCACAGATGGTCGTCTGGGTCCTGACTTGTCAGGCCCCAGACGGGGCGCACACCCACTCTTAGTGGGTGTGTGCGACGAGGGACTCCCGTTGCCACTGGCAACGGGATTGGAGGACCTCCCAAGGGGAGGAAGCGAGGACACCCATTGCCACGAGTGCCGCCGGAGGACACGGACCCAGCATAACCTCAATGAGGGAGGTGGGCCGTTGGGCCGTGGACGGGGCTGCACTCGTGGCAGATGGGATTTTGAGGGCCTTCTTGCGGTGGGGAGGCGGGAGGCTGCGGCCTATCCGCCTCCTCAGCGCTGGAGGAGGGGGACCGAAGGCGCTCGCCGCCGCGGAGTCGCGCGGAGGACACGGACCCACCGGAGATCGGCGTCCGCTGGGCCGTGGACGAAGCTGCACCCATGGCGGTCGGGTTATTGACATCGTGTCCATGACACATGTCCGCCCCGGCCCCTTAAGTCTGGATCCTGACTTTAAGTCAGGCCAGACCGGTTTTTTGAGGGAAGCCTCAAACGGAGGGTAGGGGACCGAAGGCGCCCGAGTGAGACGGGTCTTATTGACATAGTGTCTATTGACACGTGTCCGCCTCGGCCCCCGAAGGGACCAGCGGTTGGTCCCACAGCGGGTTCGGCGCAAGCCGCGATTGCCGGGGGGGCACACTGGTAGAATGCTCTTGCGACCCCAGGGTGCCCCCACACCAAACCGGCCCAGAGGGAACCGCCGGAGTGGAGTTTAGTGGGTAGGGCCAGGCTCTCGATTTCCCTCTTTCTTGTAAAGAGGGATGAGAGCGGCGAGTCCCACATACCCCCTGGAGTTTTATCCCAGGGGGATGCGTAAATGCATTCTCCACTTCGTCAAAAAAAAAAAAAAAAAAAAAAAAAAAGGTTAGGTTAGGTTAGGTTAGGTTAGGTTAGGTTAGGTTAGGTTAGGTTAGGTTAGGTTAGGTTAGGTTAGGTTAGGTTAGGTTAGGTTAGGTTAGGTTAGGTTAGGTTAGGTTAGGTTAGGTTAGGTTAGGTTAGGTTAGGTTAGGTTAGGTTAGGTTAGGTTAGGTTAGGTTAGGTTAGGTTAGGTTAGGTTAGGTTAGGTTAGGTTAGGTTAGGTTAGGTTAGGTTAGGTTAGGTTAGGTTAGGTTAGGTTAGGTTAGGTTAGGTTAGGTTAGGTTAGGTTAGGTTAGGTTAGGTTAGGTTAGGTTAGGTTAGGTTAGGTTAGGTTAGGTTAGGTTAGGTTAGGTTAGGTTAGGTTAGGTTAGGTTAGGTTAGGTTAGGTTAGGTTAGGTTAGGTTAGGTTAGGTTAGGTTAGGTTAGGTTAGGTTAGGTTAGGTTAGGTTAGGTTAGGTTAGGTTAGGTTAGGTTAGGTTAGGTTAGGTTAGGTTAGGTTAGGTTAGGTTAGGTTAGGTTAGGTTAGGTTAGGTTAGGTTAGGTTAGGTTAGGTTAGGTTAGGTTAGGTTAGGTTAGGTTAGGTTAGGTTAGGTTAGGTTAGGTTAGGTTAGGTTAGGTTAGGTTAGGTTAGGTTAGGTTAGGTTAGGTTAGGTTAGGTTAGGTTAGGTTAGGTTAGGTTAGGTTAGGTTAGGTTAGGTTAGGTTAGGTTAGGTTAGGTTAGGTTAGGTTAGGTTAGGTTAGGTTAGGTTAGGTTAGGTTAGGTTAGGTTAGGTTAGGTTAGGTTAGGTTAGGTTAGGTTAGGTTCCTCCCAAGGGGAGGAAGCGTGGACACTCATTGCCACGAGTGCCGCCGGAGGACACGGACCCAGCATAACCTCAATGAGGATAACTGAGGTGGGCCGCTGGGCCGTGGACGGGGCTGCACTCGTGGCAGATGGGATTTTGAGGGCCTTCTTGCGGTGGGGAGGCGGGGGGCTGCGGCCTATCCGCTTCCTCAGCGCCAGAGGAGGGGGACCGGTGGCGCCCACCGCCGCGGAGTCGCGCGGAGGACACGGTCCAGTGCACCAGAGGGGTGCTATGCTGGGCCGTGGACGAAGCTGCACCCATGGCGGTCGGGTTATTGACATCGTGTCTATGACACATGTCCGCCCCGGCCCCTTAAGTCTGGATCCTGACTTGTCAGGCCAGACCGTTTTTGAGGGAAACCTCAACCGGAGGGGAGGGACCGAAGGCACCCGAGTGAGACGGGTCATATTGACATTGTGTCCTAGACACGTGTCCGCCTCGGTCCCTAAAGGGACCAGCGGTTGGTCCCACAGAGGGTTCGGCGTAAGCCGCGATTGCCGGGGGGGCACACTGGTAGAATGCTCAGCGATCCCAGGGTGCCCCCACACCAAACCGGCCCAGAGGGAACCGCCGGAGTGGAGTTTAGTGGGTAGGGCCAGGCTCTCGATTTCCCTCTTTCTTGCAAAGAGGGATGAGAGCGGCGAGTCCCACATACCCCCTGGAGTTTTATCCCAGGGGGATGCGTAAATGCATTCTCCACTTCGTCATCAAAAAAAAAAAAAAAAAAAAAAAAAAAAAAAAAAAAAAAAAAAAAAAAAAAAAAAAAGGTTAGGTTAGGTTAGGTTAGGTTAGGTTAGGTTAGGTTAGGTTAGGTTAGGTTAGGTTAGGTTAGGTTAGGTTAGGTTAGGTTAGGTTAGGTTAGGTTAGGTTAGGTTAGGTTAGGTTAGGTTAGGTTAGGTTAGGTTAGGTTAGGTTAGGTTAGGTTAGGTTAGGTTAGGTTAGGTTAGGTTAGGTTAGGTTAGGTTAGGTTAGGTTAGGTTAGGTTAGGTTAGGTTAGGTTAGGTTAGGTTAGGTTAGGTTAGGTTAGGTTAGGTTAGGTTAGGTTAGGTTAGGTTAGGTTAGGTTAGGTTAGGTTAGGTTAGGTTAGGTTAGGTTAGGTTAGGTTAGGTTAGGTTAGGTTAGGTTAGGTTAGGTTAGGTTAGGTTAGGTTAGGTTAGGTTAGGTTAGGTTAGGTTAGGTTAGGTTAGGTTAGGTTAGGTTAGGTTAGGTTAGGTTAGGTTAGGTTAGGTTAGGTTAGGTTAGGTTAGGTTAGGTTAGGTTAGGTTAGGTTAGGTTAGGTTAGGTTAGGTTAGGTTAGGTTAGGTTAGGTTAGGTTAGGTTAGGTTAGGTTAGGTTAGGTTAGGTTAGGTTAGGTTAGGTTAGGTTAGGTTAGGTTAGGTTAGGTTAGGTTAGGTTAGGTTAGGTTAGGTTAGGTTAGGTTAGGTTAGGTTAGGTTAGGTTAGGTTAGGTTAGGTTAGGTTAGGTTAGGTTAGGTTAGGTTAGGTTAGGTTAGGTTAGGTTAGGTTAGGTTAGGTTAGGTTAGGTTAGGTTAGGTTAGGTTAGGTTAGGTTAGGTTAGGTTAGGTTAGGTTAGGTTAGGTTAGGTTAGGTTAGGTTAGGTTAGGTTAGGTTAGGTTAGGTTAGGTTAGGTTAGGTTAGGTTAGGTTAGGTTAGGTTAGGTTAGGTTAGGTTAGGTTAGGTTAGGTTAGGTTAGGTTAGGTTAGGTTAGGTTAGGTTAGGTTAGGTTAGGTTAGGTTAGGTTAGGTTAGGTTAGGTTAGGTTAGGTTAGGTTAGGTTAGGTTAGGTTAGGTTAGGTTAGGTTAGGTTAGGTTAGGTTAGGTTAGGTTAGGTTAGGTTAGGTTAGGTTAGGTTAGGTTAGGTTAGGTTAGGTTAGGTTAGGTTAGGTTAGGTTAGGTTAGGTTAGGTTAGGTTAGGTTAGGTTAGGTTAGGTTAGGTTAGGTTAGGTTAGGTTAGGTTAGGTTAGGTTAGGTTAGGTTAGGTTAGGTTAGGTTAGGTTAGGTTAGGTTAGGTTAGGTTAGGTTAGGTTAGGTTAGGTTAGGTTAGGTTAGGTTAGGTTAGGTTAGGTTAGGTTAGGTTAGGTTAGGTTAGGTTAGGTTAGGTTAGGTTAGGTTAGGTTAGGTTAGGTTAGGTTAGGTTAGGTTAGGTTAGGTTAGGTTAGGTTAGGTTAGGTTAGGTTAGGTTAGGTTAGGTTAGGTTAGGTTAGGTTAGGTTAGGTTAGGTTAGGTTAGGTTAGGTTAGGTTAGGTTAGGTTAGGTTAGGTTAGGTTAGGTTAGGTTAGGTTAGGTTAGGTTAGGTTAGGTTAGGTTAGGTTAGGTTAGGTTAGGTTAGGTTAGGTTAGGTTAGGTTAGGTTAGGTTAGGTTAGGTTAGGTTAGGTTAGGTTAGGTTAGGTTAGGTTAGGTTAGGTTAGGTTAGGTTAGGTTAGGTTAGGTTAGGTTAGGTTAGGTTAGGTTAGGTTAGGTTAGGTTAGGTTAGGTTAGGTTAGGTTAGGTTAGGTTAGGTTAGGTTAGGTTAGGTTAGGTTAGGTTAGGTTAGGTTAGGTTAGGTTAGGTTAGGTTAGGTTAGGTTAGGTTAGGTTAGGTTAGGTTAGGTTAGGTTAGGTTAGGTTAGGTTAGGTTAGGTTAGGTTAGGTTAGGTTAGGTTAGGTTAGGTTAGGTTAGGTTAGGTTAGGTTAGGTTAGGTTAGGTTAGGTTAGGTTAGGTTAGGTTAGGTTAGGTTAGGTTAGGTTAGGTTAGGTTAGGTTAGGTTAGGTTAGGTTAGGTTAGGTTAGGTTAGGTTAGGTTAGGTTAGGTTAGGTTAGGTTAGGTTAGGTTAGGTTAGGTTAGGTTAGGTTAGGTTAGGTTAGGTTAGGTTAGGTTAGGTTAGGTTAGGTTAGGTTAGGTTAGGTTAGGTTAGGTTAGGTTAGGTTAGGTTAGGTTAGGTTAGGTTAGGTTAGGTTAGGTTAGGTTAGGTTAGGTTAGGTTAGGTTAGGTTAGGTTAGGTTAGGTTAGGTTAGGTTAGGTTAGGTTAGGTTAGGTTAGGTT